>CM021734.1:16412311-16476731 GCA_011075105.1 Heteronetta atricapilla | reverse complement strand
TTTTTTTTTTTTTTTTGCATTTGATTTTATTTGAAAATTAACAGCAAGAAAGTTGCTCTCATTTAAGTTTTCCAATTAGTCACAGTGTAGAAATGCCAATTTAAACTTAGTCAAGCATGCACAGTAAAAATAAAGAAACTTGTAACACACACAGACAATTTTTAAACCTAGAGGACAGCAACCATACAGGCTACAAATTCCATGAAAGAAAAACCATCCGTCTGATGTGTACTGCACCTTCAGGAAAGAACAAAAAGACAACTCCCTTATGGAATCAACTGAGGGCTGCAGGAGGGAGGGAACCGCATAAATTTTAACTTCCCATGTATTACAACTTCCCAGCTAATATTAAATCGTTGCTATGTAATCTCAACCTGCATCCATCAGATGCTATGTGATCATCAAGACTTCCGCTGTTATCTTATGGCCATGGTTAAGGTGCCTGAGTAACTAAGACAGGTACTTTTCACCAAATTCTCTGTTCTAAACATATTTCAACATGCTTTAGAGCATTCAAAGTGTATACTTCTGAGTATTCACTAGATCTTTCAATGCTGTTGCAGGTTTTGAAGGTAAGTGTGGCTGTTGATTATTTGTCTCTATTACACATAAAGAATTTTTTAAAGTTTTACCTTCACTGACACTTTCTACCAGAAATACTATCTTTTTTTTTTTTAATTCTCTCCCTCCTGAAAAGTATTATGGACAGGTGAAGCATGATGAAGATATGAATGGAAAGAAAAAAAAAGTATATTTTGAGACATTCCTCAAACTCAGCTCATTTGGCAGTGCTTTGGCACCTTTAATTTAAGGAAGCTTAAGCTTACCAAGTATTTCTGGATATATCCTCGAGTCTCCAGCAATATAATGAGGACAGAACTCACTATTCTAGAGAAGCCCCCAAAACATCACTACATATCCATAGTGTTTTAATTATTGCACAGAACAAGAACTAAAGCACACCAACATCCAAGTTTCAAGTTTGTTGGTTCCAATTCAAAGTAGTTGATGCATTTCTCCCCCCCCCCCCTTTTTTTTTTAATTCCACCAACACCTCCCAGCTGAGCTCCCAGTGGGGATTTGGTGCCTTCCCTCACACACCACTCCATCCTGTCCTCTGATGTTTCCTGAGGAGTGCCCACCACCAGCCCTCAGCTGCTTCCCATTGCATCTGTACAGCTGCCTAAGGAGTCACCGACCTTCGGTGCAGCACCCAAGCACTTTGGATTCTTGACTTCTGTTTTGCATACCCAAATCACTCCACCTGAAACTTCCTGCAAACTGGGATCCTGCTGCACAGATGAGCTATATTAAGGCTTAAATACAAACTCCGCAGAAAAGCATTCAACAATCACAAATTACAGCCCAGCAAAACACCATTCACCTATTTCCCTGAAGCTAGCAATGTTTTTTAATTGCTATTTCAATCATTTCCATTAGCATTCTATTAGTACAAGCCTCTGGCAAGTAGAGACTGTATTTAGACCATTAAAGACAATATAGGTAGAAAGAAGATAGAAAAAAATTCTAAGAAACTCAAAAGAACCTAACTCAGTTTAAGAGGAAGAAGGGCAACACTGTAGTCAGATCTCCCACGGTAGATTTACAGGAATTACATACATCAAAAAAGACATAAAAACAAGGAAGACTCAAATTTTGGTACTATAAAAACCACACCAAAACATAGGTGCTGATAGATTTACAAGCCAGGCTCTCTGCAAGCAGCAATTACACAGGACATCTCTGAGGTGTCACTGCCAGTTCAGGCAGCTCCTCTCCCGTTTCCCTACACCCATTCCCTGCTCCCAACTACTTTTTTTCCTTTCTCCCACCACTACGTATCCCTCCTAAAAAAAAAAAGAAAAAAGAAAAAAAAGTAATAAAAACCCTAGACCTAAGATTTGCTATCTATCATTACCTCTGCTTTTTTTTTTTCCTCCCTTCAAATGTTTACTTCTATCTACTGCCCCAACAGTGTAACTTTGGATAAGTTAGCTGTAGTAGATGAAAAATTAAGGTTTCTGTAGTAAATTAAATGCCTAATTTAAAAGTTACTCAGTTGCAGAAACTAAAATTACCCAACATTTAGTCACAAGGTTTCTGAAGGCTCCTGTCAGATGGCATTTAGAATTAGCATACCAAAATCATGTAAACCAAAACAAGACTCAAGACTAATTGTGCAGGGAATCAAAATCACAAGCTACTCATAGGGAGTTCTGAAGATGTCAATTCACAAATTAAATAATACAGAACATACTGAAGAGGCTCTGGAAAACATACGTGCCTATCACAGCATGATTAAATGACTCCACTGCAAGCTGCACAATGATTAGAGTGATGCAGCACGGGAGTGAGCTCCAAGGAGACCTAAGCTCCATGAAGCAACAAATATGTAGGGAAAAACACTTCCCAGCAACAACACCAACAGGCCTCGGGCATGTTTCAGGATGGTATTTGTGAGTAAGGCACATAGCTGCAGTCAAAGTTCAGCTCCTCGCAATCTGTGATCCTTGCAGCTGAAGTTGCAAGCAGCATGTTAACCAGCTGGAGACCGCGGCCGTGCCTTGCTGTGATGGAGCCCGAGGAGCAGCGCTGCTTTCGGACTGAAAGGTGCTACACACAGCTTCCCACCCCGCCACGGTATTTTTCCATCTTGATAAATACTGCTGCCAACTAATACCTAGTCATAAGGAACAACGCTCACTTGGTAATTTTGGAAACAAAAATCCCATTTCTCGTCTAGAAATGAAGTTAACCAAAAGCATCCAAGTGACAGACTTGGTATTCGGTTGTTTGAAGAGTCAAAGAGATGTAATTCTGCTGGCATGCCACAGAGGAACCCTTCTGCATCTTACAGCTTTTAAAGGCATGTAAAACCGTAAGAAAAATCAATACTGTTTTGCTAAACTATGACACACATTGTGGGGGCAATAAAAACATAAAGAAAAAAGAAATCACTAATAGACACCAATCAAGTTTTCTTGGCATATAAAAGCTAAGCAAGCACTGTACAATAAAATGCAGCTAAATGCACCGGTTTAATGCATGAGATCGGAATTGACTTCTCAATGCTAGCACAAGACAAACACATCCTACAAAAACCTCAAAAGAACATCCCTGGGACTTCTAGGAGGCCAGGGAAACACTCTCAAGGAACTGCTGCTCTGGTTCGGGCAGAGAGAAGAGATGTGTTCTGAGAGAACACAGAAAACATAAATTTGTAGTCAACACAATCACACACAAAAAAGCCATCCCCCTAGTTTAACTGAGGTGGTAATACTGCTCTACTCCTGCAACCAGACTCAGCGATGCAAATTCAACACTTCCACAGTGGTAGGAGAGGTGACAACTGCAGTTTCACCAACCTGAAATCAGGACTTGTAATTTTCTACAAATTACCATGCCTTAAAACGACGTCTCAGAGGTTGGCCGCGCTTTGCCAGACCTCCTCTACGCTGTTCACACCACTGCGGGCGCAAGTGGCTGAGCCTGTAGAAGGAGTGAGCTCAGCTCACTGGGTTCATGCAGCTTGGCACTAAGAGCGAAAGGGAAAGCTGCCTGGCCCCTCCGAGCTATCAGCATAATAAATACTGCCAACAGCAGCCAAGAAAACCCCAGCAGCGTACAGACAACAAAATGTTTTCTCCTATAGCTGCAGTCATTTTACTTTATGGGTACTGAATCCTAGAAGGGGGAAACTTTCCAAGAATAATTGTGCTGCTCATTGATTTCCATCAGAAAAGATGAGGAATAGCCACTTAAAAAGAAAAAAAAGTGCAATATGCCAAGATTTAAAGAACCAAACAAAGCACAGGGAATTGTTAATATTCAAGTTTTTCTCCAATTTCCATAGCAGCTTGGTGAGGACGGCACACCAACATTAGGTGTGTGTGACATACGGGGAAGATTGGACTGAATACAACTCTTATTTACCCCAAGAGCCTCTCTAAGGCAGGTTTCGTTGAGTTTGGTGGAGCAAAAAGGGATGTGAAAAAATTAGTTTCAAAACCCCTTACCTGAGGTAGCTAGCTAGGCAAGTCATCACAAAGGAAGGGATCCCACAGCATAGCTGAAATTTTAACCACATAATCCCTCAAAACCAGAAGAGAGATCTGTGAAGTCTTCCAACTTGGCAACCGAATCGTTTTTGCTCGGTAGAGCAATCTTAAAGCTTTACATCCAGTCCGACGCACTACGCAAGTGAAAAAACACTGTCAGACTTATTTTCTACCCGCCATACACAGGTAGCTCTGTGGCAGAAACAGTTATAAGGCCCAGAGCTGAGCTCTTCTGAGGTTATGGGTGAGCAGCAGAACAGCTGGGAGTGATCGAATACAGCTGCACAGCACAAAACTGAACTGCGGGCAACAGATGACAAAATCCACACGTCCAGCGTCCTCATGGTTCCTACTTCAACTTCCTACTTCTCTTCCTTTCGAGCGCTGCTTTCTTTTTAAAGACTAAAATTCACACAAGTCCTGTGCCTCTGCAAAACTCAGCTGCAAATAAATGGATTATTATAGAACAAGCAGCATTACAAGTCACATCTCTTATCCCGAATTAACAACGTTCACAGTTTGAAGAATTCACACTTCCATTTATAAGCATCTGCTTCTTGCAGCCATGAAGATAACCGTACAGATGTGGGAACGGTTACAAAAGCAGTGCCATACTATCTCCATAAGCTTGCAAGCATACCTCCTGAGCATGAAGCAGATGCTGCCATCGCTTCTGCAAGAAAAGGACCAAAATTAGCATAACCCTGGGTCAGCATCCTTGCTGTTATTCAGAACTCCTGTCAAAAATAATCAGGTCAACGTCATACGGTGAGCAGAGAGGCACTGAAGCTGTGAAATGAAGTCGGAAAAGACACACAAAGCAGGTGAAGGGAAAGGGCTATGAGCAGGAAGATCCCACCGCCCCCCTCTGCAACACCCTGTGGGTTTGGTGGGAGGAGGCAGAGCAGTTTATGGGATTTCTTGTTGCCAGCTGAATTGCTCTTGAGGACTAAGCACCCAAGGAGGGCTCAGGCAGCTGTCCTGCACATTTTGAAGGGTGCTGGATTCACATCTGCTTTGAGGGAAGGGTGGAATGTGTTACATTAGCACAACTCACTGGCTATTAGGAACTGGGTCCATTTCCTAATTGCAGAGATGGCAAACTTATGGAATAGGTTGGAAGAGAGAAGTACAATAAGAAAAAAAGAAGTAATTACAGTGAAAGAAGAGAGAGTAACTGAAGGTACAAAAAAAGAACACGTTGAGATACTCACCGAAGGTGGCTACCATGCAAACAGCATTTCTGACATGCTCTACATTATGCAGCGATCTTGAAATTACACAGGAAAACCCACGTCACTGCAGATTGGCGATGGGTTTGTACGTAGCTTCATTACTAGCTCCACACAAAGGGACAAAACACTCAAGATCTGTCTGCCTTCTCAGAAGGACACAGAAACCTACGGATACCTAAGCAGGCACTACACTTGCCAAACAACTACTAGCAGTGTTTTTTTAAACGCTAGCAGAGATGATGCAGTTGCTTACAGGACAATACAAGGAAGTAAATAGAACTGTGAAGCTCTTCTCAGATTTTCAGAAGAATGAAAATCAAGAGCTTACAGTTTGTTACTTCTTTTAACATTAACAAACTTGACAAAATCTATGAGAAATCCAAGCAGATCATAGCTGAGCTTAAGGGTGCTCCGTCCTTTTAGATGCTTCATTTACAGCTTATCTGAAGTTGGCAGATTTTCAGAAGAGTAACTCCTAAAGCCATCAGTACACACGTTACTGCCCTCAGAGTTCCCCCCCCAAAAAATCCTATCTCTATGTTGCATGACGTTGAAACTGCAGTTTCCTATGCTGCACGTATCCTTCAACTGTTCTACTAGCTAAAATATACCCAAGACCAATCTCATCACCAGATGACTTTTAACAAGCTAGAGAGAATCAGTTAATTTAAAACTCTCCGTGCACAACTCCATACAGTCCATGGAAATCTGAAGGTACAGCCTCTCTAAGATAAATTACTTGCTATATACGTATATTTAAGTTCAGTGCAAAATACTGGTTTCAACGTTGTACACTTTTTATGCAAACCTTTTATCCTTTTCCCATTGCAATTAATATCATTCGGTGCAAATGACATAATTTGCAGCTTAGTTTATGCCCAGAATTCCATTACAGCTGCACATCCAGAAGCCACATAGCACGGCTGGTATAGCAGCCTGTTGAAATAAAAATGCCTTCAGATGTTCCAGCTTGGGCTCAGCACCACACGAACGCAGCTTCTGGATTGGAAGCAGCTGGTTCCCACTCAGCGCACAGCGTGCACCTGCCTGCAAAAGACATTTCCCTTCAAGAAGGGAAAAAAAAAAAGAGGAAGGGATCCATGAGAGATTTCAGTATCCAGAACAGATCTCACCAGCATTAGTCTTGCTGAAGCCACTAATTACTCATTTGACCCTTTCTTTTTAAGAAATTAGAGCAGGAAAAGATGTAGCATTTGAGAAAAGAAAAAGCCAGGAAGTGGCTTTCGAGCTGGGCAGAAAGGCTCCAAGGGGCACCACCACACAGCCCTCAAGATGACAAAAGCTCATTAAATGAGCTGCATGACTAATGAGTGATTTTTAACGAGCGAACAAACAAAAAGCAGAAGGAAAAACAAACAAGAAGGCCAGGCCAGCACTACTCTGAACGTTTCAGGGAAGAAATCCTCACGCAGCAATGCATTTTGTACTCTGCCTGCACCTCCTGTGCTACGCTCGCTGTCATAACAGTTCCTGTTTCAGGACTATTCATATCACCATGAGGGGGAGCGGAGGAGGGAGCAAACCTGTGGCTGTATTTCTGAAACACTTGATAAAATGTTGAGCCATGATCTTCTAAACGCAGAATTGGATGCTACTTCCCCTTCTTTTGAAACTTCGTCCTTGTGTTTAGCACTGAAGCCAGACAAAGAGAGCTGTCAGCTCAGCTACCTCACACTACGACTTCAGTTTTGAAGCGATCCCTTTGACACAGGCAGGAAGGCTCATGTCCTCAGCAGAGCAAACTGCCGTAAATTGAACTTTGGATTCCAGCACGTAGCACACTTATGCAGGCAAGCAAGCTGATAATCTTGAAAGGAGCAGGTACAAGGGTGACGCAGACTTCCCAAACTCCACGCTTTTAAATGTTACAGAATCTTCTGAGTCTGCACAAAGTGCACGCAGGGAAGGCTGGCTCTGGAAGGAGTTAAAAGGGAGTAAAGCCAACGGAGCACGCCAGCATTATGGAGACCGACGGGAAATTACAAAATGCTGTGTTTCAAAACAGATTTACTACTACCAAGTGTTTCAAGCCTTAAGTACAGTTTTAATTAAAGTATTTTTAAGTAAATTAAAACAGAGTGCTTTGTAAATTGTTTCACAGAGATGTTTATGTAATTAGGAGCTGGTCTTGCAAGGTCCACAGGATCTGTGCCTCACTTACTGAGGTACAGCAAGTCATACACACTTGCAAAATCCCATAATTTTATGCTCTTTAAAATTAGACTGCAAATCCAGGCTCCAGTTAAAAGAGCACACAGAAAGGATGCTGATCAGGGTTATGAAGTCAGGACTCCAAGCAGCAGTTGTACCTTTGTAACGTGGTACCGTCAGCAATTCATTTCTCCCTTCTTAGCCACTGACTCCAAGCTTGCTTAAGTGCTCGCAGGCAGCTTATCCACCTGAGAAAAGCTCCACGAGGTTTCTCCTGACCTTTGGTTTCTCTCCGTTGACTCAGAAACACATTTAAGAGCAGATGCCTTGCCACCACAGCTCTCAAGTATTTCAGGGCCTTTTGGCCCTCTTCAGGAACACACACAGGTGTTGCCAGCGAGATTTTAGCATGATCTTCACACATCAAACCATATTGCAAGATGTGAGGATGTGGGTGCTGACAGAAGGCTGAACTCAACCTTACAGATTTCTGAGCAGGTTGTGACTTCAGGCACTACGCACGTAGAGGTTAAATAGGCACTGATGCGTTGTAGCTGAAGGAAACCAGGAGACCAGCAGAAGGGCACAAACCTCGGGATAATAGCATGGCGGCAAAACACAGACACGAGGCCCACTGGTGGGTCTGAAGGCGTGTATATTCCCAGCACTGTAGGAGAGGGTAAGTGGATAATCCACTAGGAAAGGAGCTAAGAAGATAAAGTACCAGAAACAAAACATGATGACCTACAGCGCAGCCCTTTACTTTGGCAACAAGTCCAGGAAGCTTCTGAACTGACAGCTGTGAGAGCAAATGCTGAAAGTGTGCACTTTCCAACATACAAGGCAGTAAGTGATGTGTGTGTATACACACACAGGTATTCACTGTCCTAAAAGCATCTCATATGAATCCTGATTAAAGAACAAAACAAGCAAGATTCTACAGAGCATCTCTTGACCAATCTTCCCTCTGCTATTTTCATACCTTTTCCCCAGTATCCATACCTCATTTTTCAAACTGCAATAGCTCCTGTAGTACCCATCCTCTAGCGTAAGTAATACCTGCTTTCAGTGAACCTCACGCTGCCCCCAGTACTCCGCGGCACAACAATTGTGATCTCTCACTTTCCCAGAGATAGCGAATGTATTAAACTTTAAAGTTGACAAACGATCTGAGATCACAACAGATGTCAGGACAGCAGAAAGACTTACCTATGTGGTAGCTCAGGACTCCTGCACAAAATCCTAAGAAGCCTTCAGAAGAAAGCAGCACACTGTCCACCTGCTGGGGCGTTAGATGCAGGCACTCTGCCTGCCAGGCACAGGATCGTATCTCCATGCTGCTACAACTCCGGGATCCGGAGAACACATCGACAACCACCCACTGCACACCCAGCCTTAAATTAGAGCACAAGCAGAAGAACCAAAGTGACCTACAAACTAGTTTGCAAAGGTTTACACGCACTTTTTTTCTTCCCTACTGTAAAGCAAGGCATTCTCAGGCTGTGCATTAAATACAAAGATGAGTATTTGTTTCCTTTAACTTAAATCAAGAAGCAGAGCACTGCTGGAAACAGAAGTCTGCTGAGCTAGCTTGGCTTCTGTCCTCCCTTTCCACTTCCTCAGTGACACCTTCCCAGCCAGTTTCTCTGTTAAAGCTAAACCAAACTTCTCAAAGTACAGGTGAAACAGCAGGAAGGCACACAGTATACATCAAGGACATGAAAACCCTGCTTAAACTGAATAATGTGAATTATTCAGATGGCAAACGGTAACGTATTGCTTACAAATGAATCAGTCATCCCTTCTCTAGTGCTGAAGTTAATAATTACATCCTCGCTGCACTGATTCAGAGTAGAGCAGAACCACCACCAATTTGTATACTGGATCGGAATTCTTCATAAGGCATGTCTTGCTGGTTTAGCAAACAATTAGACATGAATCTAGGGGAAGTGTCCCTAATTAGCCTACCAGGAAGCAACATTTCTGATAATAGCTTACTGAAGACTTTTCACAAAGTCTGCAGAGGAAAAGATCAAATCTCTGTGTTTCTTACTTTGCTCCATACTAGCGTTCTGATTTGCTTATTCAGATGAAAGAACAACAACAAAAGGTTATTGTCAACGCCACAAAGACCCTGACTGGTGAACTCAGTTCTACAGCTGACTGTCACAGCCCTGGAGCACAGCAGGCGTATGCTGGATCAGATGACACAGACAGACCCACGGCAATTCAGCCCTCCTTCCTCTCTTAGTCAGGAGAGGATTCACATCTGTCCATGACTGCACATACGCCACAGAACTAGAAACATACCAGTTTAAATATACTTTTGAAACAGGAGCTATGCATTTTTCATGAAGCAGAAGGTAAGGGGATAAAAAAAAGTCTCAAAAGTTTCTGTTGAGTCTTTCTGTTTCATTCTGTCACTTAATTTTGCTTTGACTTACAAGAAGAAAAAGAAAAATGCTAGAGTCCATGACAAAGACAAAGGCCAGGTAATAAAAACTAAGACAAAAGGACAGAGCAGAGAACCAGAGCTCTAACTGGTAGCTCTTGGCTACGGATGTGCCTTGCCATATGGTGTCAGCATCCTTACCAAGCAATGAATCACTCTCAAGTTACCACGTATTTTCCTGTGAGCTCCAATCTTCGCAACGCCGTAGTTGCCACACGAATGTTATGCAACTGCTGGAAGAGGGACGGTGCTCACACACCAGAAACGCTGCCATCAGAAGGCACAGGAGAGGCGATCCACACGACAAAAACCTGGGAGTTATTTTAGGGAGGGGGGATCAAACTAAAGTTACAGAAGTACTACTGCCTGCTATTGAGTTTGGGCCCGGAATTCAGTTTTTAGAGAGAGATTGCAGAATACTGGAGCATCTGAAATGGAACGTCAGAAACACCAGCCCTTACAGTACTGACTGAGAGGTCTGGGAATAACATAAACTTGTGTTTCAGCTTTCCAGCCCAAAGTACAGATGATGATGTCCCTGCCTGCGTCAGGGGGTTGGAACTAGATGATCTCTGAGGTCCCTTCCAACCTGAGCCGTTTTATGACGAGAACTGTTGGTAAAAACTGCATGTTTTACTAGAAGCATGTCCAGTACTGTACAGACAGCACAGATGAGGATAATTCTTGAGAAAGTTGTTTCCTAAAGGGACTGTGTTAAAGTAACTGACTGGTTTTAGAAAGAAGGCTTACATTTTTCACATTCACGTTGTGACAAGGCAAATTGTATTTTTACTTACTGGACATCGAAGTAGATGCAAATGAAGCAATTCATTTTTAAAACATAGCACCCAGAACCTTATCTTTTCTTCAGCGAGCACGCGAAACGTAGAGTGGCACTGCCAGTACGTTTACCCAAGCCACATAAGCAGGTAGAACACTTAGGCTGAAAAAATCCGTAACATCCGATCAAATGCTTATATCACAAAGTTGCAATATTGGGGTTATAACCCCAAAGCTGCAACAGGATGAAAACACAATTGCTAGAAATCTTCTCTTGAAAATAAATATTACTTGTAGCCCATTAATGTCCATTCTGAAGTATCTGCTTAGCTTTCATCTAGCATCCCGAACAAAATTAAGGTAAGCACAGGTGCAAAAATGGATCCCAGACTGAACACGTATAGTCAAAGTCTCTAAAAACAGATCACAAACACCCGGATGACTACAGTCAGGTTTGGCTGCATAGTCATAGGAAAATGCACTGCCTTACGTTTACCCTCTTAATCTGAGGTTCAGTCAGCTGATCTCAGGAATGGATCCAAAATATTGTATGGGACTGAGTCAATCGCCTGCCTCTGGGGTACGGAACTCCGCAACGAAGGCATGATTCAGCCGCCTCTCGTGACCTTAATTTCACCTGTGTTTCTGATGGGCAATTAGAAGTACAAGTTGCTTTGGAAAAAAAAAAAAAAAAAAGAAATCTAGTGAAATTAGCAAAGTATGGAGTTCTGAGTAATCTGCAATATTTAAATTGACTTTTTTCTATCGGATACTCATTGCCTTAAATTTAAAAATAATAATCTCTTGCTACAAATATTACTATGACTCTCCAAACCCGAGCTTTGTAAAACAACACTATAGTCCAGTTCAAATGGATCTTAAGTTAATCAACACTGGTGTCAGTACCCACATGGAAAGGCAGCAGCGAACCCTTACGCTCTTGGCACCGGTCAGACGTCAGTCTGTGCAGCCTTTCTGAGGATACAGCCCATGCCCGCTTTGCTACTGTTTCAAACGAGATCTAAAACTGAAGTTTGACCGCTTGGAGTAATGGAGATGGGGGGCACGGAGCCCCTAAAACCCACGTCCTCAGTCTCATCTGATGTCGGATTTTGGCCATTCAGACCCCTAGGCCAGCTCGTACTGCTCAAACTCCCCACACCAGGAACAAATACATCGTGTTTAGACAGCATATGACAGTGAGATGTGACATTCAACTACGAGCCACCTGCGCTTTAGAGCTGGACAAGCCACTTGCTGGCCTCTATTTACGAAGTAACCTCATTAAAAACCCTGCATAATCACGCAATTAGCAGCCTGTCTGTCGCTGGGGGTTTTAGCAGCACGCAACATCCCCTGCTCCACACTTTCACCCAAAACGATTACAAAGCTTTCAAAACGTGTATTTACCACCAAAAAAAAAAAAAAAAAAAAAAAAACCGAGCTGCAGGGGAGGACAATTCCAGCTCCCTCAGCTGCAGGCACCCCCTGAGGGCACCCCGGTCCCAGCACCCGAGGCCTCCCCCACACCGGGAGCTCCCCCTTTTCTCCCTCCCCAGCCGGACCTCGCCACCCCGCAGCCTCCAGAGCAGCGGCCCGGAGCCCCGCGGCCCCACGGAGCCGCGGCCCCGGCGGGCTCACCCACCATG
Organism: Heteronetta atricapilla; assembly: GCA_011075105.1. Lineage (NCBI taxonomy): Eukaryota > Metazoa > Chordata > Aves > Anseriformes > Anatidae > Heteronetta > Heteronetta atricapilla. The sequence continues at coordinate 16,464,385 of CM021734.1, read as the reverse complement.
GTACAGATGGAGGCGAGTCTCCGGACCGTCATCAGCGCCTCCATCCGCCCGCCGTCGCCGCCGCCGCCGCCATGTTGCGCCGCCGCCCGACTGACAGCGGCAGCCGGGCCGCGGGTGGCGCAGCCGCCAAATGGGGCCGCCGGTGCGGCGCCCAAGCGGAGCCGGCTGCCCGCCGCCGCGCCCGCCCGCGGGTTCCGTCTCGCCCCGCGTTCCGCCCTGCTGCCCTTTCAGCTTGATAAAGAGCCCCAAAATGAAGCCCCGCCGTCAGGGAGCTGCCAAGGCCACCGCTGAGCCACGGCCCTAAGTGCCACGGCCACACGTCCATGAAACATCTCCGGGGATGGGGGACTCGCCACCTTCCTGAGCAGCCCCTTCTAACAACCCTCTCTGTGAGGAAGTTTTTCCTCACACCCAACCTCAACCCCGCCTGGTGCAGCCTGAGGCTGTTGCCTCGCGTCCTATTGCTTGTCACCTTAGGGGAGACCTCATTGCTCTCTACAGCTACCTGAAAGGAAGCTGTGGGGAGCTGGGGGTCGGCCTCTTCTCACAGATAACCAGTGATAGGACCAGAGGGAACGGCCTCAAGTTGCACCAGGGGAAGTTCAGGTTGGAAGTAAGGAGACATTTCTCCTCAGAAAGAGCAGTCAGGTGTTAGGACGGGTTGCCCCGGGAGATGGTGGAGTCACCATCCCTGGGGGTGTTCAAGGAGAGGTTGCACGTGGTGCTTAGAGACATGGCTTAGTGGGTGACATTGGTGGTAAGGGCATGGTTGGACCAGATGATCTTGGAGGGCTTCTCCAGCCTTAATGATTCTGTGATTCTATGTTTCTATTAAAAGAGACCGGCACCCTCCTGCCACTGGTTCCTGTCAGGCAGTTGTAGAGAGCAATAAGGTCTCCCCTCAGCCTCCCCTGCTGAATAAACACCTCCAGTTCTTTCAGCAGCTCCTCATACGTCTTGTTTTCTAGTCCCTTCAGCAGCTGTGTTGCTCTTCGCTGAGCACATTCCAGCCGCTCAGTGTCCTCCTTGTGGTAAGGGGCCCAAAACTGAATGCAGAAGAATCACAGAATCAGGATATCAAAAGGCCGGAATCGTGGTATTAAAAGGCCAAGATGGAGTAACATCCCCACAACAGTGCAATGGCTGGAGCTGGGGGACATCACCAAGCTCCTGATGAGGAAGGCAATGTACACTGGGGCACTGAATAGTCTCGAAGGATCATCTGGAACTTGTCTTCTCCCAAGAATGTCTTCAGCAGTCGTCAGCACCCACAGGCAGGTTTATATGGAGCCATCCAGTACAATGAGGGAGATGGCCATTGTCTCTGCACCAAGTAATTGTTTGCTGCTCTGCACCATGCATCCCCATCTCAGCAAAATCACAAAAAGGAGCCTTTCAGAGCACAGCACTGTGTTAACAGTGTCTATTGTACACCCAGCAGGAAAGGAGTGAAAAATGCTGCCCAGTCACTCTGTAGCACTTCACACACTGCATACCAAAAGCAAATACCTATCAGAGGAAAAAAATCCCTTGTGGAGACAGATGGGTGGAAGCGTTTGTTGTCCCAGCGATGACAATGTGCAGAATTCTCTGTGTTGAACCTGGAAGAAACCTGACTAATATTTTGGGTGGCCTATAAATTAAGTGCTGTTGAAAAGCACTGGCGAAGATTATAGGAAGCCCTGAGCTTACGCTGCACATGAAACACACCGTGAGCAGGACCGATTCCACATGCTGCCCCTTGCTTCAGCCTTGACCTTGTGGGAATATCTGTGGGGAAGAGCTGGTTCAGTTTCCAAAGCACAAACTATTTTATGAGGCCAAGATGTTTCCATTCTATTTGAGTTGCTCGCCTGCAGCGATGTTCTCTTATACACGCTGTACTTCCCACGTCATCTACTATAGGATCCCAGGGGAGAGTATTCCACAACCTAAAAAAATCCTTAAAAATACACTAAAAGTGAAAAAAGACACGTGCAACTTACAGGGTTTCCATGAACAACAATGCAACAAAATTAGGGACAGGAAGTACAGAAATAGTGGAATCTGTACAGAGTTTGACCAGATTTAACTGTAGATTTAAATGATTGGCTCTCTTACATCCCAAAATAGAACCAAATATGATTTATCACAGATGTCGTAATAGCATCTGAGGACACTTCCTTCCCCTCTAGCTTAAGGATCGGAACAGTTTATTGCTGGGTACAAATATGGTGCTAAAATGACAGTCTTGTCCCTAAATGACAACTTCTGAGGCTACTGCTGAACCACAATTGCCTAATTTTTAATGTCTTTTATCTGTGATCAGGCCCTACACAAGGTGCAATCCTGAACACATAGAGAAAGGCTTGCTCCCCATGCACATCACATTCAGCACTGTTTTGTCTTACCTGCCACAAAGGTGTTTTGTATTTGCCCCTCCAGGCTAGCAGGTACTGGGTTACTGGGAGCAAAAGGTGGTAAAAGTGCTACTTTTGTTTAGTGCTGAAGCTCTACGGTGTGAGAGCTGGCCTTTGGGCCTCACATTTGCAAAAAGTCAGTCAGACAAAGCTGCAAAGATCAGTTTGTGCTTGTTTAGAATGCATTCAGGAGCAGGGGGTGTTTACAGGAGCAACCAGCTAGGAGTTTCATCCCAGCACCTGCAAAAGCAAGTGGCATTTCCCCAGCACTGCACTTCACACATCTGCTCAGAAACGTGCCACACGTCTCTAGCAGTGTTGCCATAATGTCAAATGTCAAAATACTGTGCAAAAGCATCAGAGAGACATTGGGGGTAAATGTAACTATTGCAAATAGACTTTTAGAAGAAAGATCACTTTTTTTTCTTTTCTTTTTTTTTTTTTTTTTTTCTACTAGGAAGAAGGGGAAAGAGTGAGAACAATCACCTTCCTCCCAATATGCAGGGATCTTAGCAAGATGCTCGAGCTCTGCTCATCTGTTTCTCCTTTTGTAAAATGAATGAGGAGTAATTATATCCAGTTCTGAAAGCAATTTGACATCCTCGTATGAAAAGCACTATGGTAATGACAAATATTTTTGTTTTTGTTATGCTTCATCGCTGAAGATATGCACAAGTGCCAAAAACAATACAAATAGAAAATCTTATAAAAATCATAGCCAAAAGTAGCATAGACTAATAAATAAATCTTAAAAAAAAATGGTGTGGAAATAACGTAATCTGTGTGCAACATGCAAAGGCAGATATCTTTGCATGGAGAAACCTAACAAGTGGTTAGTAAAATCTCCAGAATCATCCAAATGTTTTCAAAATTGCTCTGAGTTTTGCAAACATTCCCCCTTTAATTTAAGCTATTGTTTTTCCAGAAGAATTTGAATTAAAAACATGTGCTTTTTTAGCTAAATATAAGCCCATTGTACACAAACAATGAAAATCTCATTTAAAAACAATTCTTATTCTACATGCCAAGGGTTATACAATCTTATAGTGTGAATCCTTCTGCATGGTTTCACTTGGTGAAAAGACTATTCTGACAATCTAGAAAATGAAATAAAGATCAGATACAAAACCCTCTGGCTTTTAATACATATCTTACTCAAATTCTTTCCAAATTAGAGCCCCAAATTTATCATTTTTGGTTAAAAAGAAAAGGAGTTTGGGAATCTATGTAGAACTTTTTGGAGTATATGTTGCCTTTTTTACTGCTATCAGAAACTATTACCTCTGGACAGAGCGTGCAGTGTGCAGTGGACACAAGCGTTGGTTAGAAGCACAAGAAGCCTGGGCTAGTGCATCAGAAAGTTAGATTGAACCATATTAGCCAAAGAACTAGAAATCGATTGGTCTGCTTCCAAGATTCAGTCTAAAACTGCTTTCACATTTGTTTTAAGCAACCAGAAGCCATCACAGCTGCCAAAAGAAGCAGTCCAACATTTCCTCCAGCACTGGTCTTTCATTCCTGCCCCAACACATCTCCTCTCGGGTGTCAGCATCCGTGTAAGCACATGGCAAGCAGCTTTTCCAGTCTCCTCCCGGCAGCTGCTCCAAGCCATGACCATTTCAGCTGCCCAGCTCTGCGCCCTCTCAGCCCCCAGCGTGGTTTTGAAATGCAGAGAATCGCATACTGCGCTGGAGGTGGGGATGCTCACAGCTTTCATGTCAGCAGCAAAGAGCCACCCCACATCTCGTTCTCCCCTCCAACATTTTGCTGTTTTCTTTTCCTTCTTTTTCATCACACTGAGCTGATGATTTCAGAGAACAGCCCTTGATGACTCCAAGGTCTCCTTCCTAATTTATGGGTGCCAAGTCAAAGTTCAGCACCACTTAAGCGTAGTTTATGTTATTTTTCTCTAGATGCATTGCTTTACATTGATCTAGACTAAAGCTCCTCTGCCAGCTTTCTCTGCGCTCGCTTTTGTGAGATCCTTCTGGAGTTCCTCAGCACTGACACAACCCAAAAGGACATTTACTTCTGTTCCTGTCAGCGGTGTTGCCTCTCGTTTCAGGCAAGACAGCAGACCTGTATTCTTCTAGGAATGTCTTTGCTCATATAGAACATGCCCCATGATATTGCTTAATTTATCTGGCTCTTTTCCCTGGGCTGAAATTGTTCTGGCCACCTAGAAGCTGGTAGATATATTACCACTTGTTTTTATAGGAAGACTTACAACGAACAACTTTGTATTACTCACTCACATATGCTTTAAATAGCAAATGGTAATAAGGGCTCCAACATCCTACACTTAGGGAGGGGGACATTTACATACTGTTGCTAGCTAATCCTAAAATTTATAATGTGTCCAGCTCAACAACACATTTCCAAGTGTCCTGTTAATCGACCACAAGATTTTGAACATTTTCATGTTCCTCCTTTCATTTGGCCAGTCCTTACAAAACTTCTGCAAGATTAAAGCACCCTGGTAATGAAATTTCCTGGAAAAGATTTTTCAGTGTTTGGGTGTTTGCAAAAATCTGGAAGCCAATTTACACTGGAAGATTTAAAACCGTTCCCATAGGAGCCATGTCCCAAAAGACCCAGGATCTGGTGTCTCCCTCCCAGTGCCACGAGCTGGATAGCCCTCCAGGCCTTTCGTTCTCCCTCTTCATCAACTGACTGTCATGATGGTCAAAGTAATAACCCTTCACACTTACACAACAACTCAGCACAAATACAGCTTCAGAAGGAGTTTTTAGAGGGGAACCGAGCCCTGGAAAAGTGATACAGTCATAAATCTTCTGCATCCTGTGCTTATTTTACTGGACTGCTGTGCGCCAGAGCTGGATTTTTCTGAAGCTCTGCACCCAGATCATGCTCAGCATGCGTAGGCCCTGTGTGAGGCTGGCATGGAAATCAAGATCATTTAAAAATCTGGTCCCTGGTGCTTTGAGAAGGGGTGGTAATCTAGAGACCTGGCCTGATTCCCCTTCCTTCTGTGAGAGCTCTCTGTGATACCCCGGCCTCCAAAACCTGCTTGGGAGAACTCTTGTGTGTGCTGTGATTGAAAGCAGCTGCATGAAAGCGTCTGGGCAGAAAAAGCTCTTCTGGTGGCTGCAGCCTCTCTGTAAGGAGCCATGCCTACCTTCTGCCTGGTAGGAGTGTGCAGAAGACAGGAGGAATCTGCATACTCGGGTCTCTGAGATCTGTGGGTGGATTAGCTTTCAGTTAATATTTCTGTTTCCCACGCAGCATGGCAGAGTACATGTCTCAGAAGAATGCTGTCTGCACCAGGCTTCCTTCTTCCCACCGCTGTCTAAAGCCAGCCCTACCCTTTGCAGATCTCTTTTGACCATTTTATTTCAGAGATGAATGCTCAGACTGTACTTTCTGTAGTTTCATTTACATCTGTTTTATATTATTTGCAGTTTTCCTTTATCTGGGCCGTTCCCTCCTCACTGCTCGTCCCTTTTTCTTCCCTCCCCATTACCCCTGATAACTGAGAGTTGCTTGTAGCCCGTGTACAGTTACATGCTGTCATCCCTACAGACCTTGCAGCTGCCAGCTGTCTTAAAACTACACATGGTATTCCTATAGAAGTCATTCTTTCTCCATTCCCTCTGTCTGGCTCTGAAGGATACTGGCTTCCTTAGCCTTCCCAAGCCTGTTGTCAGCCCTAAATTCACTTTTCCATGTTCTGAGAAACAGCAGTGCCCCAACCCCGTGCTGACCCACATTCCAGCGGGCAATTACAACTAATAACATGCACAACCCAGCGTATCAAATGTATCCTGGAGGATACAGATGCGAGCTTGTACTTTGGAATAAAAAAAAACTACTGCTCTCTGAAAAATGTGGGGGGGGGAAAAAAGAAAGTGTTTATTTTCCTGAAGAGGAGTGTCCCATCAGCTCCGGCACCCTGAAGGGGCCCAACTGCAGGACACAATAGGACAGGGAAAACAACAGAGCCTGGAGCTGGAGCCTATTGAAAATGCAGAGAGACTAGACAGGCAGAACGGGATGATTCAAAGCGGAATTAGAGCAGGGCACCGGGGTGACTGTATCTCGCCACTGTGACGACTGAAACACAGAAGAATCTCGTTTTAGCAAGGAGCCAAGGGGCAGCACACAAACCAGGCGGCGGGGAGATAAAGCGGGGAGCGAGGGAGCGTGGTTGATGGAGGCACACGCTCTGTGCCCGGCTGGAGGAATGTCCTGGTTTCCCTCGTGATTGGCTGGGGAATGGAGGAGTCAGTTTTCACAGGGGTTGATCAAAAAGTTTCCTTTTGCTTTCCAAAGTTGCTGTCTGAGCAGAGGCATCGGGAAGAGGAGGCCGGTGGCTGTAACGTTCCTCGGGAAAGCTACTTCAATGAAACGAGAAGGCTTCTCTGCCCGGGGATACACAGCCCAGAGCAGACACCAAGAAGCTGCTTTCCTCCCTCTCTCTCCCAACTCCTGCTGGAGTTGATCAGCTCTCCCTTCTGGCATGCGTCTCATCTCTCAGGATACGATGTCACAGTATTCTACTAACTTTCTCTTGCTTCCCATACCAGAGTACCCGGTGCTAGACTGCGTGCCCAACAAAATCATCAAGCTCGTGGTGCTGGGTGGCAGCAGCGTGGGCAAGACAGGTAAGCCCACAGGTGTCCTTCGTGCTCTTTGCTTGCTGCTGGCTGCCTGCATTGCAGCTGAAGCATTAGAGGTTACTTCGTGCTTATGTTTGTTTGTTCGCTGCCTGGCTTGCCAGGATTTGCTGCAGGTCTGTGTGGCCAGCCAGTGTGTGGGGACTTCTGTACTCACAGATCAATCTCCGGGGTCTTGTGCAGAGGGTTCAACATCTAAATTTCCACTCAGAAAAAAAAATGGGCTAGCGATTTTTATTCTCCTGCTCTAAGTGATGTATGCTCTGTGGCCAAATAACACCGCCGGAGATGTGTCTTCCTGTATTACTCTCCAAAGGAGAGCAGGAGAAAGGAGGGTGAGGGAGCATTACTGCTTTGGAGTAGATGGTTCATGATTTCAGAAATAATGATGGGACGATCTGTTTTACTGCATCTGGGGTTCCACAGCACTCAGTAAAATATCTTCTGTTTGGATTTGGGGCAGATATGTTTTTGTATTATATTTAGGTAACTTGCTGAAGGTAGCTGCCCATGTAAAGGTACCAAAGAGGTGACTCAGTACATACTGTGAGAAAAATGATTGTTTTAAATGAAATCTATGATACAGTTGTTTGCAGAACAAAACTTTTTATGTAGATATTAACTGAGTGGTTTTGAAAATTATTTAGGAATCTGCTGAGATGAAAGCACTACAGGAAAATAAATTCCTGTGCCCAAAAATGAGGTATAAGTGTTACAAAGAGATCAAAAATAGGAAAATGTTTGAATCCAATAGCGTATGAAAGCACCACAGGTTAGGATGAATAAGGAGGTCATGCCACAGCATGACCCGTGTGTGCACAGCACATGCAGTTTGTTTGCTGGGTGTGATTAGATATCACTAATGGGGTTCATTAGAGGGGGACTGAGGATTTTTAAGGCTGGGAAGAGCCATTTGATCCATCAGCCACACTTCTGATATGGCACAGAGGTCTTGAAGTTGGTATTGGGATTAATTTCAGTATAGAAAGGGTTGGCTTGTTACTCTTCTAAATTATTTAAAACCAAAGGTCAGATCGTTATATACGCAGTCACAACAAGCAGCCCTCCACACCCTATACTGGACAGCCTCACTGAACTGGAGGGGTATTTTACAGTACAAGTTGCTGAACACTTTGCATTATATATCACAGCTTGGCCCCAATCTTTTTTTTATTTTCCTTTCCTTTTTTTGTGTGTGTGAGTGCAGAGAGAAGGATTTGCAGAATAGCATGTGAGTAACAGAAGATTAGCTTGGTTTCATATTATACTAACTCTTCCAGTAAGATATTACATGTGTTCTGCAAAGACTGCCTTTGGTTCACATTAAAGACCCATATTTTTTTCATTGTTTTACAGCCCTGGTTGTGCGCTTTCTCACTAAGAGATTTATTGGAGACTATGAAGCCAATACTGGTGAGTCTGCTCTCTACTGCAGTGTTGCAGATAGCTTAAAAAGGAAGCTACACAGTTCTGTGACTGGTGCATATTACAGGAAAGCCAAGCAGTGTTAGATGTCCATAAGGTGCATATTTTCAGTTAATAGCCTCAAGCTATGAAAGCAATAAATCAAAGCCTCATTATTTATGATCCTTTTAGCTGTTTTGTTTTTTTTCCAACTTGATGGAAAAGGATCAGAGTAAAAGGCTTGCTTGGGGACATACCTATACTAAAATGCAGACTCTAGGAACAACTTGCATATTGACTAAACCACAGAAACCCAATGCTGCTGTCTCTGCAACCCCAGGGAAGCCAGAGGAATTCCAAAGTGTGTAAAAGGCAGTTCAGAACTTTTTTTTCCCTTTGTATTCCCTTCTTTCAGTGTCTTTTATGACAAGGGAGACTTCCAAATTGAAGTCTTCTTTCTGTAAGATAAGCAAAGTGGCCGTGCAAACTCCTACTGTGTTTCTTGTTTAATCCTGACACCCCAGGGGATGTGCTCATGTGGACTGCTTAATTCTCAGCCGCTGTTCCAACTAAGTGCTAACTGTATCAGCCAGGATTGTAGAAGGGATCACTGTGCACATACCTACTAGCACATCCCACACGTAGGCCGCCTCAGATTTGGGGTGAAAGAGAAGGGGATTCAGAGCAGTGACTGCTTCACTTTGGACACATGCTGGATTTAGAATGGTGAGCTAGGAATGGAGATGGCAGTACAAGACACCTTTGATCTCTGCCTGTCTGATGAAATACAGTCTGAAAGCTCCTCCTTGCAGCTCCCTCTCACTGACCCTAAGTAACCTTGACGGTTGCCTGCACTATTTCTCTTTCTTTTCCTTCATCTTTTCTATGGGAGACTGTAGATCAAGTCAGACTTCTGAGCTTTGGAATGGATTGGTGCCGAGAACCACATGCTTTTCTCATTAAGCTACCAGCCCAACATCCATGCTGTAGAAGAAACAAATATGCCAGAAATAAGAAACAGGTGGTATTGTATTTGTGATCACTCAAGCATGCTTTTCCTCCACTTGGGTATAAGTAAGAGCACAGCGTCTGGAAGTACCTGGTCTTTTTTCTGCAATGCATTACAGAAATGACATGTTGTCTGGTTCAGGGGTGCAGTATCTTCCCATAAAGTAGCACCAGCTTTTTTAAGCAGCTTAAAATCTGATGTGTTTTAATAAATAAATAAAATAATTCCCAGGAGGGCTATATTACCTCACGGAGTCAGTATTAAAATATAATATGACAATGTTGGATCCAGATGCAGTGAACTTTGCCATATTAAATTTCCTTATATTGTGTTTCTGTGAGCTCAGAATCTTTTCCACCGGAATAAAAGCACTTGTTTCCCTGAATCAAATCTTACAAAGATAATTTTCAGAAGTGATAGCATTATTGTCACTAACCGACTTCCTTGTTGGTCCTAATTCCTTGCTCTCCAGTAGATGGGATTTCTCGGGGTTTGAGATGAAGCACATCATTTAAAATGTAGCAATGACAATTATATTTGGACAACTCTGAAAGGTCAAACACAACAGCTGCAGATATAGCATTTCCTGTACATCCATGTGACTTGCATTAAGTTCCAAAGAAAAATGATGATGACATCAGTCTGTGTCCTTATCACAACCACAGATAGTTGATAAGATCAAAATCTAGTTTTCTTTGTCACTTCATCTGCACTCCAGTACCAAAATAAAGTTCAAGCCCAGAACAGTCATGCTCCTATGAGAGCTGGGTCAGCCCTAGACACTTTGCCAAGGCTTGACCTTGAGTATCAGTCATTCATACTAACCAGAACCCTGATTTAATCTCTGGGGACTTCAACCAAACTCTGACTGCTAAGATCGTACAAATTCCAAAGAGCATCTGGGTATTCTGTATATGCTTACCTGCCCTGTGTCCAAAACTAGAATACTTCATTTTTTTATTTTTTTATTAAAAAAAAAAAAACTTTCAGAAAAATGCAATAGGTAGCAGCTCACCTATTTTAGCAGCTCACCAATCTCAAGCTTGGCTTGAGATTAAAAATATGTGCCCTCCACATTTTAAAAAATTAACAAAACAGATTGGAAATCTAAGTGGGATTTATGCACCCACTGTAACTGAGTATTTGACTCACTACAAGTGCCACCCTTCCCATATAGCATCCTAGGGATACAGTGGGAACATCCAAGCACACAGCAAATACAAAACCATTTTGCTTAGGTAAACAGCCCCTCAATCTCCCTGGTACCTTTCACTTTTCTGTAAGCAGCTACATATCACAAGCCTCAAAAACTAGATTTTGACACTTCCATTTTGCCTTTATGTACTCTTTCTTTGTTGTTACAGTCCCTGCCTCTAATGATCTTGCTTTTCCACCAGGTGCTTTGTATTCAAGAAAGTTCACCATAGATGGGGAACAGATCTCCCTACAGGTGCAGGATACTCCCTTTGTTTCACTGGAGGTAAAACATCTGCTCAGTGCATCAGTACTTTACAACACAGCTACTCTCTCATTTGTTGCCAGTGCTGTCATCTGTTAGTATTCCAGCAGAAATACACCTGGGCTCAAACCCAAAGGAAGACTATCAGGGGTTCCTTACCCCCACCAAAACGAGCCCTTGAAGAGGTTAAATCAGGCTCTTTTTAGGAGTAAGTCAGAACTAAACCAAATCTATTTCAAATACATGCCTACATTCCAAGCCTAAATAGCAGGAAAATCATAGGCTGGCTTGCTCTTGCCAACTCCCTGACTGTTTTACTTCCTCTCAAATACTTTCTGTCTCTTTGTGGCAGAAATCTCACCTGCCCAGAGGCTCAGATGGCTCACCTTACATATTTTGATGCACCCACAATCTCTCTTCTCCAAAAAAGGTGTTTCTTTTCAAAGGGACAGGCCTCACAGAAACTGTCATTTCCAGCTAGGGTGCTTTTCAGTGCTTTCCCTACTTTTTCATGTTTTAATTTTATTCATTCCTTATTTCTCAATTGTTGGCATTTACATATACCCCTCTTATTCTTGTTTTAGATATTCAAGGTTTAATATTTGAACAGGAACCTGTTTCTATAAATATTCTTACAAACAGATTCCAAAATAAAGATGTCTTTTTTTGAAGATCTGCTTTACATGTAGAACAATATGATGAACGTGGTGTTAGAGCAGCAGGAATTGTAATGAAGTTTGTTTTTACAGGAATGTTGGAAATCTCAGGAGAGCAATAATTCCTATAGAGTAGCTGATATTTCATGGTAAAATTAGGCATCCTCTTGTCGCCATCAAATCTAAACTTCTAGGTTTGGCTTGAACCTCAGTCTGTGCTCAGACTTGGCCAAGTACATGTCTGGATGGGAGCACCACCATCTCTCATCCACTTTCAAGCTAGCCCTGGACAGCTTTATATATCCTGTTTAGTCTGCGTGGACCCACACGAGCATGGGCTCATTTCTGTGCTCATGTTCCATCCTGAGATAACAGAACAGGGTTAGGAAAGCTCCCCCAGCCTCAGCTTCCATGTCCATTTTCTCCGAGGACCAGAAGCAGATTGAAGTGGAAAGCCCTGACAAGGCTCCAAACTCCCTGCTGCGAGAGGTGCACAGAGCAGTAGAACCCTCATTTATTCTGGACACTAAGAAGCAAACAAAAGCCATTATGGAAGTCCTCCAAATATTCAAGTGGGACTTAACTCTACAAAGACCCTATGCCAGCTTGCTTAGAGAAGACACAGCAAAGAGAAGCTATTGGTGGCGATTAGGCACAATAGGGAATGCCTGATAGGCTTAGCAAAGGGAATCCCTTCTCTCTTCTGTCCCCTGGAGAAAGGAGGGAGTGAATGAACTTAAGCCCCCTCTCACACCAGACACATATTTATTTTCTGATTTCTCTGATTTAACTAAGACTCTGCCCTAAAGTTCAGAGACTGTAACCAGAGGTCTGCAAAATCTAGTAATGCCAGCAGCTGAGGTTTCCTAGTCAGGAACTATTTTAATTTAGTTAGGGAGGAGTTTCATTTTCTTTGTCCCAGTCAAACGTCTGTACTGTTTCAGCAGTTCCCACAGACATGCTTATCTTAGCTTGGATCTCTGCTGGCATCAAATAATGCATCTGAAATCCTTTGAAAGGATTGTTCTGAACAGAACTCAAGATGAGGGAGAATAGGTCGGATTTTCTGTTAACATCCTTAAGAAAGAGAGTTGTTTGTGGTGGGCAGGCTGAGCAGAGTGTTTCAGGAGGAAGTCATGTGGAATCACTTAGGATTCTTGCCACACTGGAAATGTTAATGTTTAAGAGAGAAACAGAGGCAAGGAGATAACTGGTTTTGTTAGGTGATTCATTACTGCTTGGACTATACATGGCAAATGACTGTGTGTTTCAAAATTCATTCTGGAGCAGAGATTTCCATTTAAAAAGTAGCCCATTAGCCTTTGATTTTCCTGAATAAAGCATTCCATTGGGGATTATCCATCCATCTCCCTACTGGGTGGGCCTAGCTGGAGTAACTGAGAATTCCTGCTCATTAGGGCTCCCTTGAACGTACACCTTCTCCCAAAACATTTTCCAACGCTTGCCAGAGCAATTAGTTCTTTTTCCCCAAAAAGGAGTTTGCTAGTGGAAAGAGGCTAATTATCTACAGATTGGATACAACTCAGACACCAGCAGTGCAAATTGCCCTTCTTCCCACAGCCTGCCCTGGCTGAGTTCACTCTCACTTACATTTCAAGCAAAGCTGCTAGTGAGGCGCCCTCTTCCTTCTCTATGCAACCTTGTTTGTTTTCTTTTCTTTTTTTCTTCCCTCGGGTGGGGAGTGGGGGAGAGGAGAGTGATCAGGACATCTGTTAAACAATTTCACTGCTAACAAAGAACATTTAAGAGTTATGTTTACATTACGGTGAGCTGGCAAGAGCAAAGAATTACTAGGTATGATGGGCCAATGCCTGTATTGCCCATACTGAAATAAGTACAGGGCAAATAGGTATATCAAAAGGGCAGTTAGAAGAACTGCTGCTGAAAGTTTTAAGCCTTATTTAGACTCTGAGCTTTCAGATACCGTGCTTCCTCCTTCCCACAAATGGGTCTAGTCTGTGGTCCTTCTTTTAAACTGTCTGAGGTACCATAAAGAGCTAATCAGTTTTGCTCATTCTTTTCCACCTCTGCTTCCTGAAGTTAGGCTTTGTAATTCATATTTAGATGTCTAAATAAACGTGATCTGTTTTGGGAGATTGCTGAGCACATGCAAATCCTGTTAGAATACATGAGAGAGGCAGATAAGTGTTATGTAGATAGATAGGTACTGGAGCATATGTTCTAATATTTTAAATTTCCGTAACTAATATTGAACAGTGGCTAAATTTTTAACATATTCTTTGTTCTTTCCTATGACAACCTAGATTTCTGTCAAAAAAACTCTAAATGCTTCTCCAGGTGTTTTATGCCTTTGGAATGAGTCATTACATGGCATCATACACACATCACAAAACAGTTTTTGAATGATGTTGAAGTATGTGAAATGTTGCCTGTTTCAGTTTAGGAAGACACTGTCTGACCTCTTGTGCTGGATCTGTCCTCCGCAGCCAATTAACTGAATTGTTTACTGGGCATGTTCTGTCGGCCAGTAACTGTTAGATAAAACATTCATGGACATTAATGGGCTTTGCAGAGGATTTAAAATGCCTGTCATAAGTCTTACTAAAGTTCATGAAGATTTCTTGAATAGAATTTAGCAATAATAATAACGAAAAAGTTGGACTCTATTTATAAGGCTGAACTCCCACTAAAACACCCAGGCACCTCTAATTCCTTACAACTTCAGCAAGGGCTGAATGTTTATCGTGTCTTGTTGGGCGTGGAAGAAATTGCGAGTTTCCAGAAAGCCTGGATTATTGACAGGAATGTCAGTTCTTATCAAACCAAGAATACTGGTAATAACTGCAGCACGGATCTCCCTGTCTAGCTGGGAAACATGCCAGCAGGGATAACAAAGGGTAGAGGATTAGCTGAAAATAGTGTCTTCTTGAAAAGTGAGCAGATCTCTTTTCAAGCTCCCCAGTACTGTGGTATTGTATTCTGTTTTATATTCCCCATGCTGGTGACTGCTATGGCTGTTTGAGTAGGAGCTGTGATGGACAGAACAAACGTGTGACCAGCAAAGCAGTAATATAAACCCACGGCAGCTCCATAAATGAGCAAAGAGATTTCAGCTCATTTTCAGTGCCAGTAATTGGCTATTTGCAACAAATTGCTCTTTCAAAGTAACTTTGCTTCTGATTATTTGGAAAACTATATGGCAGTAAAACCTGTCAGGCTTCACTTAACAGAATTAGTGAAAACCCCCAGCCATGGAGACATCCAGTACAGAATTGGAAAAAGACATAAAAAACCACCTTGGGGAACAACCATTCACTTGCAATAGTATGACTAGCCCGCTGAGATTTTCTAACACTCCTCCTATGCCAATCCCAATTTTATCCACAATAAAAGGGCAGGTTGCTGTCCTAAGGATTTACAACCGGAGAATCCAAAATGAACTTTTCAATTTCAGTATTAGGTTGTTCTCTTATTTTTAACCGATTGGCTTTGATCCCTCTCCGCTTCTGTGCTCCTTGTCTGTCATATGCTACTGACACAGAGAGGAACTTTCTTCTGTCCCCAGTGCATCCCCCAGCAAACAGAGAGGTTTCTGCCTGTCTGCTGAGCAACAGCCGTACTAATACACAGCTCTGAGTAGCTAACGGTGCTGTATGACTGTTTGCTCCGTCTGCTCCCTGTTCTCAGTTTTCTAATCTCACACCTCTTGGTTTTGATGGCAGGATGACACTGACAGCATATGTTGCCAAGAGCAGATAAACCGTTCAATCTACTGGGCAGATGGCTTCGTTTTTGTTTACTCCATCACAGAATATGAGAGCTACCGAGTCATCCGGCCCCTATACCAGCACATCCGCAAGATTCACCCAAACGCTAACATTCCTCTGCTTCTGATGGCAAACAAAGGAGACCTCCTGCGAGCCAGGCAGGTGTCCTCCAAAGAAGGACTCCAGCTGGCAAGCGAACTGGGAGGTACTTACTACGAAGTCTCAGCTCGGGAGAACTGTGAGGGAGTGCATGAAGCCTTCCAGCAGCTCTGCCAGGAGGTCAGCAGGATGATCGGGAGCTGCAACGGAGAGAAACGAAGAGGCCTCCACCTTGTCCGACCCAAGTCTCCAAACATGCAGGACTTAAAGAGACGTTTGAAACAGGCTCTGACTTCCAAAGGGAAATCTGCCACTACCCTTTGATGTAGCTGACAGAAATTGGTTTCTACATCCCTGAAAAAAAAAGGCAAGAAAATAAGCTGGTATTAAGGGGCATCAGCAATCAGATTGTGTGAAAGGTTCCTTCATATTGTCTACACATCTTCCTAAAAAGTCCCATATTCATTCAGCAAAGGAACTTACAGAATGTGCTCTTTGGGGCAAGAATTTAGAAACTGTGATTTAAAGAATAGTTTGTCGCAAATTATTTCTGTTTCAGAATGGACACAGTCATACAGTTTAGGTTAAAATGTTGATTTTATTAATAAAATAATTAAATTCTACTATTAAGAGAAGTGACTTCTCTTAGGGGTGGTTGTGTTCCTAAGCATAGGCAATAAGCTACAGAAGGACACCAGGAGAGCGACAAGAGCTATAATGAGCAAACAAAACTTAACAAATTTGCTTAGTCACAAGACTGGAAAATAAAGGCAAAAAGTAAATGACAAGCATAAATAGTGATAAGTTTTTTTAAAAAGTAATAATTCAGAAACTGCAGTTTAGAAAGTGTTCTTAGGAACTTGGAGAGTGATTTGCAAGCTTATACAGTGTCTCTTTAAAGGGAGATTCCCAAAAATATCATTTTTTCAGACTATTTTTCTTTAAACACTTTTTATTTATGAAAGTGATTATACAAGCAAAATACTTACTTTTAGCAGCATTTTGTAGTCAGTTTCTTGATGGTCTGCTTGTCATGTTTGTGTAGGCTTGCTACATGGCAATGAGGGACAAATAGAGCAGTGTGGCTGTAAAACCTGCTCAAAAAAAAAAAAAAGGGACTTGTATTAATCAAGACCAAGGACAGAACCTAAAACTGTTTAACTTTTTTTTTTTTTTTTTCCAAACTAGTTAGATTTCAAGCTCAAAGATACTGTTTTAAAGAAACAAGATCTTCACGCAAAGTATGTCTGATTCATTTTTTTATTTTTTTATTTTTAAAAGAATAAATGCTTTTATGATGCCTGAAATTCCTGGCTTCAGGAATTTATCATTTTGTTATTTGCCTTAAAACCAGACTTCGCTCAATACCTTGTACTGCATCCAAATCACCAGTCTGTCAATAACTATTTCACTGGCAGCATCTCACTGCATTGGGTGCAAAGGGATTTGATTTGGGTGCATCATGTGCAAAGGGATTGGAAGCTGTATCCTGTGAGCTGGCCAATTTTATGGTAGCAATAACAACAACATGAAGCATCCATCATTCTGTTCCTAGTGGGAGCAGAGAGAAACTGGGTTGGACCATGCACAAGTCAGGATGCAACGATCTTTTCTTTAAACACACCATCCAAGCAATTCATGAAATGAAATGAAGTAAAGCTCAGTGATTTACACCAAGGAACACAGAAGGGAAAATCCTGGTTTGATGGATGTGGAAAAATACTCCCAGCTGCAGTTTCAGCCAGCAATACTGAGCTAAATCAACCTTTTACTTGTGACCAGCAAAAATGTAAATTGAGTCTGATGAGTATTTATAGAGCTCAGGTCTTGAAATTTTTTTTTACATTTTACTTGTCTTTGTATTAGACAACACTAGTCATGGTTTTCCTTATTTATCACTTGGATTTGCTTTATCTACAGCTCACCTTCAGTTTTATTTATTGTTTTCCACAGCTGGACGTCTGAGAATATCTTGTCTTCAAGATTTAAAATTCTTTTGTTAATACAAAGCAACTGCACCTTTTTTAAAATTAGTTTCAAGTGGTAGTAGGCAGCAAGAAGGAAAGTTGGATCATCCAAACAGGGACTCAAACGCTACCAGGGGATTTCTACTTTAGCTTACCGTTTATTAACAGTTTGGTATTTGAGCAGTGGCATAATTCATTGCTGGCATTTTGGTATGGCATTAATTAGCACAAAATTTCTGTGTTTTAAGTTACTAATAGCATAGCTCAAATATCAAACCTTTACCGTGAAAATGAGTAAACAGTTTGCAAGAGACACACAAACTAAAAATTATTTACATCAGAATAACCATCACCAATTTTGAAGAACAGCTAAATATTCTGCGATCCCGGTACTGTATAATAAGGGCTAAATTTGCCGAAGACAACATGCTGACATTTGTTTTCATAAAAGCCTAAGAGAATTAGGTGCTCTATCCTATTAAAATTGTTCGCAACTTACTCTTTCAGCTCTAATCCTTTCTTATCTGGGAAGAAAGTTTTTTCCTAAAGAAATTTGTTCTGAACAAATTCCAGAACTGTCAATGTTCTATTTTCAATAGTGATTAATAAAAAAAGGGAAGGCCTTTCCTGAGTAGCATATAAAACGGCTCATTTACATCTCACATCTTTAAATGTCCTTTGTTTATATTAAACTAAAAATGTTTTTTTTTCTTAATCCCCTGCTTTGGAAGTACATACAAGTGTTCCTACATTTGTACTCCTACATAAATAAGTCTTCCCACATTCCTGAGGCACTGGTGGGGAAAAAAAAAAAATCTGCATTTTAGCTAAGACCAAAAAATATTGAAACATTTAAGTCTTCTCCTAAATACTAACATGTGGCAAGCATTTATTCTGCCACAGAAACTTGAGTATAGTATTTCCTTTGTTCATTGAACAGCAATACAAATCCTGTAATAGCTTTGATACTGGTTTTGAGCCAGGACATACTATCTACAGAGGACAATAGAGCTCAGCATTTTTATTAGCAGCACAGTCCTTGAGCACCAGCACACACCACTGTGCCACTGACGGCTAAGCAAGGCTGAGGAAGGAGAACAGTAGCCTGAAAAGCAGGGGGAAGAGAATAATACAGAATTAAGCACCTAAAAATAATCATGTGAAATATCAAAGATTAGTCATGTAGAACCTGGTCCAGAATTAGCATCTTCAAGCTGCCACAGAAAACATGCATTCCAATGAAGTTTAAAAACGAAGCCTCGAGAGAGAAGGTACCTGACATAAAGTCATGTGAGAGAAGGAAAAATAGATTTGAGTATAGATGGTGGGGGGGTTTGTTTGGTCAGTTCGTTTGGGGTTTGTTCTATTTTTTGTTAGCATGGTAAATTCTCTTCTCAGTTAACCTGGCTAAATCCAAATTAATTCTGGTAGAAGCAACAAGCTGTAGAATTCACTTTCCTTCCCCACCACCCTCCTTCTTCTTCTTTTTTTTTTTTTTTTTTTTTTTTTTCCTGAGCAGTTTAAATCTTGTGCAGCATCTGGTTTTCAAGATGGTTTACAGCTGGGTTTACTTGGGCACAAAGCAGTTGAATGATTTGCCCCAAGGTTACACAGCTGAGCAAGTACTTCAGAGGAGCTCAAAAACTGTGTCCTTTGTAATTAATTCCTGACTCCTTACAACAACTACCAGACCATACCACCTCCCTCAAGGTATGCACAAAGCACAGTGAGTTGTGTTACACAAGAATGCAATTAAAAGTTGGGAAAAGTTACTTGAATTACGACCTATGTTAGAAACTGACTGAGCAAAATATTGCTGATGCAATTCTGTGAGCAATTATAGTAGTAATGAGACTGGCTCGTGAGTTATTGAAAATATGTGTAAATGATTATTTTCTGCAGTATTTCTGTCAGCTATATTTTTCACACGTTTTTAGCAGTTCCCCCTAGGAATACAGTGTGACTTGGGAAACAAGAAAACCGAGCCCTGTTTTTAACTTTTCCTGTTACCTGCTTGGTGATTTTGGCCAGATCTCTCTACCTAAGTTACTGTGTTTATAAGGGTGAAGATATTTACATGTCCTTGCAACGCACTCTACCATTCCCAGAAAAGAATTACCAATGATAAATACATCATATTGCTCACATTTGCAGTAGAGATGGCTTAAATCTTAACATCTGAATTCAGATCCCTCAGACTCAGGTTGTTGGGATCTCACATTCACGCTTAAAGCAGAGGAGGAAAATGGAAAATTCAGATCTCCATCTCAAGGGACAGCTCAGACAGAAATGTTTGTATCCGGGCTTCTCACAGGATTTATGTCAGGTATTCAGCCGAGGAGGGGTGAGTACCTGAGACATGGAAAGAAACTTGGTACCAGAAAATAGTTGTCTAATTGTTTCAAAAAGCAAACTGGAAGACAGCCAGCTTATTGTTACTGCTGATTTCCCTATGCTCTTTCCCTACCCAAGCTGAGAAGACTGGGTCAAAATCACACTGACTGCTGGAGTTGCAGTGGCAATGCATGACCCTGACGTGGCAGAACGTAATGATGTATTTGCTGTTTTTGAGTTGTTCCTGCGTTTTCAAAGAGGTCTTATGAGCTGCCCTTGTCTCTTCTGGGGCTAGCACAAGAAAACTGTGGAATTAAGTTAAAAAGACCTCTGGATATATTCTAAACACCTCAAAAGCAGGGACAATGTGGACAATAGTCCTAGAAAATGCTATCCAATCTATCACCAGTGGAGACAAAGCACAATTCTTCCTTTGATACTTTTCCCTCCTGCTCCCACTGGCTCTTCCTTTCCTTGTTCCTCTCCATTCATGCCTTTGTGCTGGTTTAGTTTAGCAAGGAATACTTCTGCAATCGTTCTTCCTTAGATTCTGAGGAATAGTTTTTGGTGTTTAGTTTGAGATATGTTTCCAACTATTTTAACTCCAAACATGGTTTATATCAAAAGAAGAGTGTCTACTTAGCCTTTTGACCTTATTTACCTAAATCATTTTGAATTATATCTAAATCAAGTCAGTAGACCTCTGTATTTAGACAAACCTTTGAATTCATGCCATTTGCCCCCAAATGCTCTCACTGGCTTAGCCCAGTATCTTCTTCCCTGTTTTGTACTTACCAAGTTAAGCTTATTTCTGTTGCTTCGTCATTGCTTACTTAAACCTGTTTAGTTCTGGTAAAGTTTTACTGCTCTTCTCTGAAATCTCTTTAGTTTAATCAGCCAAATTCTCTTCTCTAAGCAGCTGTGCAAGCTGCAGATGAGCTCAGAACAGCTGGTGACTTTCTGCTCTGTTAGATTTTTGCCTGTTATTGAAGATTTTTGAATAAACAGGAGCATGGAGAGAGAAGCATCAAACCTAGTTGTAGTCTCCTTTCACCTGTCAACTTCCTTTGTTGACAATAATTTTATCTGTCACAAAGCTGACAAAGTTTATCCTAAATGATTGCATTTCAGTTTGGTTCCTAGAGATGGAAAAACACCAAATATGAAGCGGATAGATGAGTTGATAGGCTCTGTAAACCCTAGGATCCAATTCATTCAGGAGCTGTCATACCAATCCTCTTTTCTTTAGGAGATACATTTTTTACATTTTCCATTTTATCCAAATGGGTTTCAAGAAACAGCCTCTGGATCTCGTCACACAGACACTTACTGTCTCCTCTGTAGCAGGTCAAGGGGAAGCTGCACATTTTCTAAATGTGATAGGTGAAAGTATGCATGTCTTGTGCTGTTATTACAGATGATTGTGGAGACTGTTCCTAAGGATAATGTTTTTCTTCTTTCTGGGCAAAAATGCAGAACACTAGCAAACTGTAACTGGCCATTCTGAAAAGAGTTTAGCTGTGTTTGCTGAATCTGGAGACAAACCGTGCTTCTTTTGCTGGTTAGAAAACTCACCAGATAAATGGGGGCTGGGATTCTTCTGATGCAGCCTTTGAATTCTCACAGAGAGAGTTGAATTATGTCACTTCTTGATTGTGATCCAGGTTTCCAGATGCTTGCAGGAGCCACCACTCTTCACACTGTGTTCTGCATTGTATTTCATTTCAAAACTCTCAATATTTTCCTGATGATGAAAAAGAGAAACAACTTTGGAGTATCATGCTGATGTACACCAGCCCATTATCTTACCTCCCTATTTTTGATACAGACATGAGTGTCTTCACTTGATGAAGACCTGAAGTGTCTGAGCTGCTTTTGCAGTTGCTGGGGACTAGAACTCATAATCTATAAGCGTAGGTATTTATAATTTCAAATGAACAAGACTTTTCATTATTTAACTAGAAGAACAAGTTATACTGTCACACACCTTAGCAGTTCTGTGACTGTCAGTAAAGAGCAGTGGGATGTGGAAATGAGAGACATAAAATCACTGAATTACACTCCTGTGATTTTCTATAAGAGAGAGAACGACTTTTCCTTATGCACTGGGAAAGGTAATAGACTGGTTGCAGTGCTGAATATAAAGAAAGTAGTGATGGCAATTCTGGCTAACAAGTCTGTGCTCCTGTCCCTTAGTTTGGGAGCTGGGACAGAATTCAACATTTGTGAGAAGAACCTCCTAAGTGCACAAAGAAGGCTTACCTTTATAAAAAGGGGAAACCGCTGGTTCTCTGAGAAGGAACCAAAACGTTTCTGTGAACTACATATCTGGGGGAGCTCTGCTGAAATGGAAAACCAGAATCCAGGCCTTGGAGAGCTGTTTGCATTTCTCAGCCACAACTTTTCAGCGCAGTGGTGAAAAGCTCACATCTTCATCACATTGCAGCCCACACGGTTTCATTATGCCTGTGTCAAAGTCACTTCTCCTAAAGGACTATGGTAGTATTGCTGGTCTCGGTGTAGACACCAGTACTTCTCCAGCAAAGAGCAGAGGGTTTGATCTACCATTTTTATCCACCCTTTTATCTGCCAAGACCACCTATGAAGTCCAGAGTCCAAGAGCTAGCACCAAATACCAAATAGATGTGACTAGTGTTCATCAGTCTGTGCTGGGATCAGTAACTGGCGCTCAGGAGAGCTGTAATCTGCCAAAGGAGCAGTTTTTAAAACCCAGAATACATATTTGTGTCAGAACTGTGAAATGATAGGTTTTATATGCAAGTGTTATTCTGCTAGCATTATTTATTAGGCTGCTTTGAAGAAAGCAAGAAGTTTTGTTTCTAAATCCTGAGTGTTAATCATTAAGACTCCTCATTCTATCTATTTTTGTGCCTTTAATTTTAGCCATTTGCACTTATGAACCTTGCACTGGGGAATGAGCTGAAGGAAATGGAGCCAAAGGTTCATCTCTTTGTACGTTTGGCAATGCACATCCACACCCGACACTCCGAGTATGTCTCAACACTGGAAGAACCAAGGATCATGAACAGGGTTGAGAGGATAGGTACAGTTTGTAAAGACCAGGCACCCCTTAATCCTCGTCCCGTGGCCACTGGTAAGAGCCACTGGCCAGACGGGCACATCCATCTATCAATACAGCACCAGCGTTCACTGCCTATTTGCCCGCAGTTTGCAATGAGCTTTAAATCTGAGGCTTCACGGGATGAGGGGAGAGGGCTGTTGAAGGGTTAAACATTTCCTGCTTTTAATCTAGAATCACGTAATGTGGAATGAATGTTTCAGCTCAAAATGTTTCCTCACTCTGACAGTTTCATGGTGTGAGGTCAAAGTGTGGGGGAGACAGAAAGAAAAGAGGGGTGCATGGGGTGGCGAGCCAGCAGAGCCAGGGAAGCACATGAACACCCGGAGAAATGATGAGGACGGTTTCTCAAGCAGCTTCAGCCCAGCTGGAAGGAGCCGTGGTGGAGCCATTGGCAGCGCCTGTGTGACTTTAAGGGCTTCCTGCTCCGGCTGCCTCTGCTTCTCCCATGTGTGCGTGCTTCTGCTCTGGGCACGGTTCCCACGCTACATTGCAAAATACGCCTTGAGTTTCTCACAGTATCGCTGCCCAGACACAAACTGCAGCTCCGGTCCTTCCTGCACCCCGCAAACCCAGGAGGTGGGACTCCTCTGGGGGCAACGCCTGCTATATTTATGTTTCCTGCCCGTGTGGATCTTTTCCTACGCTACCAGATCTGTTTTGTACACTAAGGGGCTCTACCTAGGGCAGCAAACTTCAATTTATAGTCAAATTTCAGATGAACGTGAGCCTGCAGACCAGCCTGAGCTCAGATCACTTCTTACATACTGACCAGCCTTCATTTGATTTCACCTGCAGGCCTCCTACATGAGCAAGGTGATCACTCATTCATGACTACCACTTCCTATGTCAAAACCTATTCCTACAGACCGGTGCATCACGTTTGTCTGTTCTCCCTGAAGTTTCCACCTCCCCTGTTGCAGGCAAAACAGTTTTCATTTGGGGAATTTGTACTTACTTAACTTCTTGCCAATTAATGTGAACAGCTAGGCGCTGATTAAGGGATTGAGAAAAAAAAATAAAACAAACAATTACACAAATACTTAAGCAAAAGCCTTTCAGCCTTCTCCCCCTGAAGCCAAACACAGCAGCCTCGACCTCTGCCTTTCACCCTGGGTCACTCTCAGCCCATCCCAAATCCTCACTGCTGTTTCTTAAACACAGCTGAGCAGGGCCACCTGCGGATGGTTTGGCACACAATGGGGGCATTGCGAGGCTTTCAGAGCTGCTGGTGACAGGCTTGTGGCATGTCATGGCCATGTCCCACAGGGGTCACCTTGGCAGCTCCTGGCTGCTAAACCTCAGCTCGCACGGCCACAGTGAGCCCTGTAGCTTATGCCCAATGTGCTCCTCCTGCACACCAAAAAGAACTGCCCCCACCCAAAGGATATCAGTAACACAAAGAGGTTCGGGAGATCAGCCTGCTGCTGAGAAGAGAAAATTCTCCATCTTCCCACCAAATGGTAACAAATGTCTGAAGGGAATCATCTGACAAATCCTCTTGCTCAACACCGCTCGCCCCGAAGCTGCATGAAAAAAAACAAACTCCTTTCATGGCAGGAAATCCTCAGGCCAGTTTGTCACCAGGATTCAGAAAGATTTAAATAACACAGCTACTGACATTAGTAGCTGTGTTGACTGGTGGGGGATACAGCCAGAAAAGCGGGTCAGGGAGAGTTTCTGTGGGCTGATAGGTGCTGATCCTATTGCTATCGGGCAAAAGTGGGGCGGATTGCCTTCAGGGTAAAGATTTGGGCTTCTCCAGAAGAATCACTGGATTCTAGCTCAAGCTAAAATTAGCTAGTTAGGTCTTTTTAAGAGTTTTACATGAAAGCAATTTCCTAGGAATTAGGAAAATGTCAAACTCAAGCCCACAGCTCCAAACATTTTATTTCTAAAATGGGCCCCGTGAAAACTCCCTAGGTCAGCCCTGTCAGTTCCCAGCACCCTGTTTCAGTCTCTAAACTGAACGGAAAGATCCAACCTTAAGTCTCTTATTTTAACCCCAATATTTATTTGGGGATCTCCTTTGTGGGTCACTACCAGCTCCTCCAACCCCAAATCTTCGCCCTCCCTGTGTCTCAGGCAGGTTTTCTGGCTGGTGTAAGAGGCAGCATAACCTGAGACCCAGAACACTGCCAGGTGCTGTTCAGGTTGTCCCACACCTACGCACTGGTTCTCACTAAATTAAAATGTTACTTCCTTCCTTCGTAGAGTGTTTTGAGATCTATTGATTAAAACTCCTGTGTGTAAGCCAGGTGTCATGTTGTTTTAAATATTCTCTTGTGTGGAGAAGGGCTGATGGTTTGTTATTAATAGAGCAGGAAGTGGGGATTAAACTTTGCTCTCTAATCACAAACAAAAGCTACAAGAGCTCTGTAGCTTCTGGGTAAACCTAGGAACGAACAACTGTTCCTAAGGAAAGTGAATCCCAGAAGGAGAAACCCAGATTGATGTCTCAATGGGAGCTGAATTAAAACAAGGTCAGGCTTGGCAGCCTGCCTCCTCTTCACCTTGCGAATATTCTCCAAGGGACTGATCTGGAACACAACTGTTTTGACACAGGGTTTCCTGTTGCAAACACTCTATGCAGGCTCCATCCATATCAAGCAGCTGGGATATTTTGTTTTGTGTGCCTAAACCACATTTTTAAGTGGTGTAACTTACCATAGCACCATGAGAGTCTTGCAGATCAACAGAGATCGGTCAGCTTTTATTAGCTGAGGATTCAACCCAGCCTAAAAATCACTCACAGCAAGAAATGTTTCTGAGGCTAGGATGGGAGTTTCACATATGCAGACAAGGCAGGGCATTTTTTCAAAGCCCAGAGTACCCCTGCAACTGCAGAGAAAGCTTTGCAGAGGTAGCTTTTGTGTCTACTGGTTCTCTCCATTAAGCCACATGGAAAAAGTTTTTAGAGTTGTTTCAACAGTGAAACAAAAGCTCTGAATGTTCCATGGCCCTCTGATTTGCTTTAAACTCCTGGTGCATATTTTACATGCACTTTCCAGGAATAGCCCAGTGAGATTCTTCCTGGCACAAAAGCTCCAGCAACTAGGATTGATGTCTTTAGGGTATCAATTACCTTGTTGTGCAGCATCAGAGTACTACAACTGCATGTGGGAGTCCTGTGGGTTAGTGGAGTCCTCCCATAAAACACATACGATATTACAGCAACAACAGAATATTTATAGATACCTTCTAGCACGATACAGAAGCTACTGCTGGCTCGCCTGGTACATCCAGACAGCAAGCCGTTGACTCTACAGCCATACCAGACCCAGACCTGAAAGCACAGCAGTTAGCATGAAGTTGCATTCTAGCTAACGATCTCTTTTTAACTGCAAAAATGCATTTATTTATTTATTTATTTGCAGTAACACTGCCCTGTTGCTTCCAGTTATGGGGCTGGCTTGGTTGGCACTAACGAGGATTCACTGCCCCACATTACTGTGTGATGTGGACGTGCCCTTATACAGCTGGGTATTTGTTCTGGAAATGCTCGCATGCTCACCCACTCTGCACAGAAACAATGCAATGTTATTTTTTTTTCTAAGTGGTCATAATTAACAAAGCACAACCCATAGAATCACACAGCACTGCTCAACATCATGGGAGAAATACACAGCAGAAGAATTACCTCCCCACTGCTTTTGAATAGCACAAAGAAGTAAATAATCTTACCACAAGTATTCAGCGAGCAAAACAAAGCCTAAATTCACAGTAATATCATCTCCCTGCCTTTAAAGTTCAAGCAGCGTTTAATAAAAGCTCTGTGGTATGGGCAGCCTTTACAATTGCTGGGCACTTACTGTGCTGTGAATTGGAGATGTGACAGACACAGAGCTCTATAAACATCGAAGCTCACCAGTGCATGCTCAGCCACTGCAACATCACTGGCGGCAGGAGCTATGCCGCTGTGGTGTGTGCTCAGAAATCCAGGTCTGAGAAAGAGTGAGCACCCCCCCA
Source organism: Heteronetta atricapilla (assembly GCA_011075105.1). Lineage (NCBI taxonomy): Eukaryota > Metazoa > Chordata > Aves > Anseriformes > Anatidae > Heteronetta > Heteronetta atricapilla. Next base: position 16,437,603 of record CM021734.1, on the reverse strand, counting down.
AAATAAACAGGACTCCCTCGTCCAGTTATTTAACAGGGCATGAAAGCAATTAGAGAGATACTGAGGAAACCAGTCATGGAAAAATTAGGTCATACTATTTAAATTCGGTTTTATGGTTACATTCTTTCTTTAGTATGTTTCCCTCCCATGTTGTTTCCCTCCCATTACTGTTGTTTCTAATGATAATAGCAGTGACACAAGCATCAAGAACTTTCAGCATTCTTCTGGCTACCTACTGCCCTATTTACCCTCCAATGTTCTGGTAAGTCCAGATGCCCCAATAAAGATATCATCACTATCTGTAAAGTAAGGAACAGGAAATAAAATGAACCATAACGAGACGCTAGGTCCATTATGTGAGTTTTATGACGTACAAAGATTAAAGAAAAAGACATCAAATCAGTACCAACATAAAATCAACCAAATATTTCAAGCAAATGTAGAGCAAAGAAGGAGCCTTGTTACTGCAAACCTGTTCTTCTAATACCAGTGCTTCTGTGTGAAAAATATTTTCCTTCATTTGATTTCAATGGATCGGCTTCTTTAATGTTTTCCCTTAAGTTCTTGCCTCTTGCAAGGCAGATACTTTAACCTCAGTTCTAAGAAGCAGGATAAAGTCACTCGACCATTGCCTAATGCTATAGTTGTGGTTCCCAGATAACTGGTGGTTTAGGAGCTTCAGCTGACCTTCAGAACCACATTGTCTTTATCAAATTTTCACGTAATAGTGCCAGGCAGGCGCATGACAATCTATAGTTGTGGTTTTTGTAGCTGACAGCAGTCTACAGTCCCAAAAGTTTGGGAATGACCTAGGCTAGATTAGGCTTTAAAGAAAGGATAACAGCAAATTATTTCTATTGCGCCACTCAGTGTATTATGTAACAAGTGATTACTCTCAGTTGTTTATTTTTACCTTATTTCTTTAACATCTTCTCTAAATATTCAGTGGAGGCAGTTATGGGCCAGTGAAAAGTCAGTTTTATGTGACATCCTGTGCCATTTTTGAGTGACAGAAAGGCTGTGGTGGGGGTTACGTGTTATACCAGACTTTAAGGCCATAATTTTCCGCTACAGAAGTGCCAAACTATGTACTTGAGCTGCCACCACTCAGGCATCCAAATTAGCATCTGGAGATTTAATGAAAGAGGGTGGCTGTTCACCAGATGTCCATGGCCATGTAATTGATCTAGGCTATAATGGACATCAGTGTAGAATTTGGCAAAATACCAGCTGGGAGACTAGTAGTTAAAGCATAGGAAACTATGCCTGGTATACAGATGTTGCTGTAGATTAATACAACAACAACAAAACTATTTAAACTAGAAATAGTAACAGTAACTGAAAAGTGTTGTACTGGTGTAGGCCAAATACTAGAATTTCTGAAGAATCAGGAACCAATCTTGTTAAATATTTTCATGAATGACCCTGGCGCAGACCATCAGAGCATGGGAGTAAAGCTTGCTGATGATGTAAAGCTGGGAGGTGCCAACTATATGCAGCAGGATCAGAGTGCCCTGTGGGAAGAATGGCATTCCTCTGGGGAACTGAATCACAGCAATAGGATGCAGGAGCAAACGCCCAGGGACTGAGAACAATAATTTCCCCTCTAATCAGTGAGAAGCAACACAGGAGGAGAAAGGCTGCGTGCATGAGTATCAGTGTCTTGCAGCTCTGAAACAGGGCATGTGATTTGAGGATGTTGAACAAAACAATGACAGCAAAGGCAGAGAGTGTAAGCAGCACTGTGCAGGGGCTGCCTGAGACCATCCCAGGAATACTGCTCTGATCACCCATACTCCCAATAGAACAGGTGCAGGCAGAGGAATTACTGAGGGTAGAAAGACTGTCATACCAGAGGAGGCTGAAGTTGTGCTTATATTTTTATATCTCTGACCTCCAAAGATCCTGGAGCAAGCTCTGAGCATGTTTTCATGTCCACAGGGCTAGGACATTACATTACTTAGGGAAATATTAGCTCAGATGCAACTGGGTATCAGTGGAAGGGTTGCACAGAGTTCCTAAGCCCCCCTGCAGCCTTCCTCTTCTTGTTCTTGCCCCCAGGCTGTTTCTCTCCATTGTGCCGACAGGAACATTTCTGCAGTCACCTGGGAACTGAGTCAGAAAATTGATCCACCCAAAGAACAATGCTGCAACAACAAAAAGCTCGTCGTTTTTCAAGATCAAGCCTCTACACAGTCAATATCTCTGCACTTCTTTGAAATCTGAGATTTACTCTGTCAATGGTAACCTGGGAACTTTGGGAAAATTGCATTTTCATTTTACAGAAAGGCACCTTTCTCTTCTTGGGTGTGCAGGAAGTATCCCAAGAAAGGACAAAGTCACTTGCTACACACCCGTCTGAGTGGTAAAGAAAAATTCCTTAGCAAAGGAACACCGTTGGGCAGGAATCAATGCAGTCAAAAAACTCAAGTGTCCATGAATTCCCAGTCGCCCAGAATTAGAAGCTGTTACCTAGCTATGGGAGCAGGAATGTTCTGGAAAAGACTCCCAGTGGGGGACAAACACTTTAACTAGTTCTAAGATGAGGTCTGACCCTCAGGGACTGCACAAGACAGCTCTGCAACAGTTGGAAGTTTCCTTCATGCCCGACAAGGTCACTTCCAGTGAGCTGGTACATCCAGAGCCAAGTGTTAGGTGCTCTGCCCCAAATCTCTTAGTCACAGAACACAGAAAAATGGATTGTACGTTGGATTCTACGTTCTCTACACAAATTTTAAAACTTGGCTGTTTCTCTCCACTCTGTCTTTCTGCAATACAGTGCAAATTCCACCATTAGGGTTTGCCAGCACTTTTCACTAAAACGTCACAAGCCAGATCAACTACACAAGGTGCATGACAGAAGAGAACAAGGCTTGAGAGACTTTTATCTTGGAAGGAACAAGTCCTAAAGAAAGTGTGAAAAGGGCATGTCCTACTCTTTCATGCTGAAGACTGACATTGAAATTAATCCCCACACCATTATTCAGCTAGATTGAACTTTTCCGTCCTCAGCAGATCGACTCCAAGGGGTTTAAACACGCAGAAAAGAGGAGCTGGCCACTAAGGTTCAAAAGAAAGTAATAAGGATGACGGATCCTTAATGAAAAAAAAAAATCAACTCAAAATGATAAATAAGAAATAAAACATGGTTTTCTACTGCACCATCCTAAAGCTGCAGCATGAAGCTGGGATGACGTGGGGCTTTGCTGTAGTGTATGCCTCTGCCAGGAGTATGGCCACGTTCACAAGTGCATGCTACAAGTGCTGGGGCCCCAGTGAACTCCCACTGTCCGCAAACCTGCAATGACACCTACTGGTAACCAAAGATGTTCCTGCTCGTGGACAGTGTGAGCCTCTTTGCTTCCAGACACACGCGAGATTTCTTTTATCCCCTGGCTTTCCATCATCCAGGTTCGCCACAGTGTTTCTGTACATCCTAGCGCAGGAAGCTGGGCTCTGCTTGGCCTGGTTTATTTGCAAGCCACTTATTTAACTTTTGTCTTCTGTTCTGAGCTGGAACACATCAGGGTAACTGCCTTGTGGGGGGGGGCACTGGGACCTCACGACCTCATTCAGGTATGTAAGGACCTTCGTGGATCGCTTCCACACTGCCATTTCTGTAATCCTACAAGACAGGAGTTGTCCTTATACCGCAGTCCTTGGCACCCAGCACCTAGCTACTCTCTGAAGGCCTTGGAAGGTGACCCTCTGTGGTTGTCAGCGATGACACCTAGATGGTCACTCCTGAACTGGTGAAAAGAAGCAAGTATCACTTCAAACAAAACAGTCCCACTGCAGACAGCTAGGGAAACCAACCATATTTAGTGGAAGTCTAGTTTTAGAGCCTGAAAATGAAAAGTTTCAGAGACAGTGGTACAACATTTCTTTCAAAAAACTCTTCTTCTTCACCATAGAATGAAGACTTGGACAAAATATATCAACCAAATCTGTGGACTGACAGTACACTAAGCACAAACCAAAGGAAGGCAGGAAGTCCTTTTCAGCTCAGTGTTAGCATTAGGCTTTCTAACATTGAGATAACACAGAAAGAAAGGGAGGACTGTGAAGAAAGAAACTGCATGCATTCTGAAATCTGGAGGGGTTTTAACATGCATGTCTCAGACTGCTGGAACACCGCAAAATGATTAACCCCTGTACAGGGTTCCATAAATCACAGCAAAAACACAAGCAAAGTAATTAGAGTTGGGAATCCCACGTCAGATTTTCTTACTGAATTTCTTGGATTTGTCCCCAATTTTAAATCCTCTCCTTTGTCTTTTTCTAACATATTCCTGGGTAGCACTACAGCCTAGCAGAAATAGTGAAAATTCCCTGAATTATTTCTATGACTGTAACAGTTGATTGAAATTAGTCATTTGCATTAAAAGAAAATCAGTGGTGAGAATGCTCTGTATTTGCAAACAGGTAAGGAGCTGGACAGATTATCTGTTGGCATCCCTGAGGAGTACGCAGCTTAATCTCATTAACTTTGGATATCTTCAGAGTAGGCATGCATACCTGAGGACTAGTTTTCCAGCAACACTCTGCAAGTAGGAGAAATGAGTGACTTGAGTCACTTCATCTCATCCTAGATACCCAAAAACATCCCTGCAAGGGTGAGATGAATTATGCCTTGAGAAGAACGTATTTTTTTTCTCATACAGAGACACCATATATATCAACCTTATGTAATATATATAAAAACCTTGTATAAAAGATCCTGTAAATGGAATGTAATAGAATTGGAGCAAGTACCTGGCAAGTATCTACTCTCTCACTGAACTCGCTGAACTCTCACTCCTTGTGTTGGGGGAGAAACCTTGCAATAGCTTTTTGTTGTGCTTAGCATGAACTTTCACTGCAAAGACATAAGGAGAGGCTTTGTTAATTCATTTTATGGAAGGTTTATCAATTTTGGATTAGATTTTCAACATAAATGTAAACCAGCATTTCTTATACAAAATGGAAGTAGGTATTATGTGGTGACACCTCATGATCACACTAGCCCACGTATTTTGAGGCTTACCTTGTCACAGCACCAGCACCAGTGCCTGGGAGGGGGTACAAGTACTGGAGTCCGGTTTGGATACGTCGCATTTGACATCATTTGACAGTCACTGAGGAAGAAATCCTCTCCAGTGCAGAAAGCCATCATAGGAGGCAGAATATCATTTGAGCCCTTAATTTGGGCATGAGTAACATTTTTCTCATCCAATTCTTTCTATGGCAAAATAACATGTAGAACACACTATCTTTTTATATGACTCCAGGAAAGCATTTAGCTTGCAAATGGACTAGTTGGTTCATGGTTATAACAGGCAGAGAGCTAATACACTATTTACTTAATGTGGCAAATTTTGAATTCTTCCTTTAATTAGAGCTAAATACAGTCTGTTCTTGCAATTCTTTTATTTATACTATTCTGCATCCCCACTGATATAATCAAAGGAGAACTCTGACTCTCCCATCTATGCAAACATGTTTTTCCTCCTGCATTTAGAGCGCTCGGCATTCCGCAACACTACGAGGCCAAAGTCTGTGACTTCAGTGAACCAGTGCTTTGGCAGGAGTCGCTTCTTGCAAAAATATTTTTGGCCTGGAATGACAAGGCTTATGCAGCTCTCCACAGCTCCCTATCGCTAAAATACCCCAAGCTATTATGGAATGAAAAGGAGTCACGGGGCCAGGCCAATGTCTTCTGGATCACTGAAAATCCCAGAAGCTGATCCAATTTAAGAGTCTGTCCTCAGAAAAGATGGATTTCTTTTTTTTTTTTCCCCAAATCTCACTATCGTTACAACCTGCCTAAGCCACATAACATGACAGCATCTTGAAGGGTGAAAGAACAATGCTACCTGTTATCTCACCTGCACGAATTACCAGAATTCAAATCCTTCCTCAAATCTTTGTAGCAACACTGAGTGCAATCGCTCTTTTTCAAACTATCAAAACCACTCAAGATACACAGCATGAATTGATGAACTGTACAGAAAGATTGGGTTAGCAGATGATGGGCTATTACAATTTAAGCTCCTGCATCCCCACTGTGTGTAGCACTTGGGCTTAAACTCCCCTCTCTGATTGCCTAGCCGGTGCATGCTTAAAGCACCAACTAATTTGGATTACAGTTTAACAAGGGGCCAGGATGTAGGCTAGTGTTACAGCCAGCTCAGGTATCTGCACATGCCACTGCTGCCACTTCAGGGACTGTTGGGTAAACAGGAATGAAAACAGAATATGTGAGGGAGCTAGCTGTGCCAGGAGCCGAAAAGATGAAACGGCCAAATGTCACTTCAGTAAGAGATAGAGATTCTGAAAAGGTTTCCTAGAGATCTAGATATGAATTCCATGCTGTTACTCATGGTGCAAGAGACAAACATCCTTCACACGCTGCTCTTCAGGACAAACGCTGTCAGAGTGGAAGTGCCTGGGTGAGGGAAAAACTCACTTCACGAAACTACTGCAGAGGTGTTTCACCTTGGATCGGTTCCTGAAGCAGGAAAGTAGGGGGAGGCCCAGTCACCATCCCTGTGTGTGACCAGCATAACCCTCGGCACAAAAAACTAACGTGCAAAAGGCCCCTCTTCTGCTCCTTTTACAGTCATTTATTGCTCCATAAAGAAAGAGCAAAACAAAAGACATCTCATCTATGCAGCATCGCAGCAATTGTCGGCCTTTTACTGATGTTAAGTAGCCATAGAACGTTTTGGAAAATAGAGAATCAAAGGTGCTGGATGCCAAAACATAATTAATTTGTTTTCATTTGTTCATTCAAGTTTTATTAATATGACAGAAGAAAAATCAGGGGATCAGAGCTGAGCCAAATGCTTCACATCATAAAGGTTCTTTTTTGTTGTTTTGTTTTGTTTTTGTTTTCCTGAAATCTTGCTGGTTTAGAACACACAATAGCAACTAAATGTCTCCATCAGGATTAGGCCATAAGCCACCCACAAGAAACAAGCACCACCAAATATAAACAGTCCCAATTCTTTTTTTTTCTGTCAGCAAACAAAACACCATCTTCTTGTTTACACAGAACAGTAACCAGCTCTGCAATTAAGCAAGGCAAAAATTCAGCAACTGATTTGCATGATTTTCCATGCAAATGGAGCATTCATCAAGCCAGCAGAAAGGTAGGAGCAACTGATTCCCTCCAAGGAACAGCACCGGGCAGGTTGAATTGCTTTGCTCACTGATAAACAAAGAGCAACCGCAATAAAAGAGCAACGCAGCACGAAGGGCCAACCGCTTCCTTTTCCCTCCACAGAGTTATTTAGTATGAATTTGAAATCGTTAAGTCACTGCAGTGTGTGGGTGCAGGACACGGAGGAAAACAAAGATCAATAAAGATCACTTTCAGTGAGAGCCTTTCCAAATCCACGAACACATTTATTGAAAAGTTAGCTCCTTACCCAACACTGAAACTACAGTGGAAAAAAAAACAGCTGCTTTGAATATCACTGACCCAACACCAGCCCTGGGCAAGGCACGGTGACTTAACCTCTTCCTAAACTGCGAGTGCTGAAGGCAGGGATTGTCTTGATCCCTGTCTCAGGATGCACCGAGCACTATGTTGATTCTCATCTAATTGAGAATGATGGTTAAAATGCCAGAAAACTACCAGAAATGCAGGGGGAACCTCATCTGACATCAGGACAAGGTGGCACTCCACCAGCAGTCAACCAGCAGATCTGGGAGATGGCAGCTCGGGGGCAAAGCCTCTTGCCTTTGAATACTTCCCAACGTGATGCATCAGGACTCGGAATATAGCGGGGGGATTTGAGCTACAGTCTAAGATCTGAGCACAGCTTTACGGCTGGATCAAGCTGCTGGAACAGAAATGTTTCAATGGTTTAGAGCCATCTTTTCATAAAGCCTCAGTTCTGTGGGTGTTTGTTCTGTTTTATGTGGAATGGGACCAATTTAAGCTTATGACACACAGCTAGGTGTGGGGGATCTGCACTAATTAAGGGAGTACTGCTATTGTAAAGCTATTGTTAGGGGGCATTGCAGAAAAATGCTTTTTCACCCCATACAAAAAAATCCAACATTGAGTAAATCAATGTTGATGCCCCTTCTCTAAAATAAAGCAGTTCTCTGCAAGAAGATACTCACACACCCCAAAACTGTAGGGTTAAGAACATTTCAGTTTCACTTGATGAGCTCATGTAACCTTCACTTTTCTCTCTGTTATTTACAGGGGATGGGCAGAATTCTTGCAGTTGTGCTTTTTGACAACCTTCATATATTTAGTCAGAAATCTTTGTTTCTGGAATCTTTCTGGGTTGTCATGGAAATTATCACCATGTCCCTAAGACTAGGATAACAATTTTATGACAAATTACAGGAGATAGGGAAGGAGAGTATTTTGGCATAAGACAATACTTACAAGGGAAAAAAAAAATATCACACAACATATTTGCACCCTTAAAAGGCATCCAATTAAAGATTTTATTCTCTAATCTCTGCCCATTCTTTACAGCTTAAAAGAAGAAAGTCGAGCAATCTGCAAACAATATTTTTTTCTTGCAGGACTCAATACAGAGCAGCTCATGCAATCTAGGGGAGGTTGGCCAGGCCATCTCAGGCTGCTCCCAACCCACCAAAATCTGAGAAACAAAGCCTACAAGAATATGAAGAGCTCGTTAATATTTCCGATCATTTAAAACCTGAATCTTGCTACATCGCTCGTAGGCACCTTATACAATTAGCAGCGCTGATGTCTAGGCTATGAATTTGGCCCTTTAGAGCTAGCAGGGCAGCACGTAAGAGGTTTCATTAAAGGAGCATTTTCTCAAGGGGGTGATTCTCCTACAGCGAAGGACCCATGTTCACCCGCAACCTCCAAAGCAGGGGGCCTTGGCCAGCCATGAAACTTTGCTGGGTAAACAGAGCATTTCTGCTGAGAATGGCTTTCAGGAGAGTCATTTGGACTTGCCACATCCCAGTCTAAAGATGGTTTCTGCTACTCCAAATATCAGGCAAACTCCAGGAGCAAGCTGAAAGTCAGCTTTGTCTTCATCGAGCCTGTCAGATTGGAGAACCAAAAAGCTGATCCCAGTAAGATTAAAACCCATGCACTAAACAATCTACTTCTAAATCTTCAACCCTGACACCTTCTGTGGTTACCTGGACTCACTGACAAGAATACTAAAGAATGGAAAAATTCTACTATTTTCCATTTAGGGCATGACTAATTGACCTACAAACAAAAATTGACAGTCCTGCAGCTGTCTGGAAAACAACACACCAAGATGATTTATGTGAGCAGAACTAATATTTCTGATACATTTGAAGTGAAAAGCAAGAAGGCAAAATTAAACTTAAATATCAGCCAGATTTTTTTTTTCCCCATCAGCTTCTTTTTGTTCCAGAGACATTGGGAATTATTTTGGTTTTCAGACTATATATATATATATATATTTTTTTGGAATTATTTTTCAGACAGCATAACACAGAAGCAGTTGGAATCAAAATAAAGGGAATTCAACCTTTTGCTGGTTGCATATAAGAAGCCTTATCATCTGTCTCCAAAACCTGTGATTACACAGTCTTTAACACCAGAGCTGTGCACTACTGGATCATCCAGAAGAACAAACTTGACTAAGATCACACATTGCATATTTCTGCCTGCCTAGCCAGAGTTAAAGGCAGTGATGATTTTTTTTTACACTGTTTTTTATGCCAGTTTCAAAATAACAGATATCTTCTGTAGTGTGCAGTGGTACAGAAAGATGATACATAACAAGTGTTCAAATTCAATACCAAATTCAATTTCTCAATTTCTTTTAAAATAATCGCGAACAGCAGGATAACCAGAGCACTAGTTTGCGGTGTGTGTCTGAGCTTTTTCAGTTGAGTTCTTAGAAAATTTATAAACAGACTCAATGAATGAGATCCTTGATAAAAAAAAGGCTCTTAATAATGTTTTTGTTTGTTTGTTTTAACTAATACTGATACCCCAAATGATAACTACTTAAAGAATTTGGAGTTTCAGTTTGATTTTCCTTGCTGATTTTCAAATGGGAAAAGTGCTTCTTTACTAAAAAGAAAGATTTTCCGTATTAAAAAGGATTTGGTAGTGTGAGGTGGCCCTAAAACAAAACACAAAAAATCCCACGTACTTTGAACAGTTTCTCCTTTCAACGTGACTTAAGGTGTTCGAGCAGTAATTGCAACCCTTTACCCGCAGAGGGCAGACGTTGACAATGATTTGAGATGACGGCCGTAAATCACAGCAAGCTTTTGGTGAACCAAAGCGCTAAATCGGAGAAAAAGGAGCAGGATGTATTTGAAGACCATGGCTTACTAACGAGTAAATATGATGAAAGCTCTCAAAACAACAGTTGTAGTGGACACAGCAGAAGGAAGCTCACCACCGAGGTGAAATCCTCCTACCCCAAACAAAACAAAACAAAACAAATCCCTTATTTTCTTCCTGTTGGACAGTAAACAATTTTGGTCAAATGATGTATTTCAAAAGAATAAAGAAACCTGCATGAAAGCCACACGAAGAAGGGGTTCAACACACACACAAAAAAAACCCCAGCCGCAGTCATGGTGCCAGCTCCAAAGAAGCTGCACCTTTGGGGTTAGGGCGGCTTTGAAGATTCGAATGGCTGGTTAAAGGCCTGCACATAAGGGCCAGGGAAAGACAAACAAGCCTCAAAGGCACAACACCCCCCCCCCCCCCCAGACCTGATAGCATCCTTTAGCCACATCAAAAGGCGCAGGTCTGTTTGATATTCACTTTTCCTCCTTGAATTTGGAAACATGTAAACAGAGAGCTGGGCCAGCAGCCTTGAGCTGAATGCAGGATGCACAGAGGGAAGTAGGAGTGGTCCGTGGCACAGCTGGCCCGGCCTGGCTGTTGTCAAACGGGAAGCCCTGCCTGCTGCCGGCCCCTGCAGATCAAACAAAAGATACAGCCCCTTTGAGAATAGGTCGCTATATACCTTCGGGAACTTCCTGGCCTGGCACGAGGTTACTGTATAGGGTTTCATGCCAGACCTCCTCTGCTAGTTGTCAGAATTTTGTTGAGAGCTGTCCAGCTTCTCCGAACGACCCCGCTCCGGGCACAGACCTCAGCATTTGGGTTTAAATAGCCAAAGAAGGAAAACTGAAAACTGTGGCCCTAAAGGATGCAAACCCAGGAAGAGAGCAAACATAACCTGGTGTTTATTAATTTTAGGTTAGTGAGAATTTCACGCAACATCTCATAGTTTAAGTGTCACGAGTTAGGCACTCAAAACTGGAGGATGACAAACCCATAATTATTTACCACTGGAAAATCAAAGAGAAAGACCAATTTTCATAAACCTCAGCCTTCAGAATGTATGCCAATCTCTGCTTGCACCGACAGCTTCATTTTGAAGCAGGTTATTTAAAAAGGCTCCTTGTGGAAATTCCTCAGAAATAGCCTGTCCTGACATCCACCGGAGATGGCAAAAGAGCCCCAGGTCAGATGGCTTGGCAGTTCCTCGAGCAGTGGCTACCTGCTGACCAAAACACGTGGCCAGAAAAACACTCTGAACAACTCCTCAATGGGCTCACTAAGGTCAGCGCTGTCAATCCTGTGGCATCCCAACTTTTTGTGCTACTTTGAGAGAAAATAAGGGGAAAAACCCACCTTGCGTGAGCTTCTGTGAGTTAACATTTCTCCCCAGAGCCCTTCACCAAGAGAAGTTTCTCATCATATCACAAACACCATCTCCACAGCCCTCACTCAGACTGCCAGCCTGCCTTTAAAATTCCTTTTTACGGGTCCCACAGAATTTTCTCAGCAGTCCTTGCCTTGCAAAACACATTCCTGTTGCCCTCCAGCCCTTGCTCTGCTCTCCAGTCAGGTCCCACTTCCTTCCTTTTTGCTTAAACTTGGGGTCACTTTGCCCATTTCCTGCTATTGACACTGCAGAAGAAGGCTTTTACATCCCATCACTGCAACTCACAAGTTTCCAGTGAGCAAAAAGCTCGGGAAAAAGCACCTTTGATTAGTGAAGTTTTTCCCTTCGCCCAGTTTTGGAGATTCAGGTGGGACTGCTTCGGAGCTTCCGGACCCACCTCTGAATGCAGTCATGTGTACAACAGGGTTTTGCTGCAAAGCAAAGGGAAAGGATGGAAACAAGAGCTAAAGGCTCCCGGACTTCTTCCCCTCGCTTCATCAGGGCACCTTATGTTGAAAGGAATGGCACAGTTTAAAGGTCGATGTCAGTCTGCAGCTGGCTATGAAAGGCTCACCAGGAAAACACTTCAAGAGTGAGCGAGTGGCTGGGTGGAGATGGCCTATACACAGCCCCGCTGCAGCTATTGTTTGGCAGCTTGTCTGAATGGGGTTGGAAGCCTCTTTCTCGAGGAGCTGATCTTTTCTCCTCCTCTGCGACTTTCTTTTCTCACTTTCATGTTTTGTACTTCAGAGCTGGGCTGCTTTACCAGCCAGGGTCAGCAGCAGGTCACACTTGTGACATGAGGTTAATGTAGTTAAGTAACAACATGGGTCTTCCAACAGCATGAATATTCCACCCCAGCCTCCCAGACACACACACTTGCTGTCTCAGGGCTCAAGCCCGAGCCCAACACTTGTTTAACACAAGGCAGACCACACGACTCTCTGCCAATAGGCGATGCAATTGTACTTCTTGCAGTTATCCTGCACTCAACAAAAATATTCTGTTTAGTATGTAGCACTGAAAGATTTCTGACCACTTAAAACAGCTGGGAGAATATTGTGGCTGCTGAAAATGGATTATAAATATTGACAGTATTGTCGACAACACAGTGACCAGGACCAGAAGAGTGCTAGCTGATCAAAATCTCTATGTTTGCTGGGCAGCCACACTATTCGTTTACTTTAAGGGGAGCTGCACATGCTTGAGAAAAAGCTCCAGTGATCCAGATAAGATTTTTGGAGATGTGCAAGTCGTGGGATCCTATTTCAGGCTGCACATTTTTGCAGTCAAAGCACTTTGATGTGAGGGCTGTCTATTGAGGGGGGAGAAGGAAGGAGGAGATGAAAGAAGGTTTTAGGAAGTGTCAGGTCAAGATGCACCAAATTTCTTACAACCTCATCTGGAAAACAGGTAACAAACATGTTATCGGACCAATACCTTCAGAGATATTTCCAATCTCTATTTACTGCACTTCAGCTGAATGTACTCCATGTAGCCTGCAATCGTCCAGCCTCAGGGACAGCAGGATACTGGACAGGTATTAGCATCATAATACAGTGCAAGGCCCCTGTTTGATAACCACATGTGAGTGTGAAAGGGGCTGAGTTAGTGCTGCAGAAGAGAAATCATACCGACTGTCTGCTTTGCTAATGACACAGCTTTGTCTGCGTCTCTGAATTTTGAAAGGGTCCCAGAATAGCTATTTACCTACCTCCCTTAATCTGATGGCAGCCTTTTGATCTCAGCAGGATCTGACCACTCAGTTTACAAAGTGCAATTAAAGACAGATAAAGCCTCTTGAAAACAAATCATTCAAAGCAGAAGACCCTAGAAAAGAAGCCCAAAGATTTACAATCAGAAAACCGCAATTTCAATGCTTAAGATTTTGAATCCCGAAATCACCTTTGAAAGAAGGGGCTGAGGCAAGCTACACTTGATGTCTGGCTCTAATATGAATCAGAGCAGCAAGGCAAAGCAAACCAAATGATACAGCTTCCCTCTGAGAAAGAGAAAAGAAAATCCAGACCTATTAGCTTAACAGAATACTCTATCTGCAACAATCACACAGCTGTAGACTTACAAATCTGACACGGTAGTAAGAGTTTGCAAATTGCCAAGTATTTCACAGCTGCATTTTACAGTTTGACAGAGCAAGAAGAACGCAGATCTCACTTCTCAAGTAAAGTAGATGTCAAAGCATTTTGAAATGCTTTTTATTACCAGGATTGGGAATACAATACAAGTTTTGGGTTACAGTGTAAATTGCAAAGCTATTGTTTGACATCCATAGCCAACACCAGCCAACAGAAACACAGACATTCAGAACTGAATTCCTCTTTGATGCAAGGCCCTCTGGAGGGTGACAAACTCAAGAGCTGCTGTCTCATAACATGACGCATCCAAGCGGCGCCCCAGGTGTCAAGGACAGGAGAGGAAATCGAGTTGTGTTGTTTTGCTCTTAGTTCAGTCATACCTAATTGATGGATATGATGGTGAAGCTTTGGAATGAGTCCTGAAGGACCGGCACCCATCAAGCACACTCTTGCCTTTGGTTCAGGCCTCCAAAGGACTATTTGAGATGCACAGAAAATAAATACATTAATTTTCTATTTTCTCTACAGCCTGAAGTGGTATTTCAGAATCTCTTATGCTGGCTCAGTAATAGCTTTATCATTCTAGATGGGTCTGATGTTCTACAGAAGCCAGAGGTATCAGTTTTTGCTTTAGACAACTGCCTCTAAAGAAGCCTTACAAGCAGCTGTCGTGGTTTTATGTGGGTTTCCATGAACTTATAACAGCTGTCCAGTTATAAAGCAGCCTACAAAACATCTGTGAGAGGCCCCAGAGAAGACAGTTGGTTCCTATGTGCCACAGATGCCAAGACAGCAGGCGAGTTAAACACAGCAGGACAATTAGGGACCAAAGGGAACTTGGGCTTTTCTTTACCATAGATGTTTAGGATAGGGAATGGTCAGAACCAGATACAGCGCAAACTGCAGCGAGCACAATCCCCATCTCCTTTTCCCTTGCTCTGCAGGGGATTTCTCATCTTGATCTGCAGCTACTCCCTTCTTCCAGCCATGCTGGCTTTCTTCTGTTGTATTCAAGACTTACTTTCACAAAAAGACAAGGGTACCAGTGACCAGTCTCCGAATTCCAGCTAAGAGCAACTAAACAGGACCTGGATGTAGCAGCCAATTTTTACCCAGAAGTTGTGACAATTTTTCTTCCCAATCTCTTCCCCAGAAAAACAATTCTCCTTAGCTATTTACTTTCTTGCTAGAAAGTATAACAATGCTTATCCTACTCCCTGTTACATTCCAGTTGCCAAATTCTTGCTCAAGGCTCTCTGTTGTTCTGCAGTCCCTGCAAGCCTTCAGTGTTGCGTGTAACATGCATGGTGTTGAGTGTGTCAGCACTTAAATATTCTCCAACAGACAGTATCTTCTGTCAAGAATGTAAACACCAAGCAGGGAAAGAAATTACTTTCCGTGACCTATGTGGGTGTAAAACCACACTACAGGGAAAATAAAGTTTAGGTAGAATAGTAAGAATTATTAAACTGTGAAAATGCCTCTGAAGGGACATCTATCCCTAACTTCTCTCCATGTGGAAATGCTGATTTTATTTGGAATGGCATATTTCATAATACAGTAAGACATCACTAGACTTTTGAACTGATGTCATGAAATATTAAAAAAAAAAAAGAGAAATGACACAAGACAATAGCATCTCCTTGCAAATACCTTAAGTAAAGACAAAATTCTGTTACTAAAATAGATTACCAAAACTAATACATGGAGACAAGGATAACTGGGCTACAGACTACACGTTACGACAGCCAGATGGAAGAGCAGCAGGACAGAGCCCAGTACAAAAACATGCCAGCAGAGGGTACTCATACTTTGAGCATCCCAGCGTGGGTGTGCACTGTAATGGAGGGACAGCACAAGCAACCTTCAAGAGTGAGCAAAGTACTGAAATGAATGAAAGAATACCTTGAGCTGCTCACCACCTTCCTGCCACTACAGAACTTCACTAGGAGCAAGAAAAGAACATAAATTAAACTTTGAAAGTGTTGCTGAAGACATTGATTTATAGGTTGTTTTCAAAAAAAAAAAAAAGCACAAGTGTTCTGTAACTCTTGGTCTTCTAGGATAAAGCAGAAGGTCTTAACTATTACAAAGCCACTACCTTGATGAAACTATCATAAACATCTGTTATACCTGGGTAGTTAAATGAATCTATTTCAAAGTGTAAGTAATATCAGTGTATGTTCTCATAACAATATACATTTGTCCCATATGGGAAAAAAAAAAAAAAAGGATTTCTTTGCAGAAGAGATGACAGTACCATGACACCTGAGTTTTGCTCCCAGTTCGTTCTCCATGGGACACTAAGTTCTGCCACAAGGGTGAGCACAGGTCTAGAAGCAGCCAAAAGCCAGACATTCCCTGGAGGATGAGGGGAATTAATCACTGAGGTTATTATTAATATATATATTTTTTAATTATAAAGGCAATTTTTATTATAAAGGCAACTTGAGAGCAGAGAGCAATGAGAAAAGTTTGTGCTTCAACTATCACATGACCAGCTTGGAGTTTTGCTGCCAGATTTAGAGAAATCTTAACGTTACAGCACAGAATGCACAGGTTGGAAGGGACCCATAAGGCTCATCAAGTCCAGATCACAGAAAGTAGCCAGCAGTAGCACAGTCTCACAGTCTGAGCACACGAGCTAGGAGCTATTGAGGATTATTATTTTTTCCTTAGCTTGATGTTTTTATTAAGACAGGTATTTCACCTGCCCCTTAACCTGCTCCCCAGACTTACTTGCAGGGTTGTTTTAGTCGAGCAGGGAACATCCTATTGCAGAGGCAGTGCTGTATTGAACAACTCAGCAAATTCTGAGTGAAGAGTGGCAGAACTTGTTTGAACGTCCAGTATTGGAAAGAAGAGCAAGAAAGTGTACTAGTATCAGCATTTTTGTTTGTGCACAGGTAAAAAGTGATAATTAATGTATCTGTCCCTTTTTTATTATCTTACTGGAGCCAAAATACTACTAGGATTCCTCCCCCCACCCTCTTTGCTTTTATTTTGGATAGGAAAAACATGTCAGATGCATGCTGCTCCGTGCTAAGGTAACAGAAGCAACATCCAGATGCCATGAATCCCCAGAAAAAAAAAAAAAAAGAAGAAAAGAAAAGCAGTTTCCCTGCAATAGCTTTACAAGAAACCTTTTGGGAAGGGAAATTCCATAACCAATATTTAATAATATAAAGTTACTGAGTACCGAGTTGTCTTTTACATTGTTTTGAACCCTAAACACCAAAGTAACTGCTGATATACCACCTGTACGGCAAATTAGAGGAATATCAGAGATAAATACAACAAGTCTACCTTTGACTTGGAGCCTTATCTGGCAAACTCTTCAAAAAAAAATTCCACACACAGGCTTTCCTCTTCCCAACAGAGGTTATGTGACTCAGGAAGCCTTCCATTTTTTTTTTTCCTCAATATGACTGCTAGACCAATTTTCATAATTATCAAAAGTATAAAGAAATACATAAGCCAATGGAAATAAGAATAGAAGCAGCATAGAAGCAGCTCTTTGAGTTCTATTTAACCCTCCATCACAGATGATCTTTGTGGTGCTAGAGTGACCAGACCTCTGTGTGCCTCACTTTCTAAATCTGTCATGTGAACTGTAACCTGGAGGACTGTCAGGAGGCAAATCTGCAAATTAACATCTACAAGCTGGTTTTTGGTGATTAGGTAAAACAAAATGGAGGAGGACCAAGTATTTTGAGCAAAGAAGGCAAACTTGTTAGCGAACTCGTCAGCAGAGGGGAACTTTCATGGAAGATGGGGATGAGGAATGTAGTTTGGCCAGAAATCTGAAGATGTCATGAGCTGCAAAACTGAAAGAAAAGCATCGTCAATCACAGGAGAGAACATGCTGCCATAGCCACGAGACGGAGCTGTCAGCTGAAAATATTACTTCTGATAATTCATTTTCTAAGATATATTTCAGTCCTACAGTTGAAGAAATTCTTCTTAACTAGCCACCCCTGGTACACAGATAAATAATTTAGATGTCCCTCACTCAAGCAGGGATGCAGAATTTATTTATTTTTTATTTTTTTCTGTTTCTGTATTTTCATTACTGTGACCATTATACCTTCTGTAAAAAATGTAAAAAGGACAGTACTAGAAGTAAGGGCTGGTACCTGGTCTTGATAGTTGATTAGATTTAATATCAACTCCCTTCACATCAGAAGACACACTAGGATATACGCTGAACAATACTCCCAGAGTAGCTGGCTCTTAATTACATCTCTAAGGAGAACCAACAGTGTGACTACTGCATTTGCTATAAATTCAGAGTAGGTCTCCAGACTTCAAACACAACTGAATGTTAAAACAAATTAAGTCCAAAAGAGCAGTTTTAATTTGGGTGCAAGGTATTTACTTAAATGAATATTATATAATGGCTCTGTGTTCAGTTTTACCTGGTACCTCTTAAGTTTTTTTTTTTTTTTAAAAAAAAAAAACAGTTAAAGGTATTTCTTGAGTACAAGCAGCAAGATTTGTCTTACTGTATGCACTAATGTACCTAATTCAGGAGAGAAGGACTGATAGCATCAATTAGCATAGAACAGCCTCCTTTCAGAAAGGTCCACCATAGGAACTTTGTACTCAAAATATGAGTGGAAGTTTTTCCAGTGAAGGTCCACTTAAAATATCTGACAGCAGTCACAGAGACATTAAACTCCTTAAAGTAACCGCTTCATATCAAAGTCAGATCCCTACACTCTTCTGGTAAAAATATTTTTACTCCTTTCAGTATTTCAAAGCTCCAACAAGTACAGATGACTGAGCTGGAGTCATGCCTTACCCCAAACTGTTTATTATGTTCAGAATAAATAATCTTATTTGAGCCCATCAAGCTCAACTGACTTGGTAGCTTCTTTTTGCTCTCAATCTATCAAAGATGTGTGTTTTTTTTTGTGTTACCTCAACACTGGAATGGATTTAACAAAGTCCTTCTTCCTAAGTCATGCATAGCTTAAGCTCTAACCAGGCTGCTCAAACTGGTCAGAACGGTGTCACAGAGCTGCTACACTGTGCAATCAGATAAGCCTCTAAAATGTTGGTCACTATTCTCGAGTACAGAAATACAAGAGGTGGTTTCTGCGAGCGATGACTTGAGTGTTCAGGGACAGCACAGCACGCTCAAAAGGCTGGAAGAGAATTAGCATTAGAATATTCCACGTCAAAGTGAAGAGACGGTATTTTTTTGAACTTACCATCATCTCCCACATAAAAATTCAGCTGAATGGGAGAGCACAACAGAGGACAACCATCACTCTGCAAAGATTTGTAACTATCATCAAGAAACTCATGTAGTAAATACATTTTCCTCTCTTCAAAATTCTGCATCAGGACTTAAAGAAACAGCCAGAGGGTTCAAAATCTTGGTGACCTAAAAGAACATGCAAAAACTCAGAAAATTCAATGCATCTGGTGCAGAAATTAAGGTAGCAGTCTTGCAGAATTACATTTCACCAGAAAAGAACCTGGAAGTGCATGCTATAGAAGCACATGGGACTTGACAACTTGGTCTGTTAAAAACCACCCTGGTAACAGCACCAGGTTGTGACGGAACTGTTTTGTAAATTAAAGTATTCCTAGGAAAGGTTCATACTATTTTTCCCAGCTGTATTGTCATCAGAATACTTTAAAGCAAACTCTGCAATGGAAATGTAAAGCGATCTGCAAGTGCAAAGATTACGGGAAACTCTGTAGTCAGGTTTGCAGTATCCTTTCTAAGCTAGCATCTTGAACACAACCCCTGAAGTTGTATGTGCTGACCACGAGCTTTCCTCTCACATTATCTCCTGCAGCCCTGCAAGGAGCAGTCAAAACAGCTGAAGTTGCAGATCCCCTGGGAGAGCCTGTAGAATCCCTAACTTTTAGCTAAAAAAAATGTAACCTTATGATTTGTATATGGAATAGATTGGTCTAGGAGTGAGAGAGAGAGAACTCGCACCAGCTGCCACAAGGGCATTTTCTGAAAAGTCCATTTAATGGTATAATTGTACTTTAAGTGGCTGTGTTGCTTATTTCTCTGATCTCTTTCTAAGTGCTGTGGCAAAATGATTTTTTGTGGATTATCTTGTTAATAGGTAATCCTATTTAGTGGGTATCTGCTGCAAGGCAGTTCTGGCTTCCCACCCATTCAGTTAGGAATGTTTATATTTAGCTGCTTTTCTAGAAACAGAGCTACAGCTGCAGCACATACCAATTACTTTTGGATATATCTTGTTTTTCCCCAGGATATGGCGTTTTCCTGGTGTAGTCAGAACAATCTCGTTAGAAATATGTCACACTGCCTGAACAGGGTTTTGAAGAACAAGTTTGTTTAACTAGTATGGGTCTAGATCTGTGTTAGATCTTGATGAGACTTGCAGCCATCCCACGTTCTTCTTTACAAGCCTTTCAGGTGTATATTGTTGTTATTAAAAATTGATTGCTGTAAATATCAAAGGTATTCTGGGGGCAATTTTGCTAACCGAAAGCTCCAGGGAGAAGAATTCCAAGGTGTCTCAGTACATTTTGTGTGTCTAACACCCGGATGTTAAGATGCCTCTCTGCTCTCCTGAAGGATGGTGCTCTGTTCTGTTAAACAGAGGGCACTGAGTCTCCTCTTCCATTCCAGAAGAAGGTGCAAGTCAGGCAGCGATGGACGAATCGCTAGGGAGTTATCTTCTACATAGATCTTCAAACCGCTTTTGCTGTGTTTGCAGTGAGCTGTTGATAGCAAACTGATGAGTGTAACCTGCCAGTTTTCATGGGTTTTAGGTTCCTAATTTTTATTCCTTAACATACTTCTCACAGCTATTAAAGTACCAAAGTACATCGTCCCACCAATGATGCCTAATTTCACATACAGGACTTGCAGTAATTTCTTGAATCCAGGTGCAGGCTGCATCTGTACAGCTGTATGAAATACCATCAAAAACAGTCTACAAAACACTCTGAGAGGTAATGCTCCCAAAATATATTGCTGGGGCATGAACCAAGGGGATCTCTGGTTTGTTTTTCCACATGTAGATGCCTTCCCAGCAGAGAACGCTGCATAGCCAAGCAGAACACAATCTCTGTCCTAGAAATAACCTTGCAGGATGGGAAAGGATTGGTGCTGTGGTTACCCTGAACACACCCACTAGCATAGAATTCAAAATGAATTGTGATTAAAATCCCCAGAACTCCTATCTACAGATTATTTCACATTTACTCTGGAGAAATAAAGATGCTCTATTATTTGGAAATAATTAAAGAGCAAGACCCGAACACGTTTCCAAAATATCACTCTATGCTCCACACTCAAGTCAGACACTCTCATTCCTGCTGCTACCAAACCACTGTGGCAGGGGATTTGCACACACTTAGGAGCGGTGCTGCAGACTTCCTGCAACTCCTGCTCCTGCAGGAAAACCACAGCAAGCTGCCATGGCCTCGCCTGGGACTTGGAGGGGAAGAGTTTCCTGTTAGTAGACAGGATAATACCCCTTGACATACACAGCCTTTTCCTCTGACCCAACTGTCCAAGCAGCAAACAGCATTCATAAACACAGACAGCAGAAAGTCAGTGTTTGTTTTTAAACAGTTAACAGAACAAAAGTGGCTAGAGGTCAAATTCTAAATTTGACAGAAACACATTTTTTAGTTAGTACTAATACAATATCAGAGAGCAGCAGTACCTCCCAGGCAAGCAATTATACAGATAATGTTCTTGAACTGGAGCAAGTCTAATTAGTATTTGTTATCAGTTTTAAAATAACAGTGTTGAAATTAGGGGCTATGAAGAAAATCGAGCACCGTACTTGCTTTTTAAAATAATTGCTAGAAGCTTGATGGTACCTTATCTCATTTTCCCCCCTCCAAGAAGTTAATAAGACAAGGGAGTCAAGATAGGGGGGCTCAGCACTACAAAATATCAAATCAGTCGTGTGAAGTAATAATGGAAAATTCAGTAGGACCTGAAAATAGGCATAATGAAATGCCATTTTCCTTGTTGCTACAGTATCTTTCTTGATAAAAGCTATGTTTCTGAAGTATTATTTAAAATGTTTCAAGAGAAGCATTGTGATGGAAAAGAGTTTGTTGGTTAAAAAGCAGACACAGCATTTCAACAATATTCTTTAAAGATTATGAAATAGCCATCAATATTACTCAAAACAGCAAATTAGGAAAGCTATTTGTTTCATGTACCTTGTACATATGTTATATCAGCTGTTCCACTGTTAAAAGCTAACTGGGCTACTCCTGTCCTATGAAAAGCCAGACGTCCTCTTTGTATCTGCCAGCAGACACTTTTCTATAAGCAAGGAATCAACCTGCTTACTTTTAGTAAAAACATTTTACAGAATCATCAGATACAGCAACCTGACGGTGTTAATAACTAGCCACTGTTAATTAAACACCACAAAGAAAGACAATAATATAAAGTAGCCCTAAGCTAGTGATAACAAATACAAGATACTTACGCTACATTTCTTAGTACTCTACTTGTTCCCATTTGTAGAGTTCAAACAATGGGACACTAACTACCACCTGGGCATGTACAATGCATATGTAAGGACAGTTTGCAGCAAACAAATAAAACGGATCAAAAGGAACTGAGGTACTATAGAATCTGGGGGAAGAATGCAAGCAATATGTTCAGCACCTTGGATTTACCAGAATCCACCATGCCTTCTAGCACGCTCTTGGTCTGCTTTCCACAAAAGGGAGATTCCATGCCTTTTAATCATAAATTCCTGGGATGATTCTCTCTCCTTGTTTGTGGGATTTTTTTTTAAAATTGTGTTTACATTCTTGTGTGTGGGTTAGGAATTTAGGTTTGGTTGTGATGAAACATCAAAGTTGGGTCTCAAATTAATCCCGTGCAGTCATTTACTCTTTGTACCTTCCCACAAGAGGACGATAGAAACACACAAGATTACCAAGCTTTATGCAACAGTAATGGGATTAAACTAACCTTTAAACCTCTGCGTGACAGGATTTTGCTTCTCCGTTCAGTTTGCCTCCTGTAACTTTTCCTGTTATCCGCATATGGATTTTCTTTCTTCATTTTCAAACGTGACAAGAAATGCTTTCCAGATCTTGACATGAAATTAAAAAAACCCAAAAACTACCTAAATATACTTGCACGTTTACAGAGCATATGTAGTTCTGTTCATCAGAAGGTATCATTTCAACCCTGATGTATGCATTGCACAGGTACATCATCTTCCTGAACACAGCGTCACAGTGGTTACTGCACCAATTATGCCATCACAGGTAGGGAATTATCAGCAATCAGAGCAGATGAAAGCTGGAACTGAGACTGCTGTATTTTTTTCACAGGGAGTCTTCTCAGTTTTCAAAAAAAAATCACAAGTAAATTAACAGAACTGCTAATAAAAAAGAGCCCGCAAGTTCCCCAGAACGACTTTGGAATTTTAAAACCAACAGCACTAGAGATTAGAGATGAACCGTGGGGCTTGCAAGAGATGCCAGGAAAGAGACAGCACATTGACCTTCTCTTAAACGTAAGGTAACCTAAGTTATAATTTGAGTGTTCCCAGAGAAACTATTTCTCTCCCAGTCGAGATGTTTTTAATGCAAACTGTTTACATCTGAAACAGTATGAGCTGCTATTCAAAGTCACACAACACATTAACTGCTAGCACACAATCCAGTAAAGCAGTCAATTTATGCTTTGCAGACTGAATATTCAGCTGTGGTTTGAGGTACAAATCCTTCTTCACTAGGATCAGTTTCATATTTAGCCACTTTGCTCCACCAGCGCTTGCCTCTGTACCAGTAGAGAAGAATAAAATTCATCCATAACCTCAAAGTTATCAATTATATGACTGGAGAACTGATCTATCTGGCTTAAAAAAGAACAAACACAAATATATTTTAAGTACGTTTATATAACTTTAAATATATTTAAAATATATTTAAATATTTTCACCTGGATTATTGTTCAGATGGATGAGTGTTTTGATCTGGTTCATGGCTCAGCCACACAAAAAGCTGCCGATGCAACTAAGGGATGGTATGCTACATTGCAAGGGTAGGAACAAGGAGCTGCCAGGAACCAGTAATACTGCAAAGGCTTCATGTCATCAAGCCACAGCATTATTTACAGCGTGGCTGCATTTGCCTGGACTAGGGAATAAATTAATTTCAGTTCTGTACATTTGTGTTAGCTCTGCAGCAGAGACCTGTATCCTCCATGAGTCTATTTAGTAACCATGACTCAGTGATTTCTTTATTGCAAAGCCAAACCAAAATTCCAGCACACTTATACAATAAACTTTCACCATATCTTAATTATATGTGGGCACATTGTCCACTCAGAAAAACAGGTCATCAGACGTGATAAAAATCTCCAGCGAGTGCTAACTAGACAGAGCTCCTAATTTTAAAGGCTTGCATGCATTTGAAATTTCCCTGGGGTTTGCCTTCCCAATACCCCAAGCTCACCCACACATTTCCTGTCCTCACCAACCAAGCTGTAGGCTGCACGAAGGAGAGACTGGTTCTGCACTAAGGCTTAAATCTCTGCTCCACAGAGCACAGCTTAAGCATTTGCCTGTTTGCATGCGAGCCAGCATTCAATACAGATGAGTCCTGGCTTAATGAATACAGGCTCTGAGAGGCTGGCTGACACGCAGGCACAGTCTGATGCCCCTACACCAGGCCCTGGTGCTCCAGAGTGAGCTGGCAACGCACCCCCAGCAGTTACACAGCTCCAGCCTGCCGCTGGCTGCTGCTCCCTCCCTAACCAGGAGCTTAATTGCAGTCTCAGAGCAGTCAGACACTACACTGCCAGAGAATTTTTTATTCAGAATGGTCTGAGGATATAACACCTCCCATCCTTCCTAGCCACATCCAGCTCAGTGCTTCAGAGAAAATCCTAACAAACAATTAATGTAGCTGAACCAAAGTCTTTGCTAAGCTAGATCACAATTCTCAATCAAACCCTACAAAAAATACCTTTCAGTCTGCATCCCATGGTAAGATGGGTCTCATGGAAAGAGGACAGCTTCCTGGGGTACCTTGGCTCCACCAGATTCCCAACCTAAATAATAAAATAAATAAATGGCCTTGTTACATTTTTATTAAATATGGAGCATCTACTATGGGTTCATCTTAGCAAAACAAGTATTCTCTCAAAAGCTAACATGGCTCACAGCTCCTCCATTGATAACTTCAATATACAAGAAGAGGAAACAGATTTTCTATGCTGTAAAGAATCTCACAGAATGGTTGAGGTTGGAAGGAACCTCCAGAGTCCATCTAGTCCAACCCCCTGCTCAAGCAGGGTCACCTAGATCGCATCCATGTGGGTTGTGAACATCTCCCAAGAAGGAGACCCCACAACCTCTCTAAGCAGCCCATTCCACTGCTCTGCCGCCCAGATTATAAAGAAGTTCTTCCTCATATGGCAATTAAACCTCCTGTGGTTCAATTTATACCCATTACCCCTTGTCCTGTCACTGGCCACTACTGAGAAGAGTTTGCCCTTGCCCTTGCCCTTGCCCTTGCCCTTGCCCTTGCCCTTGCC
>CM021734.1:16110094-16412301 GCA_011075105.1 Heteronetta atricapilla | reverse complement strand
TGCCCTTGCCCTTGCCCTTGCCCTTGCCCTTGCCCTTGCCCTTGCCCCCCCCACAATTAACATAGTCCTCTCAGGTATTTATAGAGGTTGATAACATCCCCTCTCAATCTCCTCTTCTCTAGGCTAAACAGGCCCCAAAAATAATACAGAAAATTTAATGCAGGATTAAGAAATTGAGCCAGATTGGTCCATGCCTAATATAAAAAGCTAACTCTTCTCTCCAGACTAACATCATTTCAATAGTCTTACACGAACAACAAACTACTAGTGCCTGCTGAAACAGAGGAGGTATTTTCAAGGCCTCAAAAGCACTCCTCTTTTTATTCAGGTCTACTTCAGCAACTATAGGACAGGCCTAATGACAACATGGAGACAGGTGTGTGCTAGTTCCACCTGCACTGCATATTACATGCATTAATATACAAAGACTTCACTGCTAATAAATCCTCTAAAACCATGGTTTGATGTTCTGTTTTTATTATTATTATTCACTGAACTGCTTGTTTAAGCAGTCTTCTTTGTTAAGGCACTGCACTGCCCTCTCCTATGCAATATGAGTATTTCCAAGGCTGAAAGAAATGACAACCCATAAGATATTAAGTTATTATTATTATTATTTGCCTGAAAGGATTCTAGTTCTCTATGGGGACCTGAATATGTTCTGGCACAGGGAAAGGCACAGGACATGGCCAGCAACTTCTCTCCCTTTTGGAGAAGTTACTAGCTCGGACATAGTGCTGGGCCAACATAATGTGACAACTTTCAGATCACTCCTGGTTCTGTGTTTTGCTAGTTCGAAGCACGTAAATTACAGTGAAATGCCCACATCTGGACACCGGAATGTGGCTATATTTACAGTTTATAGAAACAGCACAGCAATTAGCACTCTGTCATCTGCTATTACCGCACAGCAGCAGCAGGTACCCATGGCCCCACGGCTGGCAGAGAGCACGTCTCACTGGGGCTGACAGGGGCTCTCACAATTTGCCATCCTAACGGATGAAGAACAAGCCAAATACTTTCAGATGGGTAGTATTTTTGCCAGAAGGCAAAATGTACATTTCAAGAACAGGTTGTCATCGTCCCCCTTTCTTTTTTGTTTGTTTGTTTGTTTTTCCCTACCGCCATGTCTCCTAATGAAATGTAATTTACTCCCTGCGCTTCCAACAGTCTCACACCCACCAGGTTATCCCCTCTTCCATTTTACTGTGATTTTGGGTAAGGCAGAGGCCGGAGGGAGAACCAACGCCCCCGTAGTGGGAGCAGCACCAAAGCAGAATCACCTCAGGGAGCCCCCGGGGATACCCCCAAACACACCCCTCTGCCCAGGGAGCGGGACCGCTCCCCACAGGGTGTCCTGCTGAGGAAAACTTACTATTTTTTTTCGGAGGTGAGCCCCCAGCGCCCGTCCCCCACGAAGGGGACTGGGGTGCCTGAGGAGAGGAGGTGAGAACGGCGAAGCCCTGAGGGGGCGACACACAAAATGGTGCCCGCGACGCCGCGGCGCCCTCCGTGGGGCGGGAGCGGCAGGGGCAGGGGCAGGGCTGCCGGCGGGGTGGGCGGCCCGGCTCGGCCCGGCTCGGCCCGGCAGGAGGAGGGAAGCACGGCGGCGGCCAAGGGAGGGCCGTGCCGGGCTGAACCGTGCCGGGCGGGAGACACCTGGGCGGCTGCGCTGCCTCCTCCTCTCACGTAGGTTTCGACTTTCATCCCCGCCCGGAAACTTGGTGGAGGAGCCGCGTTCGCCCCACCGTCTGCAGGTCCGAGTTGGCGCTGGGCTTCTCTCTCCTCCTTCCTCCCCCGCCCTTCCTGGGGGGAGAGCGAGCCCCGCTCCCGTCCCCTTCCTCCAGGTGAGTGGCGGGGGGCGAGGGGGGGACCCCGCTCCTCAAAGGGCTGCGGCTTCCTAAGGTGCGAGGAGCGGGGTGAGGGCCGTGCTTCAGCCTCCCCTCAGCTCCCTGCGGGGCCGGGCAGGGCTGGGGACGGCTGAACGAGCGGCTTTTGTCGCCGTCCGGGGCTTGGCGACACGGTGGGGGGGGGGGGGGGGGCCCCGGCGGGTAGGGGAGCGGGCGCCAGACCGCCCCCGGAGCTCAGCTCCGTGAGGGGACCCCGGCCCCGGTTGCGGCGGGACCTCCGAGCTCGGTGCCCGGGCCGTCGCAGGAACCTCGAAGGGAGGTCGTGAGGCAAAATTTGTCGGGTCGAAAGGTGTGCGGGGGTTAAGTCGGCGAATTTGGGATGCCGTGCTGATAATTGATGCGGAGAAGCCTATAAATAGAAGTCGAGGTAAGAGGCGAAGGAGAGCAGTGTGATGGTGTGGACGTTTTGGAAGTGCCTTAAAGGTAAGAAATACATGCGATGTTGTAGGTGAGGTAATGTTCTGGAAGGGTTTGTAAGAGGCTTGGAAGGGGATGCGTGAGGGATACCATAGGACTGGAACACTGTTGTTTTATTTTAGCTAATGATACGGAGTTAATGAGGGGTTTAAGCCTGTGTAATACCAAAAGGGACAGGCACGCTGTGCTTCGTGTCCTGGTTGTGCATGCTTGACATCTCCCTGGCTCTGCCATTAGCCTCGTTATCTGATGGGAAATTAAGAGCCTGGGCAGCAACGGGCTGGTGCCAGCCCCGGAGGTGGCCGGGAGAGCAGGGCTGCCCCTTTCGGTGGCACTGCAGGCTCAGTTTGCTGCCAGCTCTTCCCAGAACGGCACTTCCAGTCCCTTGAGCAGCTTTTATTTTGGTCCCATTTCATCTTTGTGCAGTCAGGGATGCAAAAGGAGTACCTCCCTGTTGCTTGCCAAACCGAAAAAAACAAGTAGGGTCATATTTTCACTTTCTGCTCTGGTTTTACCGCCAAGGAGCAGAACAGTGTAAAGGTTCTCTGTGGAAAACACTATTCCAGCCCAAATGCAGATATCAAGTGCTTGTGAGGCCTCTTCTGTGTCAAGGGTAAGCTGGGGCAGCGTGACAGCACACAAGTCAGCCCAAGGAAATTTCTGTCGCTGTCATACAGCCCCAGAAATATCTAGCCTAATCCTGTAGCCTCTGGAGGCTCTGGAGTAGCCCAGGGTTTAGGTGGCACGATGTAGTTTAAGAAGGAACTGTAGTTATCCTCCTGCAGCAATGTCAGTTGTGTGCTGCGCCTCTGAGGGACAGCGCTGACGTTTGTCCTTGATGCTTGAAGGCCAGAGCTGTTTGGCAGGTCTCCAGTGAAGGGAAAGCAGATCGTGCACATGGCTCCTTCAGAACAAAACTTCTTTCAAGAGAACTGCAAGCTCAAACTGTTACACTCAAACTGTTCTTTTACAATATAGCTGAGCAGATGTAGCATGTCTGCTGCTGAAAGGGGTAACTGAGTGGTCATATTTATTCCCTCCCCCAAGGGGATTTGCTGCCTGAGGCAGCTCATGAAGTCAGAAGGGCACCAGTGCTTGTGCGGGGAAAAACAAAGGGGTCCTGTGGCTGGGGATAGAGCAGAGAAATGATAAACAGGAGGTCGTGAGGTTAGCTAGCTCTTAGAAAACTGAGCTGTGTTGGAAACTCCCACCTTCACTCACCTCCCCTACTGTGCCTGTAATTGTACAAAATCTTGGTGCGTATGTAACTCGTTTAAATAATCGAAATACACTGGCATAAAATCCAAATGAAATGGAGAGAGGGACCTGCAGCGTGCAGCAGAAGGGAAGCTTGTCTTGTTGAAAACCAAGTTTCTTTTAAAGTTGCTTACCAACCGAATAGTGAGGGAAGTGAATTAGAGTTAATACACAAACCCAACCATTTGGTCTGGGGAACAAGCTGTAAGAAGTGGAAGAAACAGCTCCAGAAGGGACCTGGAGGCTAAATGACCTTCCTCTGCTCCAGAAAACCATGAGGTTCAAAGATGCCTGATGGAACAGGTTGAGGGGTTGTTCTGGATAGCATTAGTGCTAGATGAATGGCGATTCCAGTAACTTCAATTAGCACTTGTAATTAATGGTTTCTTAAACAATGATAACTCTGTGCTTCCCTAAACATAGTTACTGGGTGAATTTACCTGTGCATGAAATTGTAGAATCCTAAAAATAGTAGTTAAGCAGAGTAAGGTATCAGTAGTTCACGAAGCACTCCCTGCTGTACTTTTAACTCTTCGTTGTGCATTGCCATGCTCTTTTTTCATTAAAAAAATAATCCTGCTGAAACTGCTATATCAATTTCACTCTGAAAGTTTAGCTGCATTGTTTCATTCTGATTGTGTATATATTGCTAGAGTGGTTGCAGCTGTTGTCTTACAGGCTTGAGTATGTTTTGCTGATATATTACAAAACCCTCTTGTTTGGCTTTCCCTTCTCAGCTTACTTCAGTGGTGCTGTTCGTACAGTTGTTAGGAATTGTGTTTGACAGTCTCTCTCCTCAGTTTATATTTCCTGATATTTAACACACACAATGTTGCTCTAGGCTGAAATGTGCTGTAGAAATTTCTTGAAATGAATTGAGCATAAAAATATGCAAATACCTGGCAAACCTTTTGATAATTTGGATACGAAATTGTTCACGAGCCAGTTAGGTCCTCTAACATCTGAAGTGTTAGAGGGGATTTAGGTGGACACAAACAGTAGGAATTGCTACACTGGTCAAGGCCTCAAAACTCTTGAGGCTGAAAGGAGGGAAATTGAATAAATCTGGAGGAATTTGGAGAGACGATCAGCAGCTTGCAGATGAAGGCTGGTTTTACATACATACAATGTTCCCCGGAGCCTAGAGGGTTTCTGCAAATTTTTTGAAGACTATATTGCGCCTTATTTGGAATCATCTGTGGAAGGGAAGTACTGCAAGGGATTTTGTATTTTTTTTTAAGTGTCAGTCATTGTCTACTCCTTGCCTGGGCCTTAATTCATGTGAGCTGTGTAAACAGCTGGGGCAGACCTTCTCATTACAAGCTGATTGTACAGCAGTTAAAAAAGGGTTGAGATAAAACTTAACCTGCTCTTCCCAGAGTTTATGGGGCTCATCTGTGCCATTAGTTATTTTGCAGTTGTTGAAAGTCCAGTAAATCATGATCAGCCCTATTTGTAAAGTCCTCAGACTTATTAACCTCCCACCTCTAGGCTAATAAATAAAGATAATTTCTTCTCATCTAGTAAAGCATTACTGCAGGTCTCTAAATAGAAGGGGAAAAAAAAAATCAGCCCCTGCCTTGTGAGCCTTAGAACTGAGGATATCCTCTATTAAATGGTCTCAATTGGTAGTGAACAAAAATTGCCCTATGACTATTTCAAGTAGGATACCTAAAAATAAACATAATGGGTCTTTTGGGCCTTTTTGTGTTTCTGACTGGAAAAAAAGAGCTCCCCTGTGAGGTTAACACCTGGCTGCTTGGCTGCTCTACCAGCAATCTCAACAGGCTGAGAACTGAGCAGGGCGAGGAGGTTGCCTCCCTGCTCCTACGTATCCCCAGCTCAAGGTCGTCCTGTGACGTGTTTGCTGGTGCGGAAGGAGGAACGGCGCTGCTGCCTTGCTCGGTGGGGAGTGGGAGGACTTTGGTCAGCAGGGCTCTCGTTCCAGCTCTTCTAACTGGTGAGGCCATGCCAGGGTTTTTTTTTCTAATTACTTTTAGAACAAGGGAAAGTACAACATAGATAACAATTTACTCACACTGTAAATATATGTGTAATAAGGTAAGATAACAGTGGTTCTGAAAGACCTGCCTCTGATACCGGCTTGGACACAGCTTTAAATCAGGTTAAGATTTGGGGGGGAAAAAGTCTCTTCCCCCCCCAGCTGTGAGAGTTAAGTCTAAAGTCAACCAGATACACCAGGAGAAATGCTACGATGAAAAGGCATCATGAATTACACGTGCAGCCATACTTCAGCTCGCGCACCCTTAATACAGATGTCCTAAACAGCAGACTGTTTAAACTTAGCTGTAATTCCACTCTGTGAGTCTTTAGAGGGCTGTAATCCTCAACAGAGAGGCTTCAGTTTATTTCCCCCTTGTGCTGCCTTGTGCTGCCAGCTGTGGGGCAGGCCACTTCAGCTCCTGGCTGCGTTCTGCCTGCCCACGGGCGCTGGCGGGAGTTGGAGCTGACTTCAAACCTTGCTGCACACCCCGAGGAGCTGCAGTTTGAGAACACGTGGGCTAGGGAATTAGTGCGGATTTTTTTTTTTTTAAAGAAGATAACTTGTTTTCTTTCCCCTTTACCGTGATCTGAAGAGATACAAAGGGAGTTCCAGATTTAATTATCTTTTAATTCAGCTTTTTTAGCGAGGTGAAACAAGCTTGGGCTAGAAATTACTTTGCGCTGCTTTTGATAAAATGCCCTCGTATGCTGTGAAAGGAAGTCTGGGGTGTTGTGTACTGAGCAGGGCGAAACACCCTGCTGCTGCTGCTGGTGGTGCTGCTGGCATCGAGCGTGGGCTGGGCGGTCTGGAGCCACCAGGAGAAGAACCCGGGCCACGGGAAGTTTGATCTCCTTCCAGAAAAACCACCTCATCTGTGCTGCCTGTTTGTCACTGATAACCTGCGTTATTTGGCGGAGTTGGACTCCAAATGCCTGGTGATATAAAGGGATTCTTTCATTGACTGCTCCAAGCTCTTGAGTATCATTTAAAAAAAAATCAATGCTAGGTAACTGAGCCCAAGACTTGACTTGTTGGTGACTGAAAGTTCTGATACTTTATCCTGCAATAAAGCCTGAGTGTTTCTGATGGTAACAACTGCACGTGTGATAGAGATTAATGCTGTGCAGGACTTTCTCATGAGACAGGCAAGGCCTAGGACTGTAGAAATGCCAAATGCCATACGTCTGCCCAGAGCAACAGTCGCTCTCTCCCTGCCCCCTCGCATTACTGTTAATTACATATGATAGTGATTGCCCTGGTAAGGATATTTAAACAGGAATTTTTAA
This sequence comes from Heteronetta atricapilla, assembly GCA_011075105.1. Taxonomy (NCBI): domain Eukaryota; kingdom Metazoa; phylum Chordata; class Aves; order Anseriformes; family Anatidae; genus Heteronetta; species Heteronetta atricapilla. The sequence continues at coordinate 16,405,426 of CM021734.1, read as the reverse complement.
AAACTTGAAGTTGTATAAAGCACAGTCTGCTTCTTTCCTTATGGGCCTTGGAAGCTGTGATAGCAGATGTCCCCACTTTTCTGACCTGTACTTTAAATGTGACACCCAGAGCACAAGTGGCTAACATATGGGGTTTGATCAGGCTGCTGTAAGAATAACAGATACCAGAGACGAGCTCCTGCACATTACATGCTTATTTCATCTGCAGTAATCCATGGTGCTGTTTTCTTTCCATAAGCAATGAATTTATGGGTAGATACAGACAATGATGTGGTAAGTGTGTCTGGTATTCAGATAGAGCCAATAGACATGTGATCTTTACCTCCTGTCCTCAAAACCCAGCGTTTAGGAAAGCGTCTGTTCCACCAGCTGTCTAGGTGAACCTAAACCTTAATAATAAGGTCTCCTTATCCCTCTTTGGTTTGGTTTTGGACTTCTTGCTTCAATTGCAGGAGAAGTTTTTGGTTATTCATTACAAATTAGGTTAGATTGTAGTGTTGGATTCCTCCTTTCTTTGCAGAAAACCCCATTCACAACTGTCAGACTGATTTTTAGGGATGGAATTGCAGGTGGTTGCCCAGTTCAAAATGTTGGTGAGCTGGGGGTGGGGGTAGGGGTATTTAACTTCTGAGATAGCTTTTTCTATTGCAACTAATGATATCTAAAGAACACACAAAGAAAATGCATACATACACATGCTGCTAGCGGTGATACTTCCATAGGAGTCTGGGTCACATTCTGCAAAGAAGCAAATTGATCTAATTGGTAAAACAGAAGAATCTGCATAAGCTTTGTGTTTCTGTGACCATAAAACAGGCAACATGATGTACGTTTGTGGAGAAGAAAGGGTATAAAAAGGATAGTGAAGTGCAGTGGAAACGTCTAACAAAGGTGAGAAAGCGCAAGGAAATAAATAAAACAGCTTCTCTTGCAGCACTTGTCTTCGCTTTTATTTGCTGGTATTAGACTTACCAGTTTTTCAGAGCAGTGTGTTTAAATAGTCACTGTCTAATCCCCTTGGAAGAAAAGTGGAGGTGGGAAACATTTTACACCCCAGTTTAATTCCTGAATAGAAAAGGGAGAAGACAGGAAACTTAACTGGTGCTTGTTACCTAGCTAATGTTAACTGAATGATAACAGCAGCCTCTCCTGCTCTGTAGGAAGAGTCTTTGAATTACATCTGTGCAGTCCTGCTGGTTCAGAGCCCGCGGGGTCCCTGGTGAGACCGCTGCAGTGGGGTGAGTGGGCTGAGAACCAAATCCATGGCACACGGGGTGGTGACAGCAGGGCACCAGAAGGACCAAGTTCTGAGGTTTTTCATGGAGCTTCTCTTTCTCATAAAATAAGGTGCAAGTTTGCAATTACTGCTGCTGATTTCTAGTAAGAATGAAAAAATAAGTAATATAAAGCTAAGATTTTTTTGTTGTTGAATTTTCCAATACATTAAAAAAAAGGAAATGGAAATCCACGTATCATGCTGAGAGCTGATACTGGAAAAGTTGCTCAGGAGCATATTCCTTGGGGTAGTCCTGCTCTACGCAACCAAGCCTTATAGCACATCCCTCAGAATAGGGTTTCCTGGGATAATACGTCTTTTCTTGTCTAAGATGATAATGATTCTGATTCAAATGCATGAAAATACAATCAGCTTTCTGTTTTTCTGGTTGAGAAAACAGATACTTGCCCAGAAGTTCAAGCCAATTAAATACGGAATTGTCCAATGAGCACAAAAATGCGAGGGCTTTAGAATAAAACTCATTTTCAAGTTTATGGTTAAAGAATGGGCAAAAATGATGGGGCACAATGAGATCTCTAAGTTAGCAGTCTCTGTTTAGACTGAGCATGGTAAAGCAGCTCGGATGTCGAGTTTCTCAACTGAAGCATTGCAATAGGTGCTGAGCGGTGACCCTCCGAGGTGGCTTATTAGAAACTCTTTGGCTTGAAGGCAAAGTTAATCATTGAAAGGGCTACTTCGTATATCGCTGCACAAACGTACCACGTACTGAAGTTTTGACTTCATACTGGTGCATCCAGTGACCTCATCTTTAGCAATATCAGAAAGGAAAAAGAAAGGCAATAGGGCACCGAATTGTATCGCCACCTGAAGGTATTCTGGAACTCAGGGTTGTGGTTTTTGGAGAAACTGACCTGCTGTAAGCACTGATTATAAAAATACGGTGTTTCAACACTATGTTTTGTGCCACTATTGTAAACTAAGGACAGTTCAGTTGTCGTTGTGAAAGACTGCAGCAGCACACTGGAAGTGTTCAGGCAGGACACTGGTGTGTTTCGTACAAAACCTGTCCCTTTTCACGCGTGTGAAATCCTCCTTCACCATAGAGCTGAAATTCAGCAAAAAAAACCTGTTGTATCACACTTTCGCAATCTTTCTCATTAAAAAAAAAATCCCATTCAGTGAAAACGAAGGCTTCTGAACTAAGGGAAAACTATTTGAAGAAAGGTTTTTTTATTATTTTTTGGTCAATTTTTCTCGTGGTTCATTGTTAGAGTACTGGGTTTGCTATGTTAGGATCCATCTTGAACTTGTTGCTTTGTTTTTACGTAAGCAGATTGTTTTTGGGGTTAGTGCCCTCAGTCATCTTAATCCAGAATGTGCTGCCTTTGTTTTGTCCACCCCAAAAAAAAATTAATTGTGGAGCCTTTACTTGGAATGTTGCATTTCCAGTCTCCCAGGGAAATGTAGTCATAAATATAATAACTAGCATAATTATCGCAGTAAACTATTACATAGCAGTATACGTGGGGCATGCGCCCTGCAGCCTCAACACCAGCGTTTATACCTGGGTTTTCAGTAACACCTATCCGTATCAGTGTGTGAGTGTTCACACAGAAAGCCCTTGTATTTCCAAGATACTTCCCGTGGCACAAATAATTTTTTAATATTGCTACCTGACAGATGTCTTCTTAATGTCTATTTTTTTTAATTCCGTCAGTACGAGGTGTGCCTGTAGTGATCCTGATCTGCTGGAAGCATCTTTACACTTCTGCTCCGCATCCTCACCTTGCAGCAGGCTGGCTGCACGCTTCCTTATTTTGCAGCGTGGAATGTGCTCTGGGTCATTTGCCATACTTGTGGTTTTATAAATCAATTAGTTAACAGAGGCAGGCTTTTTGGGGGGAGGGATGGAATATCATTTTGGACTTGCAGGTTTGGTGTGCTTTGCTTTCCTAGGAGGTCTCTCTACGTGAGGTGAGGTAAGTCACTTAGATCCAGGGTCACGTAACAGCGTACAATTCCCACGTGTTGTGGCTCTGTGGGTCTTAGTTTAGCCTCTCGTGATGCAAGCTCAGTCTGTAAATTGGAATAAAAGCAAGATCATACCTCAGAAAGATGTCAGGAGGGTAAGAATCTCCACGCCTGAAAGCAACTCGTGTCAGGTGCTGGAGCTGTATGAAGAGACAGGCCTGGGCTGAACTGTGCCTGTTTGTGCTCCCCACGAACCGGTGGCAGAGTGAAATGCCTTACAAACAAGGAGCGAGGGCTGCGCTGGGAAATGCTGAGACCTTAAGGGACAGGTTTGTAGGCAGGGATGCTGCTCATGGGGCAGCCAGCTGCTGCAGCCGCCCTCCCTTTTCAGACGTTCTAGTGCAAGCGGAGGCACAACGTTGGAGAGAGTTTTGTGGGGTACTTGGCTTTTTTTGTAAAAGCCCTATTTGAACATCTGCACAACTAATTCATCAGGCTCGGGTGCAGTGGAGGCCAGTGCTGGACAGGGCTTGTCCACCCAGCAGGAGCGGTGCCGCGTGCTCCCCGCCATGCAGATGTGCAGAGGGAGCTGTGCCCTGGCAGGGCTAAAACAAGAATAGGCAACGTGCTGCTATTGTCAGGAATAGTCTTGCTTGGCAGGGAAATAGAGTAGAGAACCTGATAAGTTGTCCCTTTTTTTATTAAAAAACAAAAAACAAAACACAACTATTCTTTGAGTCAGTGTTACAGCACAATAAATCCTCCTTTAAAAAACACTGCTTTTGTTCTTGTTGTGTGGTAAAAATGATCTCCGAGAAATCTTTTCTCTGTCCACATGTGGTAAAAAGGGGGAAATGTAAGAGAAATTTGTGTAGGATTATTTTCCTCAGTCCTTCATCAGGTGTAGGAGTGGGCTGCATTACTTCGTTGATAACTTTGTCTTGGGATGTATTTGTTGTGTTTTGCTTCTAAAACTGCAGAGCCCGCCAGAGCAGCAGCATAAACGTATGTCAGGCTTCACGTGGTCAGTAAGTAACAACCTGGGACCAAGTTAGGTCCTTATTTTGTGACTTCCTCTTATTATGTACATTGTGTGTAAGCTCAAACACACCTCTCCTGGAATTGATGTGCCTGAGGAGAGGCACGAGTACTAGAGAATGGGGGGAGCGGCGTACCAGCAAGCTGCACCACAACAAAGGGGATTGCTGGGCATGGTCCAGCCTTCAGAGGCTGGAGTGAGTAGCTGAAACTTGATGGAAACTGCCAAAAATCAGGTGAACTTCAGATTTCACCTCCAGAGCTAGAATCCTAGGGCCTGGCTGCGGCACAGCCCAAGACAGGCTTGTGGAGCTGGGTATATCTGAGCAGACGGCAGCTGCTCCTGTTGTGCCCCAACAGCGCAGTTTCCAGACACTTCAAGCCTGCCTTGTCGCGCTGAAGTAGTCATCTTTGCTGAATAAGATGTTAGCAATTTTCCTCTTACAGAACATCTGCTTTCTGACTGAATCACTGAACAAGCGGCAGGCTTGTTTGAGCCTGCTGTCCTCCCCGTGCTGCTCACTGACTCCTGCCTTGCCGAAGGCTGTGGGATGGGTTTTGGCGTTGAGGTGTCAGGCTTTGGTTCCCCGGTGTCTGCAGGAGTGTCCTCCTCGCTGAAAGGACACCAGTGTAAAAGAAGAAATGGCTATGGCGCTTTCGAGTGAAATCTTCACACCTTTCGTTCGAGGGTCTCGAGTGGAGAGGACAAAACAGTTACGGGGAGGAAAAACGCCGCAAGGTTGTGGTGATGTTTTTTATCTTCCCTGAGTTTTGAAGTGACTCATAAATGGGATTCATCACGTATAACCTATAACAAACGCAGAAAGCAGAGAATTAATTTGGTAAATAATGTGGAAACCCCCCTATTCAAGTAGTTTATCAGCAAAATTACCGTGGCGTTTGTTTTCACTGAGAAAGCAGATTTGTTTAATCACCTGCCAAAATTTTATGCAAATGCTACAACCCGAAGCGCAGGTATTTTGTATTGGTAGGTGTTTGCCTTGGAAGCCTGGTGCTTAACTGCTGGTGCTGAGCTGATTGATTACAATTGGCAGGTGATGGGGAGTGATTGTCTGATGTCGGGAATGTTTCCTTTTCGCTTGTGAGATAATTTAGGGTCAGATGGAGACTTACTGTACGGAAAACAGGAGAGGTTTCTGACTGCTTCAGACAGAGGTGAGTACCCAAGAGCAGAGGTGTTTCTGAAGGGGCAGGGCACGTCTGCTTGCAAAGGTTTAAGAGTAACTGCAAAGAGAAGAGCTCGGACTGTGTGGTGTAAGTGCCTTCCTCGAGGGGAAGATGCTTCCTGGCCCTGCAGCCACAGGAGAAGCAATCAGCACATGCGCCGTGCCCACCTGGGGCCGTGACAGTGATGTTTTCATCTTCTGAACCGCACGGCTTTCTATAGCTAGGAAAATTTGCCCATACAGTGGCTTGATTCTGCTGGTGATGTGTTATCCTTTTAATTAACTACCTGGTTTATGCTTGACAGTTAATTGAAATGGAATGATGTATGGTTTTTATTAGAAACCCATGACTAATTTCTTCTTGCCATTCTTGCTATCTTACTGTTCTTGCCTACCCTCCTCCAAAGCTCCTGCTGCACGCCAGCCGTGTCCTCCAGGCACTGGTGCAGACCAGCGCTCGCTGTTCGCTCTTGCTTCAGCTGTTACCTGTTCCAGAAAAAGCAACTCTTTTCAGATATTTTCCATGTCTTCTTTCCTTTTTTTTTTTTTTCCATTTCATCACAGTCCTACTTATTTATTTAATTTCGGGTTTGGCTGTGGGATTTTTAATGAACTTAAATAAAATAATCGCCATCACGACCACAAAAACAAACCAAGAACAGCGTAACAGTGAGTGTTAGTTTCATCTAGTAGCACGCTGCCTGTTTCATTAAAGTCACAGCTAGGTTAACAGGAATCCTTCCTGCAGCGGCTCTGCCTGCAGGTAACCTGCTAGCAAACTCAGGTGAATTTTATATTTTTTTAAAAATGTAATTACAGTAGGCAAGATTGAAAATGAACGTGACTGGAGATACCATTCTTAAAAGCAGTAGCTGCAAAGAACTCAGTTTGTCCCTGACTTCGTTCTTCCCACTTGTAGGAAGCTGAAGCTCAAGCCTCTGGGTCACATCATGACAAACTATGACATGGTGATGCTTTTCCCCCATAGAAAGCTTGCCTCTTTCCATAGGAAGTATGTTTCAGTGTGCAGACAGGCATGGATGAGTAGGGAACAATGCAGGCTTTGTTAACACTAACATTTTTGGAGGGAGTGGGCTTAAGAGGAAGGAAATGCATAGTTTTTTTTTTTTTTCTTTTGAAATTTCTTCCTCTTTTTCCTCATCCCCAATCACCCAAAAAACCCAGACCGTAAAACCAGACAACCAGAAGTGCCTGAAGTGATATTTTGCCATGCATATCTTTTAAATTAATAATACTCAGTGTCATCTGGGAAGCTCTACAGAAAATTTGTCAGTTTAAACATCAGTCAGTTATTCCCTTTCCCTTTCCTCTCTCTCTGTGGTGTTCTCCCTCAAGAACAGGCAGTGTTTGTCTCAGCTTTTCCAGTTTGTAGGGTTAGCAAGGTTTTACCTACCCTGTGTCACTGTTGCATGCAAAGTAATTGAAGCTCAAACATTTTGCTGACTCAGGTCCCTGTATTCTCTGATCCCAGGGTTGATCATTCACAGGGTCGCTCTGGAAGGAAGAACCCTAAGAGGGGTTGGCGGCTGTGAAGATAACGGGGGAGTTTAAGGCAGGAGTGCTATTTAATTTTTAATTGGCTACGTGGAGGGCTGACGGTGGCTGGAAATCTCTCTTTCTTTTCTTTTAATCAGAGGAACTCTGTCAGACAGCTACTGCGTGACAAGTTTCCTTCCTGCTGGCCTGAGAGAGCGGCATCATGGCTGACCCCGCAGCAGAAGAGCACGCGTACCAAGCTGGAGAACTCTGCTGTGAATGCGGCCAGTTCCACCTCTTGCCGGACAATCACCTCTATAACTTCCAGGACGAGGTGGACGACGAACTCATTTGCCACATCTGCCTTCAGCCCTTGCTCCAGCCCATGGACACCCCCTGCGGACACACGTACTGTTTCAAGTGCCTCGAAAACTTCATGCAGGAGTACAACTTTTGTCCTATGGATCGGAAAAAACTCTCTTTCCAGCAGTGCCATAAGTCCAGCCTCCTGGTACGAAACCTGCTGGATAAGCTGGTTGTCAGCTGTCCTTTCAAGGCGGAGTGCCAGCAGACGATGCAGCGCTGTGAACTGGAGGCTCACCTGCAGAACAGGTGCATACCCATTTGCAGTGTTGCCCCTTGTGTAACGCCATCTGTCTCTTGTGCTTCTGACCTGAGAGAGCCGTGCTCAGAACAGTCCCTAAACTGGGACAAGGTGGGACAGCAGAGATGGCAGAGGGTGAGGCTGGAGAGGTGGGTGGGTGAAGACGGCGTAATTGTGGGGTAGGGAGGGCAGCTCCCATGTGCCGTGGAGGCGAAGGCTGAGGTCCTTACCTTGCAGGCAAGCTGTCTGCAGACCCATATCCTATTAAATGTGCATAAATTTCTGTGTCCTGAGCTGGGGCAGCTGACTCTGGAAGCTAGAACAAACATGGTTATTCCTTCTTTCACTGAGCAGAGAAGAAAAACAGGCACTAAGTCAACACTGTGGAGGCAAGGGATCATGCAGTGTTGCCAGTTTAATTGGTCCAATTAAGATGCGCAATACGTCTTTGATCCAAATAATGTAAGTCCCTCCAAGCTGCACATTATGCAGTTGCTGAATCACCTACTTATAATTCCATTATCTTCTCTCTTTCTTTTACTGAGAAAGAGACGCAAATGAAAAATAGATTTATTTTTTTCCCCTGTGCAGAGGAAGACTTTTTCCCTCTGCTTGTCAGCAGACGTGTTTCGGTGGTTCCACTGCCGGCTGAGCTGGTGGCAGGCAGAATTTTGTAGCTTTAAAAGAAGGGCTGGTGACCAAGAGCTCTTGCCACGACGCTGGAAGAACATTTGTTCCTAGTTAATGATTGCAGGAAAGGGAGCTAAGTGCAAGCTGTACTGCAGGCGGAAGCAGACCTTCATTGGCAAGGTGTATTCTCTCAGTGGGCCCTGGAAATACAACTGGCTTGCTTCCCTTCAGCTGTGTTGTAGCTTTTTGTGGCAGCTGTGTATGATATAAGCAGGTCACCAAGGGCACAGGGAACGTTAGCATGTGGGACACGTCACGGTGCGGGCCAAGCACGTACCCTTGCCGTTGCCCATCTGTGGTACCCACAAGCTGAGAGGTGGTGTTAGAGCCAGGGGATGTGACGGAAGATGATCCGTGCTCCGTTCTTGAGAGCTCCCAGTGTCCTTGCAGTAACGAGCTTTTTTTTTTAATTCAGCTTTCTCATTTCCCAGCAGGGCCGAATGCTTAGGTTATGGGGACGGGGCTGCCCAGCAGCTGCTGTCATGCAGGGCATGGCCTGGAGCTGGGCCGGGCTACAGAAACAAGCAGGGTGAGAGCCCTCCCCTCCACTCCATAAATCTGTCCGGGTATCTGAAAACTTGTGCCACTTGCTAATCCCTCTGACGCACGCGTTAAACATGGAAGAGGGAGGCGCCCTTAAATGTTTACATTGAAGACCTGACTGGAAACTATATCGTTCCTGTATGCCTTCCAAAGTTCTCAGCATCTCTTGTGGGGATGGAGTGCTCTGAAAAAATCAAGGATATGCACTGTGAGCATGGTTAGATTGAAAAATTAGGGGAAAAAAAAAAAGGAAAAAATTACACTGAGATTTGGGTGTTGTTTTTTTTTTAATGAGATTTACTGATAGTAGGAGACACAATGAGTAAGAAGCATCTAGCAACTTGTTTTCTTGGGGGATTCCTGTGCCCTTTGCAAAGTAAATTTATTTCTCAGCATCTTAAGATCCACTTGTGACGTGCACAAGTGGATCAACCAGCTTCTGTCTTTAAGTTTTAGGGTCATCTTATTGCTTGGGGAATAAATGACCAGGAATAACCAGAAGAGGTAATACCAGGATGAGACTTGTTTAGCCAGAATGTAAATAGTTGAGTTTAATTTGGAAAGGGACTCCGGTAAACACCCAGTACTACTCATGTCTCTGAAAGTGATGCTTTTGAATTTATCACCCTCCTTACCTGCTACCTTTTTATAAGTACCCTTGATAAAAGAGCTTGTTTTTCCTCACTCATTTTTGCTGAGACAGGCTAGCTGTGCTGCAGATGCATGCAGAGCACATTTTCTTGAATGCAGAATTACTCCATGAGCCTCCGTCTGGGGAGTGGTCGGTGGGAGCACAAACTGCTCTGAATTGTTCAAGCGGAGCTGTCACCTGCAGGGGCTGGAGGTGTAGAGCTGTCTGGCGGGCAGGCCTCATTCAGAGGAAAAGAAGCAAGCAAGCCTTGCTCACTGCTCTCCCACGTTACCAACTCATTAAAAACAAAGCCTAATTCAGGGCTGAGCTTGAAACTCGAGACACTTCCTTTGCATAAAGATACAGGTCGTCGTCATCTCTAGAAGTGCAGAGTGAAGTATTTGCTTACATTTTAAAAGAGGTATTGTTGTGTTCACTGAGAGTTTGCCAGGTAAATATTTAGCAAGGGAAAGTCCAGGTCCCATTGCGTTCTCCTTAAAATAATGTGCTTAATAATTTTGAAAGTAAGGGAATAAGAAGCCCACTTTTCTATGCAAGTAGAAGCCAAAAGTAAAACGGGAACAACTTTTAGCACCTGCGATATGAGCTCTGCAGGTGACGAGATCATGAATGTAGTTCTTTGCATGTCTTTGTTGGTCAGAGCCCGCGCGTGCTGGGTTAGCTGTGCAGGCAGAGACGAGCCACTTAGAGTCACTGACAATCTCTCTCCAGGTGTCCTGGCTTCAAGAAGTACAAATCTGAACTGCATCGGAAAAAGAATCCGGTTTCCAAAGGGAAGGAGGATCCCCCTGTCAAGGTGGAGACGAACACGCCCAAGGATCCAGAGGTACCAAGCGCAGGATCATCACTGGTAGCAGAAAGCTCTGCAGCTGCTGTGGTATCACTAGGGACTGCAGAGCCTGGACTGGTTAATCCAGCTTTTGAGGAGACTGAAGAAGGTGAGAGTTTGATAAAGAAGTGTAATTATGTAATTACCTTCTATAATATAAAAATGAGGTAGCTATTTCGGACACTTCAATTTCTAAGATGTCCCCAACATCCCTAGCTATCCTCACTACTATTCAGCCGCTAGTAGCTGTAGGAATAATCTCTTTCCCCACATGTCCTTGAGGAGAAGGGAGATGCATTCGTGTGCGTCAGGTGTGGAAAGCTCTGCTCACAAGCACAAAACCCGTCAGTGCAAAACAATTCAGAGAATCTCAGACTGCAGTGAGTATTTTATTTCCAGGATTCCTTGCAAAACAAATGCAGTCCTGCTCAGTAGGAACATGCAGCAGTTAAAGCATTTATGGAAGCCAAATAATTAGTAACTAGGAAATGCTCCAGCTTCTTAATCTTGTTAAGAAAGTTAAATATACAGTTGATATCCTGGAGTATTCAGTACCTCTCTAACAGTACGAAGCAAAGGTGTTTTTATAGCCCAGCCTGATTTTGGATTAGCAGTTGGCTATGAAAAGCCCTGCAGATAAAGGGAACCACCTCCATTTCAGTATTGACCCCTTTGTCCCAGTTCCTGTTAGAAGGCAGGAGCGTGAAATCTGGGTGCCTTGTCTCAAAATTTGCAGTTTCTAAGTGTGCAGAGGCTGGAGCTGGGAACTTTGTTGCTGTGCTAACGCAGAGGTCAGTTTAGTTGTCCGTTGGCTCTTTCCCCAAGTACACTGGAGCAGGTTTTGCACCTCCTGTGTGACAGCAGCAGTTCACCCTCACAGTGTACTTGGCTCCTTGAGCGTTGGGCCTGCCTGAATGCCATGGTGCTGGTAGATTAAAATGACTTGCTAACAACTTTCATCTTCAAAGAGTCTGAGAAGCACTGCTTAGGCTGCAGGAGGCTGTGAAATAGGTAAACATGACTCCTGGTGTATTGGGAGGATGGGAAAAAAGGAGGAAAGGAAATTAGAGGAGGGAAGTGGCAGTGAGCTGCCTGTGGCAGAGTCACCGCGATGGCAGGCCAGTAATTACAGCTTGGCAGTCCCCCTCCCCAATGGGTGTGGTGGAATTGGGGATTAGTTGTGTGTAGTCCAGCTGTCACAGCAGGAAAAATAAATGTCTGAATGCTAAGTGAAACACTCTGAATGCCGTTTAGTAAAATGCAAGACATAGCAGTCAGTCTAAATTTGCCATAAGCTAGAAGAGGAGAAACACTGGAGAAACCAGAAAAATAGGAGCTTTTTAGCACTCAGTCTGACCTAGCCTTTTCTCTCCTGATAGCTGCTTTCTCCTCCTTTCCATCCAGATACTACTTTTGAACACAACCTGCTAGTATTACAGATTCTGTGGTATGTGGGGGAAGATTCTGCTCATGTATTGTTTTTTCTCTTCAATTTCCCCAACCAGACCTTCCTCAGAGAGCGAGTCTTGTGGCTGAAACGAACACAATTGAAATTCACCGAGAAGACCCAGAGGAAGAGCTGGGCATGAGGATAGTTGGGGGTAAGGACACCCCGCTAGGGAACATCGTTGTTCAGGAAGTCTTGCGGGATTCTGTCATTGCTGCAGATGGAAGAATAGCACCTGGGGACCACATTCTGGAGGTACGCAAACCCCTGATTATCCCATTGCTTCCCTTGATTTGAGATAAGGGTCAGCAGGCAAAGTTGCCTAGAAAAATTGGGAAATCTCTACACATAGGGTTTTTAAAGCACTGATAGACATGTTTATTGGTAGCATTGTGTTTCTCCTGGGACTGAGAAGTAGATTTGAGGATCCTTCTATTCCCTTGAGTTTTTTGAATTCAGATCATTTTGGATCAAGGAAAAAGACCTTTAGCTGATAAATTTCACCCAGTAGCACCATTTCTCTCCAGTGGACCGTGCTCTAGCTAGGAAGTCTTGTTTACTTGCTCTGCTATGTTGCTTAAGCTGCATTTCCTTAATAACTTGAAGTCAGCATCACGTATGTAAGGCGGGTAATAAGGAACACCGGCCCTGTACCATGCTGCCCCGCTGAGATTAACCAGACTGCGTTGTGCTGCGTTGCAGCATGTAAACTGAGGCTGCAGCAGCTTGTCTACAAGCAGTGAAAACTGTTAGCGCCTCCTGGCTATGGCTGCCCCATCATTTGACGAGCCATAAAGACCTAATTACCCTGCTGGACTGCGGACATCAGTAACGACTGGCAGCCTCCCGTGTGAGTGGCCGATGCGATTTCCCAGCCGGTTTCTGTCAGCCCAGCAGCGTATCTTGCATGTTGAGCAGTCAAACTGCACACGTCTCCATCCTGACGGGGCTGTAAATAGGGCAGCTCCCCATGCTTGGTAGCCTGACCGATATCCTGAAAGGACCCTACAGAGCCTCATGTGACAACAAAGTGAGTATTAGCTTCTCAGGGTTACCTTGGTAAAAGTGTGGTTAGGGTGGTGATTCCAGCTGTTGTGCAGATGGTGGACCACTCTTCCAGTGAGGATGGGCAGTCTCCCATTTGATTCTTCTCCTCCAAGTGTACACTGAATGCTGGAAGTTAGTGGAAAGCAGTTCTGCGGTGCTATGGCACAGATGTCATCGCTTAATATTTTGCAGTTTCAGCTTTGTTAGCTGTGTTGTCCTGTCTCACCACTACTCAGCTGTTGGCCATCACTGATGGCCTTATTTCATCTGCTTTCTTCTGCATTCTTTTTTAGAAAGCTCTGCTCTCTAATGTGTGCTCGCAGCAGCTGCTTCAGTCGCGGCACAGCACAGGGAGTTGTACATCCTGCCTCCAGCTCTGTGATGTTCTGTGCTGCAGAGAGTGCCTAAATTATGGACGTTCTGATGAGGGACTCTGGTTTGTTTGTCTTTCTAGGTGAATGGTGTCAACATCAGCAGTGTGACTCACTGCCAGGCTGTCTCCTTCCTGCGCCATCCTGGTCCTGTTCTCCACCTCATGGTCCTGCAGGAGAAGGGTTTTTCCAATAAGACTGCACAGCAGGATTCCACTTCGGCTACCAACCGGGAAGTGATCCACGTCACCTTGATAAAGAGAGACCGGTCCGAACCCTTGGGAATCAAACTGATCAGGAAGACGGATGAGGCAGGGATTTTTATTCTAGATTTGTTAGAGGGAGGTTTGGCAGCCAAAAATGGAAAGCTGAGTCGGAATGACAGAGTCCTGTCTATAAATGGCCAGGATTTGAGGCAAGGAACGCCAGAGACTGCAGCACAGATAATCCAGGTAATTGATAACGCGGGTGAAGTTGTGTAGCTAATGACACTGCAGCTGCCTGCATTGATGGCAGGGCTCCTGCTCCGACCCAAGGGCTAACAGAGCACACAGGAGCAACCTGCCTTCTGAGATCCCTCTGGGAAAGCGGCTTCCCTGCAGATGTGTGGGAGGCATTGCTCCCAGATGGGATAAACACAAAGAGTAGGAACACACTGAGTCATCTCTGATGAGTCTAAAGCGAGGTGGCTGCTTGTGGCACTTCAGTTCAGCCGAGGCAATCGGATCACCCCTGTGGCGTGGTGCCCTTCTTGCAGAATTGCCATGTACATCATCTGTAGGGACCAGAAAAGATCAGGATTGCAGTCCTCCTCTTGTCCTTCTAGCAATCAAACTGAAGATGGCTGCTGGGGGATGTGACAGGCTGCCCACACAGGACAGAACCGTTTGGATTGATTTGAAATTCTCTGTAGGATTCCCCATTTTACCAGTGTTTGGGAAGGGAGTCTAGAAAACAACATGGGGCATCACAGACTAAAAACCTCCTACAGTACTTAAAATGGTGGCAGAGAGGTGGTCTTTTCCTGCACAATAGGAGTTTGTTGTTATTGCAGCATGCCAAATGTTTTGGTGAACAGAGTTTGCGAGGAATTTTGGTTCAGGAATAGGGACTGCTACGTGTGCAGCCGATGTCAAGTAGGTCAGTTTTTAAATTCTTTATCTTCCTAGCGGTGACCTCGTTTGTTTTTATCTGGAGATCCTGACAAAATACATCTGATCTCACACTGTTTATATCCTGGAAAGGATCTGAGGTCAGCTGAGTAAGGGAGAGCCAGTTCTCTTCCTGGTAGTCAGCAAAGGAGAGCGCAGTGGAGTGGGAGAATAGAAGAGAAACAGCAGAGTTCCAATTCTGAGATTCTTTTTTTATATTATATATATGATTCCATACGATGTCCCATTCGAATTTTGCTTGTGTCCTAAGTGCTGCTGTATGTCTCTAGTAGTGTTCAAGCATAACTCCTGCGTGAGGGACCCTCTTGTGATCCCACTGAAATCAGTAACCAAAGCCTCACAACTGGCTTCAGTGGGCTTGGGGGTTGAATTCTTTTTGAAGTGACATTCTGTAAAACTGTGAGTCTTCCAAACATTAGCTGTTCTTCTGAGAGCTAATTAAAAGTATGGGTTAAACTTCTTTTGAATTTTGATTGCAAAGCATTTGGAGAAAAGAGTCTTTCCACCTGTATTGTAAAGTACTATTTGCAACTGTAAGATATCTAATACACACTGTACGTAGTCTGGGGTGAAGGGGAGGGCACATCCCCAGCTCAGGATGCACTATTGACAATATCTTTCATGGAGACATAGATGTGTGCCAACTTGTCTGGAAGAAATTGCATCCTGGAATGCTTTTGGAGAGACTCTTTAAAACTCCATTTCAAAAAAACGAAAAACCCTCTCCTTTACAAGCACCCCAACCATCCAAAACAACAACAAAACCAGAGCAGCTGATGCAGTGCCTCTCCCCAAGCCAGGGAATTCACTGTTACGTGGTGCTGTGGCACCAGGGGAGCAGGATCCCAGGTGGAAAAGTGGGAGCAGCAACTCCACTTCACTCATCCACTGTAGGAAACGCCCCAAGCAAGCACATACGCCTTACCCCAATGGAGTCCTTCACAATAAGGTTTTGTCAGATTAATTTAGTTCGTTCCTTCAGACAGAGGAGCAGTAACAATAGTGAATGCTTTCCCTGTAGTTCTGCCAAGGCCAGACGTACAGCTGTTTTAGTGTTTAATTGGCAGCAGTCTTAGACAAAAGGTAATGTCTTCAGGGACTTTGGGGGAAAATGGGTGGGAGACGTTGAACAATAGACATGGCACGTGAGCTGGGAGGAGAAGAGCTTCAGCAAGTTTCTTTACAGTAAAAGGAAAAAAATCCAGGACTTTTATCATGGTCATCCATTGTGTGGATCAGTCAGTGTTGTAGCTCTGTTCATTGCAATGCACCGTTCTGGTTACTTGTACTGAAGTGGAAGAAGCGATCGATCGTCCCTTTCTGCCTCCTTTTGTTTGGCATTTGTGGGGAACAGAGGCAGGAACGAAGCCTGACTATACTCCTTCTAACATTTTCTAATTCCTTTATTCTTTTTACCATATAATTCTGCAGCTCTTCCCAGTTTTCTCTGCATCGCATTGCATAGCTCTGGTTCAGACCCTCTGTAGAAAACGAAGCCTACCCTTCTCTTTCCCCAAGAAAATGACAGGGGCTCTCCTCTAGTTTCTGATTTATTTTGAACGTCTTTGAGCTTTGCACTCATCTGCATTTCTCAGTTAAACTTAATCACCAGCGTTGCTTTTTTTAAGCAGCTCCTTTTATGGATACGTGTGGCCGTGTGGTGTCTACTTTTTCACAAAGTGAACAGCTTTCAAAACCAACAGTCACAAACCTGAGGTGCTCCACAAACCACGAGGGGACCTTGCCATCTCACGGTTTCAGACCCTCTCTTTGCTTCTCCTGGCAGACCAGTGAATCAAGAGTGAACTTCGTAGTCCTGAGGCAGCCAGGTGTGCAGCTGCTGGACCCAGGGGAAGATGGCAGCACGTCAAACAACAGCAGCAGCAGCAGCAATGGAGGAAGCCCAGTGCACCATCGGAGGAGACTAGACCAGAATCACTACAGGCGAAAGTCTAACTACCAGAAAGTAAGCTTTGTAAATAACAGCAAAAGCCCTGGTTACTCTTGGACTGTAGATCTATTGATTTAGCTCTGTGACAGTTATTTGTCATGTAAGACCAACCAGTAGCTCTTCTTCTTGGGCTGTTGAAAAGCAGCAGGTCTGTGGCTATTAGTACTGGAGAACTGAGTATTTGTCATATACCAAGAAAAACTTGTCAAAATTTCCTCTGAAGTCTCTAATGTTGATGCAGAAACAGTGTTTAATCCCTCCTTGTTGGAAAGGGCCACGGGAAATTTACCATCCATGAGACGCTTAGCAGTGCCAGCCCTGGACTTCTTGAAATTCATAAAACACGACACATTCAGAGTACTGCACAATTCTGAGTTATGCTTCTGGTTAGGAGCTAGGCAGCTCTAGGAACAGAAGTAGAAAATACACAAACTACACCATAGTGCTCCTGTGACTCCAGTGTTGCGTCTGCCATCCATTTACATGTTCTAAGAATATCCCATGGGGAGAGTTGCCAGTCTGTTGTCCCAGTGGAGGTTTGCCCTGTGTTTAGAGCTACCACTTCAGTGAGAAAACGTTCTGAAACTGCCTAGACTTATATGTTTAAGCGCCTCTGTTGGAGGTTAGTGAGTAGCTGCCACACTGGAGTGTGGTGCCTTGGTGTAAACAGTGGTCTGCCATGTACATACTGTTTCTATAGCACCTGCTAGAGTGTGTGCGCTCACTATAACCTGAAAAATGAAGATGCTAGTGTCTTCCAAAAACATTTGTCCTGAAAAACCTAATTTTACCTCCAATTTGCATCTGCAACTATGTGCAAGCTAACAGGAAAACAATAAATCCTGATATTTAAGCTTTAAACAATACCATTATAATCACTAGAGGTTCTCTCCAAGGATGTTGGCCATCTTCATCAGCATCTTCAAGGTTTGATTTTTGTTTTGCATACTGTATCTGGAAAACATCTCCTCCTTGTCTGTTTTATCCATCTGTGTCATGCTGGCTCGAGGAGCAGAAATCAGGGTATGTGGTTTTTCTAATGTAAACATTGTAAACTTGAGTTTACGTGAACCTTTTAAGTCATGCACGAGAAACAAAGTGACTCAGAGTGGATAATACAAGTTACTGATCCCAATCTAGTAGTGGCCAGAGAGGGGCTGGTTGCTCGATACGCATGGCCTTGAGAGGCCACCCCTCAGCGAGCGTCCCCTTCCAGCAAACAGGTGTGGGACTGCTGGGAGCAGCTTCATTTCGCAGACTGGGTGCCTCAGTCCTGGTGGTAGCACTCTGGAAACACAGGGTAGTGTTTCCACCCAGAGCAAGTACAAGAGAAGCTGACTTTGCCATCTGGCAACATGGCTGAAATGCTCTGGATTAACGAGGCAGGATGTTCTGTTATTTTGTTCTGGATCTGGGCTTCTCATGTTAATTGCATTAACGAATCTGTATATTGTACCGTCATTCCTTTGTAGGATTTACCTCAGGGATACGTAACTCATGAGAAGACAGTTGCAATTAAAAAGGAACCAAAGGAGTCTTTAGGAATAACAATTGGAGGTGGAAGGGATAACAAAAACAAGCTCCCTATATATGTAACGAGCGTGCAGCCCATTGGGTGCCTCTTCAGGGATGGCAAAATCAAGCGAGGTAAGGAGACTCAGATCTTTATACTTCAGGACCTGTTTTTAAGTGAAAGTTGGACTTGCACCCTAAAGTGGAGGTGGAAGCAGGGTTACACATGAGACCTTGAGGCAGAAATGGGCTTCGTAGCAAAAGGTTTGCAATAATCCTATCTTATTTAACCAACAGGAGATATACTTCTGAGCATAAATGGCATTGATTTGACTCATCTTAACTACTATGAAGCTGTCTCAGCACTGAAATCTAATGCAGCTTCCCACTCGGTTGTACTGAAAGCCTTGGAAATCCTTGCATCAGACTCAACAGATCCCTCTCTGGACATCAAGGAACGAGGATTCAGCTGGTCTCCCCTCTGGATCACGTGGCTCGGATTGCCTAGGTAATTTGTGTGGTCACTGTAGATATCTGTTCAATCAGAGAGCTGACTTTGAACTCAAACACTAGAAATTAATGGCTTTATGTGTTGACTTGGAAGTATTACCAGTATTCTTGTTCGCTCTGAGGCAGAGGAAAGCTTCATTCGTCAGTGAGATCACGGCATAATGAATGCACAAGGAAGTTCAACTGTTTTTTACAGTATGACCCGTTGTTCTCCCACTTCTCTTGCACAGTACAGTTTTTAGAGGTTTCTGAATACTTCCGCCCCCCCACCCCCAAGAGAATCGACACAAAAAACGAAACATAGATTTTGGCATTTGAGGCACTGATTGAAACAGTCATCCTAGAAACAATCCCTGCTAAAATACCATTAGCTGAAATCACTGTGGCTCTTTCTGGATTGCATTACAGATGCTAGCAGATATCTGTGCTGCCTTATAGCCTCTAATCTGGTAATCTCATTGAGGGGCATTCTTTCAGTCTAATTCTTTTTGGCTGTTGTAATCGTGTGATCTTTAGCGTGAAGCATAAACGATTCTGAATGGCTGAGTTCTCCTGCACAAAGCTTTGGGCCATGGACTTAGCACAGATCTTAGCAGCAACATGGTATATTCCACGTGACAGGGTTGGGGCATTAGAAGCTTGGATTTTTATCTCCTTTCTGGAGAGGTGAACCTCTAATTTGCTCGCTTTTGCAGTTTCATGGAAGTATATTCATCCACAAAAGATAAAATCTGTTGTCATGTCAGCTGACTGGAGAAGGATCACGCAGGAGATGAACCTAGAACAGCAAAGCCAAACCCTTTTGTGGGAAGCTCAGGTTTTACAACCTTGTTTCTTAAGGCACCTGGAAGAAGACTAACAAAGCCTCTAGTTACGTTACCCTTGTGTTACTTAGCAGCCTGTAAATGCTAAACAAAACAGCCCAAGGAAGGCAGCTTTTTGTCTCAAGTGCTTGTAGCTTGGCTCGTACTCAAGCACCATCCTCGCAGCTTCCTTTACTGTCCCACGGATCTGCTGTGTGCAGGCCTAGCAGGAACTAGTTCGAGCTGTGCCTGCGTAGCCCAAACCTGAGTACAAGTCCTCAGATGCTGGCTGATGTTTGTTCCTCGCGGGTGCTTGTGAAATACAGAGAGGCAAAAACCGGCTGTGCTTTCTCCCTTATTTGTTCTCCAATTTATTTGGATGTCTGCCGGCTCACAGCTTCACCACACTTTCTGCTGCAGGAATTAGGGTCCACTCTTTGCTTGTTGGAAACCTGCCTTCGTCTCAAGGCTGATGTTACCTGCCACCAGATACCTTGCCTGAGATCTTTTTGCTGCTGGTATCAATGTTGCCTTCCCTTCCTTCACCTGTCACTATGTCTCACTACTGAAGCAAGGAGCAATGATTTCAGATGCCATTTCTGCTCTTCAGTCTGCCTTTCTTGTTCTGACTTTTAGGATCTGACAAAATTTTCCTTCTTGTTTCTAGTAATACAAGTGGCTGTATTTTTTTCTTGTGCTTCCTCACTCATTTTCCCATTTTCTTATAATAATACCTGGTAGGCACTAGTTGGTCCTCCATAGAATGATTTATAAAAGCCCCTACAAATGAACTGTTTGTTTCATCTAAGTAAGTTATTGATACCATTTGACATCATGTGACTGGCACAATCAGGTTTTTGTTGTTGTTGTTTTGTTTTTAAATTGTTGCTTGAGAATCCTGGAACTGAAGTGGCACCTTTGTTTCCAGCTGGAAATGTTCCAGGTGCCCCTGTGCTAGCATTTATGTTGGCCCAGGTCTCAACCCACTCAAACTGTGTCCCTTTTGGATGGGACTAAACCAGAAGAGCTTCGGAGGAATTCCTATTCCTCCGTTGGTGCCTGGTGCTCTGGCTCTAACAGACCCTTTACCTCACGTACCACATTAACACTAGATTACAGAAAATCCCCTCGAGTGTTACAGAAATGGACCTTGAAATGCACCAGTTGTTTCACTCAGATCTGTCCACGTGGGGCTGCCCTGCTAAAGTAGACACGGCCTCAGTATGCTAAAACATTTTGCAATGCAGTGTGAAAGCTTCAAGCTTGGTGCTGATGGCATGTGGGATTTTGTTTTTTGTTCAGCGTTTTTTTTTTTTTTTGCAGCTGCTACTCTGATGGAGCAGAAAAATCCTTTCATCCATCTTAGAGGAAACTCTTAGGCTGAAAGGCTGGAGTCAAAGTTGGCGCTCAAGGCTAGAGAAATGCATTTCTAATGCTTGAGCCTACAGTGCTGAATTCTGGCCTTGATTCTTGGATCTGGATGGTTTGTTTCTGTTTGCATCAAATGCTGTCTGTGATGCCAGGGAACGTGCTGTCACTGAGCTGCAGAGCCCCTGGAGCCCGTTCTGCAGAACCTGGCTTACATGACAGACTACCGGTGCCAAAGGGACTTAGGAGAGATTACAGCCCTGGTCCTGCACCCTTCTTGGGACCCTGGGTAACAGAGGGAATACACAAGCATCTTGGTTGGTCACGCTGCTCCTGAAGGAAAAACAGATTCCAGAGCATTTGGTGTGTAAGCTTCCATCTCTGCCCATGGCCACACACCTGAGGAAGATAGAAACACCCCCTGCTGTAAGAGGGCAGTGTAGTAATTCTCCCTCTAGCCCCATGCAGCAAGTACTGGCTCTACTGAACCAGGTGGCTGATGTGGTTTTTTTTCCTCTTGTATTACAACTGTGGGCAACCCTACTGTCCCTGTAAACTTTTACTCTTTCTCCATTCTTTGCTTTGTTTGTAATTGGTGGTGGCGAGTGTTTCAAGTTAATTACACGCTACTAATTATTGCTTTGGAATGTTTATCATGAGCACTGTATGTGTCACAGAAAGACAGTGTAGAAACTTTACTTGATTTCTTCATAGTGTT
Organism: Heteronetta atricapilla; assembly: GCA_011075105.1. Classification (NCBI taxonomy): domain Eukaryota; kingdom Metazoa; phylum Chordata; class Aves; order Anseriformes; family Anatidae; genus Heteronetta; species Heteronetta atricapilla. Next base: position 16,384,279 of record CM021734.1, on the reverse strand, counting down.
ACGTTAAACACCAAATACTGCATGAAATTACCATCTCGCAGCACTGTTTGAGGGGTGGTGGTGTAATTCACTGCACACGGAATCCTGAAGGTTGACTTATCCACTCTTGGTAAAAGCTTTGGCTCTTGAAACAGCCACAGCCACTGGGCATGGCTATTAATTCCCAAGGGGGTGGAATAGCAGTATTCCCCTCACCTTCTCCCTCGAGGTTTATCTGAAGCCAGTCTCCCTGAAGCCTTAGCTCTCCCTGTAATGACCTTCAGGTGCTCCCTGCCGTGGCCCCACTGGAGCAGCAATTTCCATAAGCTCTGAAAGGGATGCAGATCCAGCGGGGAGCTTGCGAGGATAAAATCTGCACCTTGATTTTCTGTAAAGTCTAAAATATTTTTCCCACAGTCATTTTCCACTATGGTGAATTGATGTTTCTCTTCTTAAAAGCCCTTTTTCATATGGAAAATGGATTTCAAGCAAAGCCTTGTTCAGCTCTTGGTGAATATATCCAATGTTCATTTATGTTTCATGCTGAAGTAGCACTTTTATTCTCTGGGCTATTTATTTGCACCAGATGCCATGTGCATTTGTCACAGCCGTACAATGCTCTAGTTCTACGATACCAGTAGAAGAAAACTGGAGGTACCAGTACGCTGCAGCTGGGTCTTCCCGTGTTTGTGTGTGAAGAACTTGTACAAAAGTAAATTACAGTTTGAAAGTAGATAATTGGATCTTTCAGTAAGAAGTTAACTGTGAGAAGGCTTTTGAAATCTGAAACTCACCTGCAAACTGCTCAAGCAAAACCCTTGAGGCAAAAACGTTCATTAGGAAAAGTTTAGCTGCTGGAATACCTCAGTGGGGTGATCCACGGCAGTTTCACACAGTGTGGCAGCATGTTGGTGCCAGAACTTAACCTGACTGCAAGCCAGAGCACCAGAGCTGTTTGCCTGTGCTCCTGCCACACCTTTTCAGGCGCCTCAGGAGGGCTTCGCATGCGTTTGTGCTGCAAACTCGGGGAATGAGTGCTGGTAGCGCTTATTTAACGCATCCTGCAAGGTGGTCTCAGCACTGCAGCCTACTCCAGGCTCACTGAGAAGACAGAGGTCAGGGGCCGGGGTCAGCATACAGTGACCTGAAGTTGCTCTCCAAGGAGTCTGGTACTGTACACACAAGTCCTGCAGGAAAGACCTTTCCAATTGTGATTGGTAGGCAGTAGAAAGGCCGCCTCACCTCATTTTGTTTGCTTTCCATCGGTGATACGTGGCGGCTGAATGCCTTTGTTATACCAGGCATGTAGCATACATGCGGAATAAAAAGCTCAATTCCCCTCAACCGAATGGGGTCCAGCAGTGCTGTTTACAGTTAATTTGCTTTTGTCTACTAATTGTTCATGTTCAGGAAAAATGATATTCACATGATGTTATTCTAAAGTGAATTCACAAATTTTTCAGGTCACAGACCCTTTGAGAGCATTGCTGTTTTCTGTTAACTCTTGAACTAGCACTGGCAGTACTGAGAAAAGGCTTCTAAACGACTGACATCTTCAGATTTGAGAATTACCCATAAAACACTTTGCAGAGGGGTTGCCTAAAGTCCATAAAACAAAAAAACGATGAGGCTGTTCCATAGCTGCACTCTGTGCAAGGGAAAACTTAAGCCTGTTTTCTCTGAAACACACCATCTCTGGTTTTGTCTGTTCTTATCTTTGCAGCTACCTTCACTGCTGTCAAGATATTGTTCTTAGCAAAGGTAACCTGGAAAGCTGGGGCTTCAGCATCGTTGGAGGCTTTGAGGAGAGCAAAGGAAACCAGCCGTTCTTCATCAAAACCATAGTGCCTGGGACTCCTGCCTTCCGAGACAGGAGACTGAAGTACGTATGGGCCATCCTGTGGGTCTCTGGTGTTTGAGTCAGAAACACTCTCATGGTTGTGGCAGCGTGCACTGTTTTCCTGAGGGGCTTTCACCTTTTCAGCTGGCTGAACTAAAAGTTAATGACCTCAAGTTCTTAGACATTCACTTGTGCAGTTAATTCTGCCACCAGAGTTGTAACAAAGTCCTGTGTTAATGAGCGTTTGGGTTTTTCTATAGAAGTGCAACTACCAACTAAAAGGAATTAACTTGTATTTTAAAAGCCTGTAAAGGTTTTAATTGAATAATTAAATAAATCTAGAATGGGGATGTTCAAGCTTAATCTTGGAGGCTTCTGAGTATAAAATCTTTTGGGCTATGAAGATGATCTCAATGCAAGCACCAAAAGCCCTCCAGCGTAGAGAAAACTAAAACTAGCCTTGCTGACCTGTTAGTAATCACAGTGAGCAGAGCTGTGAGTAGCAGAGCTGGAGGCCCCCACAGACCTCGACTGCAGCATTATCTCCAGGAACCAGCTCCTCTGCAAGCATGCAGCAGGCTGCAAATGCCATACTGTTAAATAAGTAAATAAAATACAATTAAAAAAAAAAAGAGGCTCTTTCAGGGGTCAGAGTTTCAGGGTAGTGAGTCAGGCTTTTCTCCCCTGAGGAGTTTGGAAGAACAGAGCTGGCTCAGAGCCTCGGTGGAGGACTGGGCGCGCTGTTTGAGTGCTAGGAGAGCAAGGCTCTTTCCCTGTGACGCCTGACGGGCTGGCTTCCCTTGACACTGTGATGGGCTGGCTTTGGCACCTCACATCCTTGCAGCTGAACCCCACAACCCGGTGGGAGATAGCTGGGCGTGCTGCAGAGCTGGGCAAAGCAGGCAGACTTGGAAGCCTGTCCTGTACTGAGCTAGAGTGTGACAATGCCTTGGCCTTAGCAAGGGCTGGTCGGGTAGCTGTAAGTGACCCTGGTGGGCAATGCGTTTATCAGCACTGATTTGTTTTGTTTAATTTTTCCCTCTGCTGCCAGGCCAGCCGGTTGTGCTCCTGCCACCCTGAGTGCTGTGTCATTCAAGTACCAGCACTGTGCTCCTTCTCCCTTGCCCTCTGACTCAGAATTGAGCCTCTGTTGGCAGCCACTCACTGTGCTTGCATCCATTCTCTTCTTGCCCCTAACCTTTTATCTAATTGAAAAGACACTTTAACTAGTTTATTATCTTGGTACAAGGCAGGACAGGTGATCTTGGGGTCCCGGGACGTAATGTTAATAAATTAAGTCTTGACAAGAGTATTTCCTGTCTTCTGATCAGGTGTGGAGATGAAATAGTGGCAGTAAATGGAGTACCAGCAATTGGAATGAGCAACTCAGAACTAATCCCAATGCTGAAGGAGCAAAGGAATAAAGTTACGCTTACTGTGGTATCCTGGCCAGGAAGCCTCCTGTGACAGCTCAAACCATGCAACAGCTTCAAAGATCATCTGTGGTACCAGATATTTGTTGACCATCATGCTAAACTCAACGTGACACAGGGAGGGAATGCTGACTCTTGCTGTACAGTGTATTGTCATGGGAGACTTTTCACTTCGTTATTGGAGAAAACATTTCTTTACTGTGCTGAGATTACCACCAACTCTGAGCGTTAGATTCAAAGTTATGGTACATCAGAACAGTTGTAGCTTCCTGGACTTGTTAGAGCCTCTCAGTATTGGTGTTGCAGAGAAAGCCGTTTTTTTGGTGTTTCTCTACAAAGTGCCCATCTTTACTTTGAGGCATTTTCTTCAGTTTTAGTGATCTGCTTTCTATTTGTTTTGAACAGGTTGAAACAGATGTGACTGTCCCATTTCCCCTGCTAATTTAAGAATACAATTTGACTACTGGTCTCTCTCTCCCTAACTGCCACACTGGACATAGATTTTTAGACATTTTTACAAGCCACTAATAAAGCTGTAAGGATGCAGACCAATTAAGCTGCCCCCAGTCCTAATGTTGTTAGGTTACTGGAATTTAATGGATGTTTTTTATCCATCAAAAAAAAAATCATAACTCTCATAGCTGGTAGCTGAAGAGCTGCCCAATGAGCACAGTAGAGCTGTGTTGACTTGTATGAAGGTCCTATCACCAGGTTTCAGAGCTGAGGAATTTATTTTTCATCCCCTTTCTCAGCTCAGCTTCCCTGGTTTTAAGACTTGATAAAATGACCAGCTTTTCTCACAGAAGGCAGATGCCTAAGTAAACAGGTCTGTTTGTGAGAAACCTCTGTCCCAGGAAGCTATTTATTTTAATCAGAGTTTCCCAGTGGCCAGAGGCAGAGTTGAGGCAGTGGGGAAGAGGCTGCCTCTGCCTCATTGTACCAACTGTATGAAATAAGCTACCTCCAGGACAGCGTGCCCAGTTTGGCTTCAGTTTAAATGCACTGTACAGTTAAAATTTAGAATGCAAGAAACGAAGCCATGTTGCTAAGTTCCTACCTGGAAACTCTACATGAAGCAATTCCCTTTATTTTTTTAAGAAGGTTGTTAATCAGCAGTAGAAATGACAGATCTTTCTCAAATCAGGTTGAATTAAGAGAGATCCTTCCTTGTATGCTCTTTCTGCTGTACCTTTTATGGGGCCAGCTCACATTGTAAGAATCAAAGGAGCTTCTCCCCCCTATAAAATGCTACCTAGGATGAGTAGTGAATTTCACTTCTTGTAGTGAATTGACTGCTGATATGTGCCCATCATTGTCTTAAGCAGTGCTTTTCGTAGGGCTGGCAACTTTGTAATTAGCTATTACAGCAGAGTAGAACTGTTCCTTGCTAGATGATTTAGCTGTTTACATTCAGAGTGACTTCACTTCCCCTGGCTGTTAGCTCAAGGCAGTATATAGCAGGGCCTGTTATCAGGGCCTATTATACAGAAATAGCTTAGGATCCAGTTGTTACAAAGGCTTCCCTGGCACACAGCGTGGCCTCTTTGTTTGGTTGACAAACACTGCTATGGACTTTGACAGCAGAAACAGTGCGTGGCCAGCTGGGCTCTGGGGTCTTTTTTCCTGTTGTTCCTAGTGAATGGTGAGAGCAAAATAATTCATAAGTCAGAAACGCGCCTGTGGAAGACCAGTCACTCAACCTGCGTCTGACACAAAGGAACATGAAGCAGGTTTTGTCTCTTTCCTACCATGGTACAAAATCTGTGCCTGGTAGGGAACAGTAAATATGTAGATAGAAAGAGGGCAATTCCTACTGAGTAGTACCAGGTGTCACTTGTATAAAGTACAGTAGGAAAAAGCCCCACAGAAGGTGGTCAGACAGTTTAAATGAAGGGGATGCTGCGGGAGGCAGCATGATTTTTACTATTATTCCATCTCGTTTCAAGGTGCCTTCAACTTCACCAAAATGTCCTAGTAATTAAGTACTGTTTGCAAGATCAACTTGTTAATAAATGTTGGATTTGTTTTGATGCCTTTATAAATTATTCTAATATTACTGAAAACCAACAGTGGATTATGTGTGTGTTGTTTTTTTTTTAACCTTTCTTCTGATCAGCTAATGTCCCAAAATAGGTCACCTCAGTGAGAGGCCTCAAGAAACTGACCTTGCCAGGCAGGAAGCAGTGCAATTGTCTTGTGCTTCTCCCAGGACAGGAGCTCGACTATCCAGAAATATGCTGTGACTAGAGAAAAACAAAACAAGAACTAAACCAACTCCCACGTACCCATTTCCCTCAGCTGTGTCACTGCTGCCTGCAGGGCTCAGAATTGCCTGGACTGAAAAGCTAACCCAGGGAATAAATAAAGCTTTATTTAATGAGGCTTAACTCCCTGATCCAGCTTGCTGCACAGCTCAGCAGCTATGGGGCTGCTGGAGGGGCTGCGTGCCTGGGCCAGGGGTTAGTTTTGTCATGACTTCCACTGCTGCAGTGCAAAACATCCCTGGTTAGAATGGCAGAAAGATGCCATTGCCATAAGGAGGAGCTGCACAACAGTAATGAAGTTGACCTCTCTCCTCCTTAATGTTGTGCCCGCTTTGTGCTGCCAGGAGCTGAACACCTCACCAGCATTCCCTGAACTGCCTTATGCCTTCTCTCCATGCTAAGCTGGCTGACACTTGGGTGACAAGACTCATGCAAGTGCCCCTCCCTGACCGAAGTTTACCTTCTCAGCAACGTGTGGCACCTGGGGCATTCTGCATGTGGTATGGCATAGGCCTGTTTTTCATCTCAATATTTGATCCCTCCTGAATTTCTGATGTCAGCAGCCCAAGAACTGGCCTCGTTTGTGAAAATTATTGGAGTCACTTTTCAGTATCCCCGGGAAACACCATCATGAAGCCTGCAGTAGTTACCTGATCTAACTGAAGATTATTTCCAGCGCCCCAACTTTATACATCTCTAATGCCCCAAAGGCAATAATTTCATCCCTGTTTATTTCATCAGAATAAGGCTATTTCCCTTAAATTTACGACCCTGCTAACATCAGTGAAAGGCTCATGTCCAGTTCTGGAAAACCATTCCCAAACATACAAGGGGGGACTTGCAGCAGTGACTCTTCAATCAAGATTCTTTGTCCCCTCTCTTGTGCAGAGGGCTGCAGGCTGGATGCGGTGACCTTATTAACTGTGCCTATTTAGGGGATGTGTAGCTTCTGTCACCTCCACACACGCACCAAGAGAGAAGGGGACTGGATGCAGACTGGCTCTATCCACCCCTGGAGAGGCACCACACAGACCTCAACACCCAGGACCAGGAGAGAACACTGGCTGGGGGCCAAACCCTACACTTACCTTAGCATCAAATTCTATTGACAAGCATTTTCCCTTGATTCAACACAGGCAAAAAACCAGCTCAGACTGGTCTGGGGGTCACTGCCTGGCACTTCCTTTGGTGCTAGCTGCCCTAGCGATCTCAGAAATCGTGTTCTGGAAAAAAAAAATCAAATGTCATAATTACAGAATACATGGAGGCAAGGGAAGGATTCCTGGCCCCTCGCACTCCTGACAGTCCCCAGCAGTGCAGAGGGGTGTGGGGTGTCAGCAGCAGGGCTGGCTCGTGCTCTCTGTCACTTATTCCCATCACTCCTCTGCACTGGGCCAGCACAAGTGTTCGTGCAGCTACAAATTGGACCAAGGAAAGGACCCTGCTGAACCACAGCCTTGTGTTCCCAGCATGACTCTTCTTTCAGCCAAATCCTGCTTCTGCATCGCCACACTGTGCTGGCACAGAATGGGGGCAAGGCAGAAACTGTCTCAACCAGCCCAAAACACAAGGGGAACTGTGGCCTGAGCCAGTGCTGATACACAAGCGATGCGAGACACCACTGTGTTTCCAGACCGCATGCCCCAAGCATTCTGAATCCTCACCACTTTCGCTTTTATTTCTCCTCCGCACACCCCATGCCAGGTCATCCCGAGCTCCTGAGAGCTATGGGATGGCCACAACGTAGCCCCCGTCCCTGGCCAGAGGAGGAGCACGGCAGGATGTGTCCCCTCACGCCGCCTGCTCGAGGCCACGAGCTGGGGTTCCTGCAGCTCGCCCACCTCTCAGCAAACCTCCTGCAACGCCGACGAGAGACGCTGCGTTCCTAACTCCCGGTGCTGTACCAGAGTGCTGACCTGCCTGCGGAGGGCTGAACGCTTTGAAGCCTGTTTGTGGGCCCTGCCCTTTAATTCTGGTTCACTGCACACACCTCCCCACTGCACGTGCATTTCCCGGGACCTCAAAGCATATTAAAAAACTACATTAAAAACAAAACAAAACAAAAAAAAAAAACAACCCCACACTTTATTCTTCTCCCCATAGGTTTCGCAGTTAATGACCCACCAAACGCACCGTCATAGCATATAAACTGTTATCATAGTGCTGTACCAGCTCAAGTCTCTACAGTTTTAAGCTTCACGTGATACTCAGACTTGCAAGATTACAATACAAAAAGATATGTAAAATTTCAGAACCATGTTATTTTGGGGCAAGGATTTAAGACAGTTTGAAATATCAAGTCAAAATAGTGGAAGATACTTAAAATGGGACACCTGTGGACTCACAAAAACAACATTCTGTAGTCTGCAGCATTCTGTTTAAGTACTAGACATACCAAAACCCTTCAAAATTCACCCAGAAATTCCTGTTTCCACCCTGCTCAACCAATACTAAGTCCAAGCAAACTCTGGAATTTGACTGAATTTATTTGGAGATCTATGGGGGAAGGAATGCATTGCACAGGAGTGTTGGTGACATCCAAATAGAAATAAGCCAACCCCATCAGGGCAAAATGAGAGATGGAACTTCACGTTCTCTAGTGTGTTAGATTATTCAGCTCAACCCTTAGTTGGGGAAAAAAAAAAAAGTTATTCAAAACTAATTAAAGAGAAACTCGTGCTCTTACTATGGGTCCTCCATTGATTTGCCACTTACGGGTGTAACACATGGTAGAACTACGTTTGTAATGGATTAAAACAAAACCAAAAAAACCCCTCGGTTCAAAGTCCTTACAGAGCCGGTGTAAACACACCTAACAGCTTCTCAAAGCCATCAGACCAAAGCTCGATCTCATGACCCACCAGTAAAAGCAGATTTCTCCCATGCTGCCCATCTGGCCATGGAGAAATGAGAAGGTATTTCTGGAACTCTAAAGAAATGTATCTGGGGACGAGACTTTTCACTACTAGGAACCAGACTCTAAGCTGGCTCTCAGGATCTAACTCACACTTTTCTTTGGACAATAAATTTCAAGTTGCAGTTACTGTCCTATTTTTCAAAAAAAAAAAAAAAAGAGGAATGATGGTCACAAAAGAAACAAAAACAAAACAAAAAAAAACCAACAACCTATTATCGAAATGTGTTAGTTTCAGCTGAAGCCATCTTCCATCAGAAACCATAGGATCTGATACAACAAAGTTCTCCCTAAGGATGCTTACGAGTAGAGTAGCTCAGTGCTTTATATACTAGTACTGCTGTATTTTGTCTTGTATCAAAAAACACAAAAAAAATTAAAAAAAACACAATGTAAGTTTAAGTTTAACTGCATATGCAGCTTCAACTCTCAAACCACTGTGACATGCTTCACTGCTCACCCAGAGTCAGCCTCTCTTCCCTTGGGACAAAAAAAAAAGGAACCAAAAGAAAAACAGAACAAAAAATCACCAATGCCATGCTGGTTCAAAAGGAGCAAATCCCTCCCGAGGGCTGTTACTCCTTGGCATCCTGTTCCTCTCCCTCCTGGGCACCGTCTTCGCTGGCCTCCTTCTCCTCCTTGCTACGCTTGTTCTTTTTGTGCTTGTGACGCCGGTGGCTCTCCCCCTCCTCGCTCTCATGCTGCTTGCTGTGGTGGGGAGGAAAGGGGAGAGGAAAGAGCCATCAGAGCCTGCATCAGCACTGCTCCGCCGCCCAACAGACCCGAGCACACTGACTCCACAGCACGGACAGGGACAGAGGGCTTTGATCCACAATAAACATCAGCATCAGAAATGCCGAGGGCACCATGATGCCAGGGAAAGGCTTTCTGGTTTCTTTGGGACGATCTGATACTGCGTGCAGCTGAACCAAGGGCAGGTAATGCAAATTGCTTGAGGTGGCTGCTTTACACCGCATGCTGCATCAGCACACTGGACAGACTGCTGTCAGTATCATCTCTGGGTAGCGTTTTATTTATTTGTTTAACATAAAAAAGATCTCAGTGCCCTTCCCAATCCTAAGGGAGCTCTAATAACCTGGCCACATCACAAGCTTCACTATAAAGCACTGACGCTGCTCCGAGAAGGAAGAGTCCTAGACCTGAGAGGTGTTTGGAAGCTTTCACTCTTCTGAGCGTCCAGGGGAAATCCCTGGACCAGATGCAAGAAGTGGATCAGTGCAGCTGCAGAAACGTGGATAATCCTAATGGGAGGGCAAATCCTGCTTCCACTTCTGCTTACTCATAAATGACCTTGCACTTCACTACCGTGATGCTTTAAATCTCCTCAACCAGCACTGTTTGCTGGATGACTGCAGACATTTATACAGGACTTCTGGGAGAAATCCCAGCCAGAAGCTACTCTGACTCGGCCATACGTGCCTGCGAGCCTTGGCCCACTGACCATGGCCAGGTGCACCATAGGCACAGCACGCCCGACACAACCCACATGTGCACAGACCAGCATCTGCACAGGTGGGAGCTCTGGCTCTTGGTCCCTCAAGGGAGGAGATTGCTGCTGTTTCGCAAGCATGCAACTATTTCTGCTCACAGGTTTAAAACCAAGGGAGCTCTCTAGAGTTGGTGTGCAGAATTAAAACAGAGGACAGAGTACAGGAAAAAGCAGATTGAATTCATCCCAAGAAGACAGACTGTCATACGGTATGGACACAGCTCCGTGAGTGGGGACAGAGTCAAGTGCAGAGACACATCCTTGCTACAGCTGGGATACCAGGTTAGTAGCAGAGACACCTAACTGGCTGAACCACTGAAGCTCTGGCTCAAAAGCTTCTGGCTGCAAGTAATTTTCTGACTTGTTCAATAAGTGGTTTCACAGTCATTAAAAAAACAAGAGGCTGTTGCCTCTTCTCCAACACATCTTCAGCCACCTCATGGAGAGCAATGTGGCAGTGGTTTATTCTTGAACAATGTGAGTGTCCTTTAATATTTAAAAAGGCGTCAGTGGTTTCCTTCAGACCCTTCAATCTGCAGTAAGCTGGGAACTACTCTGAAACCCTTCCGTCCACCTGCAAACGTCTTAAACAGGCTCAAAACACCTTGAAGTGTCTCAAGCGGGGACTCTGACACGTGCTAGGAGTGGGCTTAAGCAAAAAGTATTCCTCCATTTGCTTTGGCAAACAAACACTTCACATCCTACCACTTTGAAGAAGACAGAAAGCGTCTGCATGTGGTTTAAGAAGCAAAGGAGAAGTTACCTAATTTCCAAGTTAGTGCAGCAGCCCAGCTCTGCAAATCAAAGTCTCAGATTCTGACACCACTCTGGTGAATTCCATTCTGCTTATGCAGTCAGATAACACTAGATTTTAATTCTGAGTACAGGAAGCTGAGAAATAACCCTTAAAGCTATTGCCCTGTTCGACTGGTATCAGCTCAGCTTCCATTTGTTTTCTGTTTAATTTTAATTATACTCCTGGCCTTTCTTTCCATCACCGTTTCCAACTTTTTAGCAATCTGTCTCTTCTTGAAAACCTATGCATCTCCTTAAGGATGAGAACAGCCTTTTGCCTCCAGTCACTGTGTAGGAGTTTTTCTGATACTAATTTCAAAAAAAGGTAATTACTTACAGAGCTGACATAAATTTCTTCTAGAAGAAAGTTGAAGCACTAAAAAAATTGAGCAAGTCTGCTCAAGTCACTACCAGGACATAAACTGACATAGCAACTGAGCATTGCCTCAGACTGGAGCCCAGACCTCTTCTCTTCAGCAAAAGAAGATGTAATACCAAAATCTGATGCTTCTGCTGGGGTTTTGCCCTTCATGTTGGATTCTCGTTCTTAACACCAGGAAGAACGAAGCAGTTGTGATGTGATGTCTAGCACAGACTAACTTCTCCTTTGTGACACACTGCTGCATTTTGTTGGCAGTGATTTGACATCCTGCCAGGTGCCTTACTGAGAACACCAAGAAATCCTCTCCCTACCATGGGCAGCTCGGCTTTCTGCTCAGGTTCATGCCCGAGAGCAGTTCCTCTGCCTGGGCACCGTGTCTCAGGGCTTTAGCAGGTCACAGGAAGTCGGGATGACCCAGGGCCCCAGCTCACTCCAAGAACAGCTTCTTGTCTGCTGCTGCTGTGTGCTCCCATTAACAGCCCAGTTCTCCCTGGGTGACTCTTACCGCCTTGAAGACTTATGCTTGCTGCTCTCCTCTTTGTCCCTGTGCCTGCGCTCCCGGTGCCGATCCTCCCGCTCCCGGCTGCGATCTCGACTCCGGCGGTAGTCGCGCTCGAAGTCATAGCTGCGCTCTCGGCTGTAGTAGCGGTATCGCTCGTCATCACTTCAGGAGAAAAAGGAGAAGTGAGGCAGGGGACCCCAGAACCCCACCCTCACCAACAGCATCTGTCACTTCTTACTCTATCAACAGGCAGAGGTATTTGCGATGCTCCTGAGAAACCTTGCAGTGATAATCCTCTGCTGCTTATCGGTCCCAGGCTAAACCCAGCCCCGATTTCCAGCCCTGGTACAGTAACTTTCTGTGACTGCCTGTTACACAGCCCATACACCCAAACACCCGCATGTCGTGGATTTCTTCTAGCCTCTGAAGGCTGGCAGTTTACAAAGCGTGCTCTCTGGATTTGCCAAGGGAGTACCTCAGCAGCAGGCACGCGGCCAACATCTCGGGGATTTTGCCCTAGCAATCCTGCTGGAGTATGTCCAAGGCAGGCAGCGACCTTGTTCAAAAACAACAGAAACATGTTCCTCTTCTCATTCTGCCTCCCCTGGTGCTGGATTTTACCTCACAACACTATTGTTCCAGGTAGTCTAACTCACACAAAGGAATTACATGGTAGGAGATTATTTCCTCCCCCCGCCATGAATTTAAAAGCTCAAATTGCACACACTGCAATGGTGAACGTCACCGACATGGCCCTTCTGCCTACACCTTTCTGCTCAAAGCACCTCATTCCATCACCGGTGGGCACGATGCACCCCAAATTCAGATACACCCCACGCTCCCTTTTCCCTACATTTCACAGTCCCTTTTCCCTAGTTGAAAGCTCAAATCTGAATTGTTACCAGGTCCCACTATGGGAAATAATATTCAGACTCCGAGGGAAAGGAAGTCTGAAGCATCATTCTAAGACTCATGGAAACAGGCCAGACAAATACATGTCCATTATAATCATCTGAGAATCCAAATGACTCCACTGAGCACAGCTACTTGCCCTGCTTGGCAGTGCTCGAAAGCACCCAGCAATGCTAACAATGTGCTCAGGAGTGCTGATCGCAGGGCTTGGCTGCAGCATGAACCCACTCAGGAAGTGTGGGAGTCTGAGCTCCTCCAACTGCACTAAGTTTGTCTTCAGCTCTGTTCCTCCCTGCTTCCTCCCACAGTGCCCACAACCTTAAAAGAAAGGAAAAAGTTAGGAAAACGTTGCCCTGTTTGCTCACCCCAGGGGCCTGGGAGTTCCCTGAGCAGGCAGCGCCCTTTTGCCAGGAATGCGCATTCTGATCGTGTTTTCAGGGACTATTGGCATTTCTGAGCTCGGAGCCTGCAAAACACTGACGCTGCTTGTGACAGAACTACCACGAGCAGCCCGGGGCAGAGCACACAAAGTGACGGGTTTAGGAAGTGTCGTCCCAGTCCAGCCTTCACATTAGCTCTCTAGATCAACACCGGGAGGCTGAGAGCCTCCTCTCCCAAGTGCTCGCAGCGCTGCTGTCGCCTTGGATCCTGTCAGCTCCCAGCAAGAAGGCTGTCTGTCTCCTGCGCTCTGCTCAGAAGCGCCTGGTCTCCTGAGGGATTTACATTTCGTGGCTGACTCCTGGCGAATGGCACTCCTTGCCCTGAAAGCCTCTACAGGAGAGCTGAGCAAAGCCCGGCTGCTTTTCCCTTTGATCTGACAGTTACGTTTAGGACAAGAAACAGCAGCTTCTATGGCCAATGTTTCACACCGAGCTGTGAAATACCAAGTAAACAGAGAGGGGCTATTTCATTCACTGGACTCACATTACAGGTGGGAGAGCAAGCAGAACTGGTTCTGCTGGGTTAAACAACAACTAGAAAACACAGGAGATCAGACAGTGTCGCTGGCTCCTAGTTCTGGCCTCGAGTTATTGATCCAAAGCATCTCTTTGCCAGACAACTCAGAAAATTGAACGCACAATCCCATTCCTTGACCAAACACCACCTTGTGTCTGCAGCAGCGCAAAGCCAGAGCTCCCCACGGGGTCGCTTTGAGCAGAGGGCTGCTGAAACCCAGCACTCACTTGTTGTATTCACTAGTGGTCGGCGTGCGGTCTCGGTCTCTCTCCCGTTCCCTCTCCCGCTCGCGTTCCCTCTCTCTCTCGCGCCTCGAGCCCGAATACTCCCAGTGACTGCTGCTGGAGCTGCTTGTGCCTTTGTCCACCGTCGTCACCCAGGGCGTGTGGGACGTGGAGATGGGCGGGTAGCTGATGAAACCTGAATCTGCAGTGAGAGAGCAGAATCCTTGTTTGCCTGAAGCGTTAACAGCATCCTCCCCATGCCTCCTTCTCCGCAGAGGCCCCCTGGATGTACAGCTGAACCCAAGCGATGCCCCGTTCTTGGAGACAGCAGCGGCCCGTCTCCCTCCAGCACTCACACCTCCTTTTTCACCTTCCCCGGTTTGCTAAGAACATGTGAAAGCCTGAGGAAGCGAGACCTGGTATTTAGAGATGTTGCTGCAGAATCTCCCGCCCCTTACACAGCACATGAGCTCAGGGTCTGTGTGTCCCCACCTCTTGCTCTCTGTAGGCCCTGCTGTACAGGGCATGCTGTGGGGTGTCACCAAGAAAAACTCCAGGCCGCCCCTCCTAGATGTCCTGGCTTGGAGGACAAAGGTGCCTGCAGCAACGGGCATCTCTCTCCTGCGGGCAAGCAGCTGAGTTCAGTTGGCCCGAGGCTCCTGGCCACCCTTCCAAGGTCCTGCTTCTCAGCAGCTATCTCAGGCCAAGGCTGGGGACAGCATCAGTGGATGAAGGATGCCACCTGACGAGCCCGGAGCCACCAGCACGTCCCCATCCACATGCTGGCCTGCTCAGCTGGACCAGGGGGGAGGTCACAGCCCAGAGCAGCACTGGCTGACAAAAAGCTGACCCCGCGACAGCACTTGAGGCTGCCGTTTCTCAGGAAGCCCTCACACTGCCCGCTCTTCCAACCTCCCACGGAGGAGACAGGGCGGTGAAAATGGGCGAGGACACGGGCACTGCTGGCAGGGCTGGGCACTGCTGGCAGGGCTGCGACAGGCAAGGAAACACGCTCAAAGCCTGGCACTGCCTCTGCCCTTACAAAACAAAAGGAGACAGATGCTTGCGAGTGTGTGTAGGCAGGGTGCCTGCATGTGCCTGTAGGCAAGGAAGAAGATAAAGTGGAGGAGGAGGGCATTCAGAAGCTCAGGGAGGAGATGTAAAGCTTATGGCTCTGCTTGTCCCTGAGGGCTGGGGGAAAAGGTAGAGAACATGAGTAAGCGTGAGCAAGTATGTGTGCAAACAAGTACAATAAAACGGTGCTGGGGCACGTGGGGAAGCTGCTCTGTTGCTGGGTACCTGCACTGAAAGCAGCGAGCTTACGCTTCACATTCAGCTAAAAAATTGCATTAATCACTGCTGCAATAAGGCTAACGCTCAGCGTTCTGAACACTGCATGGTACAGTCGGACTCTGTAACATTCTAGGGACTGGGATAGTTTGGGGCACAAGCAGTTCTCAAATCAACAAAAGCACGATGTCCACGAGACTAAGTAAAGCCTGAACTGCTGAACACCGGAGAGCAGAGAGAGAAGCAGTGTGACTCTTCATTGTCTTGGGTGCTCACCTGCAGAGTTGTAGCCAAATGGAGGAGGCTGCCTGTTATTGTAGCTGGCTGGCTGGCTTTGGAGAGAGAAAGCGATGCAAGTTACTCACATCAGCAACCCCTTGGCTAAACTGCCCGCAGGTATGCCTGTGCTGGAAGTTCACCCCATTTTCTGTGAAGTCCTGTGGAACATCCTCAGGGGAAACCCATGGATCAGTGAAACTGTTTCACTTTGCACTGTAAATTCTCAGCAACACATACAGGTACAGTGCTGTGTCACAGCTTCTGGAACTGTTTTAACTCAACTGCTTGTGCTGCTTCACCCCTCCCTTCTGTAAATCAGGCACAGAACACTTCATGGGAATAACCCCCGACAAAGTACCTGGAGATTCTTTTACAGAAAACATCTGGGCAAACAGAGCATGTTACCAACTCCTCTGCGCTACCCTATATTTTACTGGCTCCTTCCCACGTCATTAACGTGACAAATCAGGGCAGGCTAGCATCATCCATCAGCACCTTGCACGGAAGTTCCCCATGGACTCCGCTCACATCTCCTACCCCGGCCCAAGACTAGACTAAGAATTACCAGCCCGGAGCTTAGACCTATCTCCCACCGCTCCTCACTACGGAGGTGTTGTACTGACGGCTCACCCAGGTGTGTTCTTACCCATCCAGCGTCGGAATGAGGAGAGCTGGTGGCGGCGCCAGAGGAGGCGGGAACAGCCCTGGACACAGCACAGAAACGTAAGTCATCACGGAGAGACCTCACGGCTTTACTTCAGGGAACAAAACTACATTGCTGTTTACAGTTAAAGTGCTTTTTTTTTTTTATTCCCTTCAAACAAAGCCCTGTTTGAAATGCAGCATTTTTCCTTCAGGGTCTTATCTCCTACCAAAATTAAAGCTCTGCAGCTGTGCTAGTTTTGTAGGGCTACCAAAAGAAAAACAGGCAAAAACCTACCTTCTATTTTGGCTTATTCATCATAAACATAAGATTAATCAAGGCATAAAATTAACCCCCTACAGCCCTGTTGAAAACAGAAAAATGTGCTTTTGGGGGATGCAGACATGTTGCAACGACAGCAAAATTTTATTGCTCAATTAATCAATTGAGCAATAAAAAGACAAAAAAGTAAAAGACAAAGTAACACAGAAATCACCCATTTTTGTTTTTAAAGAAAGACAAATTCCTAAGAACGTACATACTTAAAAATCATAAGAAGACAGCACCAACAAGGCAGCGATTGTTGGCTAGAAGGTCTGACACTTAAAAATGGGCCCAATTTCAAACACATGAGGATTTTAAATCCAGACTCACTAGACAGTTTCTTCAGAAAGGACAGTTAAGCACAAGTCTACAGAGGTCACTCGTAGAAGTGACACAAGCCTCGGAAGCCAGACTCCTATCCTTCAGACTGATCTGAAAGGGAGAAGGCCATGCTGAGTGCTCCTAAGGGAACTTCTTAAACTTCTGTCCATAACTGTGAGCAACCATGATTTTTATGGGCAGTTACCAATGCCAAGAGAAGTAGGCTAACCCACCCACGGGCCTTATTTTGCATAAAAATTCCTCTGTTTACCTTTAAACAACAACAAAAGAGCACACTGTACTGATGTAAAAGATAGGAGTCATCTGACTAACTGCAGTCCCTTCAGTTAAAGCTAGCAGCTCCAGGCTCCTTTTCAAGTCAACAGAGCCAGCAGACCTGATGAAACTTTGGGACAATTCTTTCTGTAACCCTCTAAAATGGGTGAGGAGAACCCCTCCCTAGAAGAGGGAGCCAGCAGAAGTAGCCTGAAGTCTCAAATTTATCTAGTGGTTATCTATGCTGCAAACACACCGAAGGACTCATCTTGCCCTTAGATGCTTGTTTTTTTTCTTCTTCTTCTTTTTTTAAGAAAGATCTTCCAATAAAATACAATGCCTAGAGCATTTCAGTCGCACTTGCTCACCAAGCACAAGTACTTCAAAGTGCTGCTGTTATAACACCCAGCTGTAATGGTGGTGGATCACCATCATTATAATAATTAGCAGGTACTCTCCCTCTTCTCCCTTTCCAACCCAGTTACCTGAATTGTCAGTTCTTTGCAGCAGCCTAGTCATTTCTTCTGCCTTTCTCCTCCCAAACAACTTCAATCTAAATGCACTTGACTAGCAACTTGACGCTGCAGTGTCTAGAACCAAGACCGGGATTTGCATCCAGTTTCACTGCAGTAAAGCTTTCGGAATCCCAATTTACCATATGCAGGTTCCTTTAAGTACTACGAGGAGAACCAGCTCAGAAATACTACTGTACATAGAGAGGAGCATGAAGAGGGACATTTTTAACAGAGATTTTCTCAGCCTGAGGAATAGCCCAGCTGCTACAGGTTTTCCAGATCTCTACTTGGGAAGCCCTAGGCACAGACACACAAAAACGAACACAAAAGCTGTGCAACAAGTCCAACATGTCTGACACACAGTGAGGACAAGTACGTTACGTCCAAAAATGCTTTGGGTACAGACCTTTTGCAAGGAAATGAATCAAGTGTACAGTATAACACAGAAGCAGTGGCCTGTGGTGCCCAGCAGCCTGGGACTTTCAGCTGTCCAGCACCTGGACTGAACTCCTGGTACAAACAGTTTGCTACACAAGTTGCTGAATTTCTTTTCCCTGGACTAGGCAAAACTTCTCGTAGAAAAACAGAAGTTACAATCAGAGGAATCTCAGTTTTGTGGTAGCCTTGAATTAGCAGGGTTCCCAATTTATGTATGAGGCTGGCTGTTGCATTTCTCTATTAGCATTCATCAGCTCTACTGCACACCAGGGAGCAAAGGCTTCTGACAGAAATGGCAATTCTTCCATTCAGCTCAGCCTCATGCTCCAAATTCCTATACAAAGCATCAATTTATCAAAGACTTCTGCTGTGCAAGATATCATAACAGGAACTAAACTATTTCAAACCTAGTTAGGTGGTCTTTGCAATCCAAAGTTCTCCTTTCAATTTCTGGATTGGCCTTTAGTTTTTTTTTTTAAAAAAAGGAAAAGATAGGGTTAAGAAACCCTATTATTATTTATGTCCAGAACACAAGATAAGCAGCTGGAGTTCAGTACTGCATTGGAATTTATTGGCCTTAGATTAATTGTGCTCTAAAATGGGCCTTGGTGTCATCCTATTTCATGTTACTTAATCCAACTGCTCAGATAGGGCCATCTGTGCATGCAGAATCACGGCTGTTGTTGGAGCAAGTTAACACCTACCTGGAATAGGACCGGGTGGTGGCAGACCTGTGGAAATAAACAAACAAGCAAAACCAGTGAGCACAACAGGAAAGGCATGTCATCTGTGTACCTCAAGCTAAAGCTGAAAGCACACTTTTGAACAAGTTTCACACATTTAACCAAATAGACTGGCCAAAAAAACTGGTGCAATTAAGCGGTAACTGGGTTACAAACTGTCACCTTCCCAAACGACAATCTGCTTACCTTCATGCTATAGTTTTAAACGCTGCTGCCTTCATACACTGGAGAATTCCTTTTTCTAAATGTCAGCACACAAACAATTGATTTGACCTTCAGAACAAATGCAGGAGCAGGGAAGAGAACACTCCGCAGTCTTTTTGCTTCTTTTTGTGTGCTTGTCTTTTTGCCATGTTTTAAAAAAATAAAACCCATTTCTTATGTCAATCATCACTACGTAGTGAAATGAGACACACCAGTGAACAACCAAAAGAACAAGCGAGCAATTTCTCCACCACCTGATTTCAACAATCATTCTAATGAGAGGCAGTAGGAGAAGCCACTGAGGTCCACAAGCACCTACTGCGCTACCAAGCCCCAGATTAAAAGCTTTAACTGTTACTTCTTATTCTGTACCTTCTGCATGCAGAGGCAGTGCAGAATGTAGAAGTTACTGTGTGATGTGCTCCTGGTGACTTCTCAATAGACTGGCTGCAGCCTACAGGACCAGAGAAAGCCCAGCATGTGGGCTCTGCTTCACCCTGATGCACCATTTAACCCAGAAGCAAACCTGAGTCATTAACTTCCAAAGAAAGAGGCAGTGAAACTGTTCTATACCATGGTGCTCAAGAAAATAGGGAAAAAAAAAGCACAGAAATGTTACCTCAGCTATCTCTACAGGTTTTAGCACTCAGGCTGTAGCTGCAGGGGCACAAGACTTACCTTCAGTGTCTCCTCAAGCTCTTAGCTTAACACAAACCCATCTGGTTATTGGTAAGGCCACGCAAACGTGCCCGTGCTGAGAACTGACCACACGCAACGGGCCAGAACCCATGGTAAAAGTCTCATTTACATCGTTAATATCTTGCTGTTAAATGAAGCACCGCCGTTAAGTCCGCTTCTAAGACACTGCTAGGAGCATCATCATGCAGTGGCAGTAGATACAATAAAATGCACAGAAACAAAAAGATACATTTTTTTTTGTATTTTAAGGTATAAACCAACCAAGAATTGACCTGGATTAGGAGGAAAATTCTTTGTTAGAGATGCTGCGGCAGAATTGTCAGTTTCAGCATCTTCCCTGAAGCCTTTGGAATCAGTCAGAGCCAGACAGGATCCTGTACTGAACAGCCTGCTGGTCTGCCACGGGGCAGCAATTCCTGCTTGCTTAGCCTCCTCCACACACAAACAAGAACCTGCTTCTTTATCAGTAAAGCTAAAGGATCCATAGCATCCAAAAGCTCCTCAAAGAAACAAAGCCTGGAGATTTTTTCAAGGAACAGTTGTCATTTTTTTTTTAACTATTCAAGGGTTGAAAATATTAAATATTTATATGTTCAGCTGAAAAGGCAGATGGAGATGCTGAACAACGGCCAAGTCTAAGGACCTGTTACCTGACTGCCTCGCAGTGTTTACTGATTAAACCCTTATTTGCTCCACGCCTGGGATGTGATGTCCTAACCTGCGGTGTCAGACGGCCGCAAACTGCTGTGGGAACACATACCTGGAGGATGCAGTGGAGGTGGAACAGAAGTAACCGGTGGAGGAGGGTGGAGGAAGTGTGGTGGAGGTGGCCCGGCGAGCGGGGGCGGCGGCGGGCCTGCTGGTGGTGCAAATGGCTGTTGCTGAGGGGGCTGCTGGGGCTGTGATGGTTGCTGGGGCTGCTGTGGGGGCTGTGGCTTACTTCCGTGATCTCCTAGAACCTTGGATGGCAGAGGAAAGAGAAGACAGCATTTCAGCATTTTTATCTCTTTGTTCCCGCAGCTAGAGCCTCACTCTGCAGGCACAAAGGGAGCATTTCACCAAAAGAGGCGTCATGGTACCTAACAAGATCAGGCTATGCTAGACCCAGGGGTAACATCCTCTGGGGAGGAAGGAAGGTTGATCAAAGCAAGAAAGATGCTTCAAAAAGTATCTTAAGCAGAACAGCAACAAGACTAGATTCAAGCTGCATAGCGTAACCACAAGATGGTTGAACAGCTCAGTGTTACAAACCCCTTTTGTTCCACTGTTGCGTGGCTGAATTAATCCTCAAATGGACTTCACTCCTGCACAGGCTTCAACTTAAGAGCAGCCAGCTTTCACAGTGACATTGTAGTGCTCCCTATTGGTCATCTTTTTCTTCGTTTTTAAATCCACTTTGTCTTTCACAAGGGCAACAAGAGGCCACGTTTTGCTCAAGATTGTGCCCATGTAGGTCAGAGGAAACATGGATTCACATCTCTGACAAAAGTAGGTCACACGTGAGCTACGGTTGAAGGAATGATCAATATGCAGAGATAACAGAATGACTTGGACATGCAGGTATCAATACTTGTAGGTGAGAGTAACAACAACCATTTCCCAGCAAACTTTCTCTTAGCAAACTCTTTATTGGGCCACTGTTGGCAGAAGTTGGAGGACTGACCACTAAAAGTGATCAGACCACAAAAACACATGTAAAAATAGGAACAGGAATTGTGTCTAGACAGAGGAAAGGTTCTGAGAGAGAGAGATTGAGAATTAGGGATGGTTAGTAGGAGAAAGGTGGTTAAGAGATGAGTTTTTGCTAAAGAAGCCTACCAGAACATGATGGACACACACTGGACATACAAGATCAGAACCGGATCCAGTCTGAAGCCCCAGGCTTTTACTTCTTTAAAGATCCAGTAACACTGGCCCACCCTAAATCTGAAGTGTGGGCTGTGTCTCATGATGGTTACTCTGAATGTTACTTCAGAGTAAAAAAAAATGCAAGCCCCATGTAGTTCTCCACTGCAGAACTGGAAATTCCAACCCAACAGCGGTGGGGCAGCAGAGTGGAAGGGGATAATCCACAAAAGAGCCTCCCAGCTACGCACCCTGCGGATGAGAAAGGGAACTCAGCCCTTACCGAGGCGGGAGGCTAGTGCTTGAAAGGACAAACCCTAGCCCCTAGCAAGGTAAAGCTTTTAACAGAGAAGTTCAATCAACCCGCAGAAAGAAGCAATACACACATACATCTCAACAGGGGTATACTATAGGTAACAGGGATATACTACCTACTGCTTTCTAGATGGAAACAGTGACAGGGGAGGTCAGCAATACACAGACCTTTGCTCAGGGTTCACCAAAAGTGCGGAAAAAATCAGAAATTTGTCAGGACAGCTCAAAACATTTACCTGAATTGGGTTTTCCTCAGAGGCATGCTTATCACGACGTCTTCCTTCTACTCTCCTAATTGTGCCTGCCTGGCCACCGATCACATCAATTGTCCCACCCAGCTTCCTGGTACAAAGCAGATGCATCTTTTTAGGCTCAAAGACATTACAAGACCAAAGGCTCTACTACACTTGTGTCAGTACTTTCTGCTAGTTGAAATGGACAAAAATGCTGTATAGTTCAAATAGCATCAGCTTCTTTACAGTGGTGTGGATTTTTGAAAGTCTAGGAGAGATGCATAACAACTGGAAAAAAAAAAACAGCCAATTTGGTGATGCTATGAACAGCAACAGAAATGCCAGCTATAGCTTTGCTTATATGCAAACGGAATAAGAAAAGCTTTAAAGCTTATACTCAAAACATATAGTTGGTTGTCTCTTGGGCAAAGCTTAATTTAGAAAAAGGAAAGCTGGGATGCAAGACTGATTCCTGAAAGGTAGGTTTGCAAAAGATATAACGTGAATAAAACAACAGAAACAGAGACCTCAAAGCCATTGCCTTCCTGGTTTCACATAGTGTTGTTTTTCTGGATTAAAAAACAAAACAAAACAAAACAAAGAACAAAAAACACCACCTCACAAGGTCAATGTGATTTTCCCTGCAGAGGCTGCCTATCTAAATGACTCAATCATTTTGCTTTGTCCAGCCCTGTGGATCTTCTCATTACAGGAAGAGACAAATTAGCACGCATCTAGCAGTGCAGTGCACAGGTTCACAAACCAATAGCTCCTCTCATCAGCTGCCAAACATGTAATTCACTTCCACTTAAAGGCAAAGATTAACATCGTGGGAGTAAGAATAAGCCAGCTAAGCACAAGCAGCTAGCAAGGTATGCCCTCAAAGCTGCTGGATTTGCCTTGTTTTTTTCTATCCCAGAGATGTGCCCTTTCAGCTGGAATACAGGAGTCCCTCCCCATATAACACCAAGCTGAGGGATAACACAGGTATCTATACTTGTAGGTGGGAGGACCAACTTTGTGAACACAGTGCACCCAGGCTTTATGTCTGCGTCATCTCTTACCTATTAGGAGGAGGCCCAGCTTTCATGCGTCCTCCCACCAGAGCCAAGAAGTCTGTTTTGAATTCTGTTTTGATGATATTGTTTTCCACTTCTTTTTCAGCATTTCCTGTTCTTCCTTGCTGGACCTAAGGAAGGAAAGAAAGAACACAAAGGCTAATAATACCTTTACTTTCAACCCAACAGAGCATCAGAGATGAAATCTCACTGAAGATCTCCAACGAGAAACAATCACAGGGCTCTTGCAAACAAGAAACCTATTTTACAGTCAAAGAGGCAGACATTTCTGTAAACTAGTTGGCTGTGACAACCTGTTGTCTGCTTTTTCCCCATTAGAAGTCCAGGAATTTAATAATCTCATGTTCTGTTTCATGTAGTCCTCAAGTCAAAACTGAAAACAGTAATACTTGCTCAGCTCACTGGTTCAAGTTCAGTTTAACAACTGCTGGCCAGCTGGGGGACTTCTGCAAAGGCTGGTGTCCCAGGCAGCCACCAACCATGAAACACAGAACTGCAACAATCTGTACAACTGCAACAGTCCATAGCAAAACAGCCATGGATACCCAGATTCGCTCAGACCAGCCTTGAAATCATAGTTCCATCAATTTGACTCTCCTATACACAGCATCTCCCAGCCAGACACCCCTACGGCTGGGTAGCCTCAAAGTCACGTAGGAATTCACTCCAGTCCTGCTGCTCTGGTGGTTCAAACCTGCCAGGCTGCTGGAGCTGTTTGTTCCACAGAGGAAAGATTTTTTAGCAGAGAAATCTAATCTTTAAAGATATATTTTTGTATTTCTCATTGCTGAAACGAACAGCGAACAGTTCAGAGTTAAGCTGCCTTGTGTTGTTATACTCTCTCCTCTGTGATTACAAAAACCCAGGCCCAGTTTTACTGTAGCCATGTGCAGGAATAACACATCAATCACCTACCGTGATCTTATTTTCAGTGCTGATGGGAGGAGCAGGATCCAGCCCAAGCTGAAGCCGTCGCTGCTTCTCACAATAAGCTTTCCATGTTTCTTCATTGAATCCATAATTAAAGTAATCAGAGAGATCAGCACCTGACAAAGGCAGCAGGGGTTAATATTGGGATTCTGGCAGGCTCACATTCCCAAATTGTCCATTAGCATCTCAAACGAAGTTAAGAAAACAAGTTTTTATTTACAGACTACAGCTTACATTCTGTCAGAAAGCTGCTGTGCCGCAGCTGAGACTGCTGCATCTTGGGGTGCAAGGGGGACTACAGCCAAAACAGCAGTGGGACTATTTGGGACATAGAATACAGCATGTATGCAGGCTATTAAAAGAGATGCTTACGACCAGTTATTCATCAACTGGATTTTTTCAGACTGGTTTCCTGCAATTTATAAACGAGCTGAGTCTTAGGAGAGCACAGGAACGACAATTCCAGCTACCACCATGAACGTGGGATAGTGCCACGGAACCAACTTGGTGAAGCTCAGCCAGCATGTTCTGCTCCTGACCAGCACTGCCCTTGGTGATCTGAGCAGAGACCGTGGGGCTCAGCCGTTTGATGAAATGGGACTAAAGTTTATTACTATTATTTTCCATAGAGCTCATACTACGCATGTAATTACAGTTCAGTCACAATCCTAACTACGGCCTTCCAAGATTGTTACCTTACTTTGATGCTCAGTCTTCTGTAAAACGTACCATTTCAGCATGAACACTTCTGAGCAAGAGAGGTGGCCACAAACTGGGTGCCAGGAAAAGGCAGATGTAGAGGGACAAACGCAGCTGCGACTGTAAGGCAGCCCTCACAGCAGGAGGCGTTATGCAGCACCTCCTAGCCCTGCTGAAGTGTCCCTCACACATCCCCCTTGCAAAGGTATTCCTAGCCAGACTGATTCTAAAACAAGCAGCCGATCCAGGAGGGCTAAGCAAAACACTTTGGGCAAGCAGAGGTTGGATCTATCCAGTGAGGCTTAAGTTTATCTTCTCAGCATGCCACTCTTCCTGTTGTGCCGCCCAAACATGCTAATGTCACCAGCACGGACTCAGCAGCATGACTTTTATGTAACTATTTTATCTGCCTTTATTCCAGCCCTCTATCAGTTTTTCCACACCGTATTTCTTCCTCTCCCTCACGTACAGATACCAACCTGCTGAACAATTAACTGTAAAGGATATAAACCTGAAAGGCTGTTGAGTAACAAGCTACTTATTTGCCATCTAAAATAAACTTATGGGCCACACCTCTGCAGACATCGTCCCTCTATTCACACTTCAATACTGTTTTAAGGCTAGCTGGCTCCGTTTTGGTCCCGGGATGTCAGCATGACCCCAATCATTTCCGTGCTTTATCTCTGAACTTCACTTCCTTGTTTTCCTTCTAACTTCTTTTCTTCCTAGCCCCCCTCTTTCTCACATCACAATCAATGGGAAATCCCCTGCTGAAGAAAGGCTCCGTTTTCTACGAGGTCTGTACTAGCTCCTATTAATCACAGAGTGCTTACTGCTGGTTTGATGCCGTGACACACCAGGGTAGTTATTCGTACTGCTATGCTCTGATGCCCTTCATTTCAGGTCGGCAGGAAATATCAAAAACATGCCACAGACAACCTTGTAGAAGTTCTACTTACTAAACAGTTATATTTCTGAAAGACAAATAATGTACACGGGCTGGTGGGGAGAAGGATTATTTCTAAGAGGCGAGTGCATTCTATGCTTTGGCTAACATTTTGTTAAACATTTTATTAGATTAGCATAGCAAAAATTCAGATCTCTTTAGTTTCTTCATTTTTTTTTTCTTCTGAATTTGATACAAGAGATTATTTGTAGTATCTTACAGCTGTCATACAAGAGTTGCTTCCACGGAGAAATCTCCCTAACACAAATGAGGAAGACAAAAGAGACTGTGTATGTAAGAGAGCGGACTGCATGCTGTCTAGATAATATTGTATAGACGTGAGAAGTGGTGACTGCTTACTAACAGTCACCTAGCAACCTGGGGGCAGAATCTGGTACGGAATTAGGCACTGCTGCTTTTCTAGAAGAAAAATCCTAGCCTTGTCAGAGTAGAAAGTGTTTTCTTCTCCTTCAGTCAATGGTCTGGAGCTGGAAAATTCAATGGCAAAAGCCTGCTTCCCATTATCTGTGGCCACATGGCGATTCCCACCACCACTGCCCTCTTCCTCTACCTTCCCCAGGGCCCAAGTGAGAAGGTTGCATGGGGGTGGCTGTGAGCTGGGCCATGGTATGACAGAATAAGCAAGCTGCTGCATGTGAAGAGGCGACCACATGTCACCAACAGCCAAATCTTCACCCCACTCGACTGACTTTAAGGCCAACAAACTCTACTGCATTGGTATCAGCACAATGTTTTCTGGAACCAGTGAATTAATAAAATTGAGCAATAAAAAAACCTAATTGTTCCCTTTAGGAACGGAAATTAACAGAGTAAATGTAACCTAATTGTAGGTAAAAGCATGGCCTGATCTATCAGTAAATGTCACCAGTTGGCTAGACAGGCATCAGAGGCTGGGCAAAATAAGTTTTTCAGGCTTCCCCCTTCCTTGGCAGCAATAAATGAACAGGAATTGCACGTACAATTACAAAGACAACTAAAACTGTGGAAAATATTTACCACAACAACTGTGAGGCCCCACCTGGTTTCCTCCATGGTTTGTCTTCAAATGAATCTAAATCCACTTCTATAACAGGCAATCCGTTTATATTCCCTGCGGCATCTAAATCAATACCTTTGGGCTGCAACTTGGCTTTGGAGAGAGAGAAACTGTTACTACCTTTAATGCAATGCCTTTAATCCACTAATTTGCTGAGCAAATTGCTCCAGTTAAAAAAAGCACTACTCTGAATTCAGTGTTGGCTTTACAACACGTAGGTAACCACAGTCAGGTTGTTAATAAAACATATTTTAGTCACTCTAAAAATAAATAGTCAGGGTGTAATGACTGCACTTGCAGTTGCACAGCAGAGAGGCAAATTCAACACAGACTGGTACAACAGACAAATGGAATAAATTATTACAGCATGCATGCTATTTACTCTGAATGAATGAAAAAACTTTATTCTTCTCCCCAGGCAAAATATTTATTTTTCCCTCCCAAGACATGCACATTTTCTTAAAACAAAAGACTTTTTCAGGATCAGTCTTAAGAAGACAATGTATTCACTGGAGTCAGCAATAACCCATTGGGTTCAGAATCTCCAAGGGGAATTTGTGCTCGTCTCCTCAGTCAAAAGATACGTAATTTGCATAAAGAAATTAATGTAAGGAAGTTTATGAAGCCCACAGAAGGACAGTCTCACATACGAGTAAGGACAGAATCCAAGTCCTGATATACTGTATAAATTAAACTGAATGCTAAGGAAAATTCCATCTGCAGGCACGGGCACAGGTAACACTCAAGGCCAGAGTTTGCTTCTTTATTTTAGTATCTTATGCTGTGAGCAGCACAGTATGTCGACCGTAAAGTTAGAGTTCTTGTCCAGGCAACATAGCATGCTTGGCCCCAGTGCAACAACATAAACTTAGAAATATTCTGGTTTTTGATAACAGAAGCATTAATCAATGTAGATTATTCCAGTTTAAACAGAATTATAGTCAGCTGGTTCAGTGATTGCTAATCAAATCAATCCATTGCACCTTGGACATCCAGGCTGCCCCAGGAATCCTTAGCTTTAGGGAAAGCTATTTATTATTCCTACTTCACATCAGATTCACTAATTTCATATCCTTCTGAACAGAGACCAAGATCTGTAGCTGTTCCAGCTGTCATTGCCTGAGATGTGAAATACTGAAGAAATGTGTAGGATAAAAATGAGAGCAATACCTGAAGCTGATGCTCCATAGCCTCTACCCGTTTTTAAGTTTAGATTCATAGGAGTTCCCCTATATGGAAAAGAATCACTAGATTGGTATTCAAACAAATTATTTAGAGGTTTTCACGGAAAATACATTCAAGTCCTGACATCCTTCAGAGGACACTTTGTTCACTTGGGTTTATTCATGCCTCTCTGTGATTTTTAATACTAAGTTGGAACACCTTAGGAAATGGCCTCAAGTTGAACCAGGGGAGGTTTAGGTTGGATATTAGGAAACGTTGCTTCACTGAAAGGGTTGTGAGGCACTGCAACAGGCTGCCCAGGGAAACGGTTGAATCTCCACCCCTGGAAGTATTCAAAAGATGTGTAGACGTCGTGCTTAGGGATTTGCCCTGGTGGTTGACTTGGCAGTGCTAGGTTAATAGTTGGACTTGATGATCTTAGAGGTCTTTTCCAACCCAAACGATTCCATGATTTACCATGATTCTCACTAACGCTAACACTTGAAACCCAGGAAACATGCCTGTCAACTAACATCATAATACATGAGGGTTGTCTTTATCAAGAATGACAAGGTATTTCACAGAATGGTTAACTTTCTGCTCAGGAACTCGCCCAGAGTTATTCAAATGGAACAGAACAACACGGAAATTGAAGCTGCACCTTTATCACAGAATGAGGAAAGAAAGGTAGGTGAATCAGATTTCAGAAAGGTTGTCTGCAAAAACCTAGTGAACTGCTGACAGAATGGATGGAGCATTACTATTCAGGTTAATCCACCAGGCCCATACCACCTCTACCACAAGAGAAGGAAATTATCCACGAAACAAAAAAAATAGAATGTGCTGCAAAGCATGTGCAAGTCATTTCTTTAAAAAGGCTGCTAAGAGCAAGCAAAAATGCTGTATTATTATTTTTGAGTGCAAATTAGATATAATTTTAAGTCAGTGACAGCAGTTCCTGGTTTGCAAATTCAGCCTCACCATTTCTGAATCATGAAAAATCAGAGAGCTGAAATCAGTCAGTTCACAGCTTTTGCAAATTCTTAACAACACAGACTTTGCTTCTTGAAGTTTTCACAGATGATAAGTTACATGTAACTTTCCAACTTTGACTTTGCTTGATCAAGCAATAATAATTACTTAGCTCGTTTTCCAACAACAGCTCTGTGAATTATCATTCCGATTTTATGGGCCGATTTTCCAACAAGCAATTCCAGCACAGAACTGCCCATCAGCTTCTAACCCCAGTCCTGCATTCTGGCCATTATTCCCACGTCTCCCACAAGACAGCCTAGTTCTCATCCCTACTTTCAATCCCAATCAATGCGCTAGACCTACTTTGGATCAGAAATTGTCACGATAATCGCAATACTTACATGTATGATGGTGCTCCCGTTTTAATATTGCCAATAGTAACTTTCACGTCATCATCATCGCTGTCGCTATCACTGTCTTCTTCATCATCTTCACCACTTGGAAGGGCCTTGCAATAATAAAAGCACACAGGAACTTATTAATATATGAAACCGAGAAGTTTCCCTGGACAGTAATTCAAATCTTACAGTGCTCGTATGATGATGTTAGAAAGAAGGATTCTGATATAAAGACATCGTTTTCTATTGCACTCCAAGGCTTTATAAAGTTGCCGATGGACACAGAAAACATGGAAGTAACCAACATTCAATATAAATAGACAGGTGGCCATGAAAAAACTGCTGTCCTTTGAAGAAGTGACCCTCGATGAGAACCAAATCAAGATTTCTCAAGGTGGGACTAGTTTAATCTCAGTTCAAAGAACTGCAACACATCCCACAGCTCCCTTCCCCTACTTTCTTCAGAACAGCTAGCAGTGTCCTGATACACCTCCTCAACAGGTCCATGGTCAAAGCACAAAACTGCAAACAAAGTCACCAAAATACATTCACCAGCCTTCTCCTAAGGACCTCGGACCAAGTGTTATCTCACTAAAACCTTTGCAGTAGGA
Source organism: Heteronetta atricapilla (assembly GCA_011075105.1). Lineage (NCBI taxonomy): Eukaryota > Metazoa > Chordata > Aves > Anseriformes > Anatidae > Heteronetta > Heteronetta atricapilla. Next base: position 16,354,583 of record CM021734.1, on the reverse strand, counting down.
AGTTCTGCTCTGCCTAGCATATTCAGCACGTTGAGTTCCTTAACTTTACACAAGATCTGTGCAGTTGCTGGTTTGAGTCCAGTGCAGCTCCCACTGCATTCAAGAAAATATCCTTACTGCTGGCCCACAAGAGCAACAGAAGTCTTCCAGATACCCAGCAGTGCAGTTTTAAAAGATTAATGAGCTGAATTAACACTTTAACACTACAAATTGGTTATGTGTGCCTTTTCCGTGGCACACAGGGTTGTCAGAACTCTCCACGAGCCATCTCGACACACCACAGTGGCAGAAAATGAACCCACCAAAAAGACCGAAGGGAGTGAAGGAACAAGCCTCCTCCTACACATTCAGCAATGAGCCGAGGTCTAAGGAAGAATCAAGTCTAGACCGCCAGCAATCCCAGGACTTTGGGCCTTCTATGCATGTGTTTTCTCTATTTTACTGACCCCAAAGTCACATTAAATATTGAGCTGGAGGCAACATCATGCTCTGCTTTTCCTTTCAGACTGCAGCATCAGAAGCCTTCCTTTGAAGCTTCAGGGAGCATAAGCAATACTTAGACCAAATACTGCAGTGCAATATTGCTTCTTGTATGCAAGAAGCCTGTTGCTGTAGTCACCTGTGAGAACCTACTGTCAGGACACTCCAACACTACAACTGTCACGTGTCAGGCAGCAGCACCAGCATCTTTACACACACGTCTTTTTGTCCAGGAGTATTTACAAGCAGGTTAAGTATGTCTACCGTTTGCAGTGGGACACGTACATGTTGTGACATCTCTCGGTCTTCATTGCTGACAGGCCGATTCTCCTGAGGAGCATCTTGCAAAGGATGAGAAGATTCTGTGTGTCTAGTAAATGCAACAGATAAAAAAAGTAAGCGCATGAGCCTGATCTAGAGGTTTAACTACAAACATTTCTAATGCATTTGTCCAAGTGACTTTCATACAATGGCTTTAGTCATGTAGTGTGGTTATTCTGCTGGCAGTTAGCTCAAAAACATGACAAAAAATTAATCATCCTTGCTTGGCTTTGGTTTTGTTGGGAAGAATAAGTTTAGTGCTTCCAAAGAATGCCAGACAGGCAGCAAGCCTGCCTAACCCAGCACCACTCAACAGCTAATATACGTGGCGGCTGTAATACCTTTCAGTTTTGGTTCAGCACCATCACAACTGAGAGGAGCAAGACCATAGCTACATGTCCACAGCATAAACAAAACCTCATCTTGTCCTAAGGCTGCTAATAATTATACGTGTCTAGTAAGGAATAAGGACATTAATCCAGCAGAAATTAGAGACAAAATGATTTTGATCTTCCTACAAATTGCTTACATTGCATTTTAACTGCTCATTATTGAAGAAAAGATGGACAAGTTTGCACCCAACCTCCTCATTCCTTACAGGTCTGTCCTAATGCAACAACAGCCAGTTTCAGATTTGCCTCCAATTAAAGAGCTGGTGCCAACGGTAACATTGCTCACCACATTTGCCAAGCAAGAAAGTCAAACTGGCATGCACATGCTAGAAAAGAGTATGCTGAATGCTACAGAACTAGAATATGAAGCGTGGTCATTCTCTCATGTCGTAAGTAAAACCCAGTAGAACTTCAAAATAATTCTGGCTTTTCAAGTGACTATTCCAAGAGCCCGAGCCCAGGAAACTCAGTTCTGCCACCAGTACTTTGTGGGATAAAAAACAAAAACAAAAAACCTTTGCTATTAATTTTAAAGCCCATGTTGGATAATAAAGATACACAAGGTTATCTTCAATGAGAAGCATGTCACACCTAACAGAATCCAAACACTGGTCAGATTAAAGCCATTTTGGAGGCTGCAGGGAAGGAGACACCAAGCAGGTAAGCCAAAGATCACACTAACACAACTCAGACAGCAGTTACTGAACATAAAAAAGGACAATAACAACAACAAAAAAAGACAAGAACAATGTGAGCAGTCACTGAAGCTCCCAAACCGCAAAAGCCCCGTGCACAGAGAACTTCAACAATCAAGCCAAGATCAAAGAAGATGGATGAAGGTTCAGCAGCTGACCAAGGAAACACAGGTCCCATTTTTGCCATGTTCCTGAGGTGATAGTTGAAGACATGTTCAGTTATAAAAATTAGCAAAGATATCTATGAGAAAAATCAGCCTCTAAAAGTATTTCAAAGATACAGGCTATTGCACAAGGACCAGAAGATGTACTACTGCAGGAAATTTCACAGATGGCTCCAAAAACTTTCGCATTTTGTTTGCCACATCCAAGCAACTTGTAACATTGACCTCGACCCCAGAATTTTGTTAAGAATCCAAGATGACTGAATTAAGGAAGAGTGACAAGTATTACCTTCAGCTTCAAGTCACATGAAGTATCTGTGGGTGTGCATTAAAATTTATGAATTGGAGTTCAAATAAACATTTGCTAAGTAACAGTCGTTCCCTAACCTGTTTGCTTCCCAGAAATGAACAATCTGACAGGGCCACAGCCATCAGCTGCAGACAAAGAAATGCCAGAGCTGTTTAATTTCCTTGGGATGCCAACACAAAGCCCAGGCACTGCTGTGGTAAAAGCATCCTGCGCAGGCTGCTGGTATTCAGAGCATCTTTTAGGCTAAGGACTGTTAATGGGTACTGGGTCCTACACTAATTTCTGCTTCATGGGTAGAGACGTGAATGATAGCTGCTAACAGCGTAGCAAAAAGTTATTTTCTTAAAGCATCCCACATCTCAGTTTAGGAAGATTTGCACTGTGCGACGTAGGGTAGGGACAGCGCGCTGATGTGGCCACTAATTCTTTGCTTTCACACGTTTTGCAGTTACTGTAGATGTAGTGCTTAGGGTTGCTGGAAACACGGATTGTAAATCCTGTTTTTAAGATAAAATTATATGCAGAAGAAAGGGACAAGGAACAATAGTTTCAAGTAAGCTAGCAGCAGATTTCTAAACTAAGGGTTGTTCCTTCTCACAAAGCTCATTTTGATGTTTTTGGTAAACATTTACCACATTTGTCTAGAATTTATTTTTGGACAATTTGTCATATTCCATAGGTACAGGATTCTTACTCCAGAAGTGGGATAGCATCAGTGACAATCTCAGAAATTCCAGATATGGGATTTACAATGACCTTAAAGGACAGTAAACATGACACTGAACTTGTGAACTGAGCACACAGAAGCTCAGTGAACATCTACTCTTCTGAAAACCACTTTGTATTTAAAAACAGCAAACAGCATCACTGATGAGAGAAAACTCTGCTTGTCCAGAACACGCTGCCACAACTATAAGGGAGCTACGGTTGAGAAAAGCAGGCAATAAATAGTTCCACACACTGAAAGCAATACAGACCGTTCAGTTATCCCCAGAGCTTTCTTTTTTTTTTCATGGTTTGGTCTTACCCAAACCACGTACTTCATAGACCTCAAATCATTTATTGATTTGATCGTGTCAAGATTTTAACCTACGGCTCAAGGCTTTTAGCTTTTCCAGGCTAATGCACATGCCACAGTTCTAACATCACCAGGCCAGCACAAGGTCCCACCCCCAAGACACCCTCTTTTTCCTGGGAATTAAACTGGAAAACAGATCTGATTTAAACCTAATTTGGGGGAAAAAAGGAGGAGAAAGGGTTAGTTTTAGCTTAAGTCAGTTGACTAACCCAGTTTGTCTTCCAGACGTGTAAACGCTGCATCAGGCCAAGGCTGGCAGCTGGGGATGACCCCATGGGATGGGAAAGGGATGCTGCCTCTGGCAGCAGCTCTGGTCTAAGGCATTCATTGTGCTGCACTGAGCACAACACAATCTTCTATGGAACACACAGCCTTATAATGAATAAACAGCCTCTGGACTTACCCAGAAATTGGTCCATCTTCTTGCTTGCCAGTGGTGTCGTCTGCAAAAACAACAACAATAATAAAAAGCAAAGTTAGTCAAGTGAAGGAAGAAGGCTGAGCTTCAGGACAAAACGAGTCAGGGCTAAGGAAACGCCTACGAGTGTCAGGGTGGGGTAACCCCAAAGTTCTCCCTGCGATAAATTTCAACGAGAAGGAAACAAAGCCTGTCTGCGCGAGTCCCAAAGCACGGAGAGCTGAATTTGAAACACGCACCCGAAGCCGGGGCACGAGCAAAGGTAAGCATCGTACGAGGAACTTCCGTCAGGTCTTTAGGGAGTTTCACGGCGCCAGGGGAGAAGAAATAAAGGGACTGAGCGGGAAAGCCCGCGGGGAAGCCGCCCGCAGCCCTCGGACACACGGCAGCCCGGGGGGCCCCCTCCTGACGCCCCGGGGGCCACGAGGGGCGTCCCGGCGGTACCTACCCCCGTACAGCCAGTGCTCCTCGTCCTCCTCCGCCTCCAGCGGCGCCGCGCCCTGCACCGCGCCGGCCGCCGGCGGCTCCAGCTCGGTGGCCATGGCCGCCGGGGGGCTGAGGGGAGCGGGACGACGACGACAAGGAGGAGGAGGAGGAGGGCGAGCAGCGGCCTCCCCCGGGCCCCGCTACGCTCCCGCCGCGGCCCGAGGCGAGGCCGCGCATCCGCTGCGCCCGGCGCGGGGCGGGGAGGGCCGCGGGCGGCGGGCTATGGCGCCGCCATGGCTCCTGCTGCGGGAGGAGGCCGGCGGGCCCCGGCCCTGGCGCCGCCCGCCCGCCGCCACAAAAGCGGGGCCCGGCGCTGAGGGGAAGGGGAACCGGGGGGACGCATGCGCGGAGTGGGGGGCGCATGCGCTGAGAGAACATGGCGGGCGGCCGACGGCCCGCCCACTCCCCCCGAGGCCTCCGCGCCTCAGGCTCGGGCGGCCCGGGGATGGCGCTGAGGGGGCAGCGGCTGCCCGCAGGGCAGGGAGGCTGTGGAGGCACCTAAGGGTTTTGTTGGGGTCATGGTGGATAGGCGGGGTGTTCACGAACCGCCCCGGTGGCTGTGAAACATCTCCCTGCATGATGGTGGGACTCACGCGCCCCTTTGTTTTGGCTTTGCGCCTCGCAATTGAGGATACCGCTTTGCGCCCTCAAGCCGCTGCTCCCAGAGGTTGCTCTTCTGCAACCCTGAGCTCTCTGGTAGCTTCTGCTTCTGACAGAATCACACAATTTAGTTGTGGGCTGCACATCATCCGCCCTCAGAGCTCTTAATTCCATCACAACTACACAGAAACTTAAAGCACTGTGATTTCCAGCGTTAACCGATGCTACCAAAAATGATCATACTTCAGTGATATTCCAAGAATGATGAAGTTGCCTTTATCGTTTCGTCATAATCCAAGAGTGATAAAGTTGCCTTTTCCACGCACGGAAAACCAACAAAATATTACATCAAAAATGTACCTGAGAAGCATCTCTCCTCGGGCTTTGAGTGAGGCTAGTGATCCATTCTTCCTTCTTGCTCCCTGCTTTCCGCTACAGGTGGAAAGAAACGCCATGCGTATGCTCACCACAGCAATGGGGCTGGAAATGAGGCAACAGTTCCACAGGAAAACAGAGCCCCAGAGCATGCTGAGAGCAGCCCCCCAGGGCCCCTGGTGATACACGGCCAGTGGTCTCAGATCAGCCCATGCCAATGAAAAAAGGTTCTGGTGGAAAATTGCCACTCATACAAAGCCTTTGCAGTGGCCAACAACTCGTTTCCTATTAACAGATTTTAGGGTATTTTTATTTTTCCCCCAGACAGTCCCAAAACAGCACTTGAGCTAAAAAAAAAAAATTAAAAAAAATAAAACCCAATAGAAATTAAATTAGTTTTGAAAGGAACTTATTTGTACTTTGATGGAAAGAGCAGCTGACTCCTCAGTTTTCAATTTACACCTTTGCACTTCATAAACTTGCTCAGATTAAGATGTGGAGTGACACTCTGTGGCTACTGATTTCACAGTCCAATGGCAGTCATTTTAGGGTCAAACTAAATTTGTCTTTGACAAAGGATGAAGCGTTCAGCTGTGTAGGAGGCCAGCATGGAATTAAGCTCACGAGCTGCCTTGCTGAAGTATACCATACCACTACAGTCTCTGTGAGCTGTGCCCATACATGATTTGGGTTCTCTCAGTCACTTCATGCACTCAACTTCAGGAATGTTAAAAAGGCTATTGTTTGCAGAAAGTCCTAATAGCCTATATTCTGCAAGTCAAATGACTTCAAAGCATCTCAAATTGGGCATTCAACACAACCACTGGGCATCCTAGTGTATAGTCTACTACTGCCACAACAAAAGCTCCACCAGATTACGAGGGCTGGTGTAAAACAAGCATCGTCACAAAATTCAACAGTACAGAAATATTAAGTGACGAGTCTGAAATGATGGGACTAGTGACAAGAGTGTCTGTTGGGAGCTCCTAACTGGAACTGACTGAAGAAACTCTCAAATTTATGTATCAGACTGGCTATAAATCAGAAATACAATAGGGCCATTAAGGAAACAAATGTGATCCTTTAAGTTTAACAAGTCACATTATTGTCCCAGAAGAGGAAACTATTACATTGTTATACCTGGTGCCATTAGCCATGCTATAGACATTAGCCATTATCTGGAACACCAGATCCTTTTTAGTCACCCATATTGAAGGGAAATTAATTCAAACTGCAATAAATGCAAGCAAATGGAAAGAAAGCGGGATGATCAGAAACAGAATTTTGCTTTTGAAAGAAGATTAGCATTTTGTCTAGTAAATGGAGACTAAGAAGATTTAAGGGTCTATAAAAGCTTAACTAGAAAATTGAACTCAGCTGGAACATTTCAACAGCTTGTGATGAACAATACTGATAGGAAAGATGCATAACATTCTAAATAAATTGCCATGGACATTATAATAAGCTTCATTACTGAAAAGTACTGAAACTACCTTCCAACAGTTGAAGCGGGAGCTAAATCCCAAATATTCTTAAGATGGACCTTTGCAGTAGTCTAGGCAAGCACATCTCCTAAGTCCTAATTGGATCAACTCCATGGCTCAGCCAAACGTTCCTATATTTGGCATAGCAACAAAGGAACATTCTCTAAATTTCTCAAATAATATTCAGTAGCAGTTACATGCCTAAACAGCACGTAAACCCAGGTGCTCCTCCTGTATTTGTCCAAAACAGCCGAGGACACCAATTTTCAACATAAAGTGTTGCACGTGCCTATTTTGGGAACGCAACATTTTCCCCTCAGGGATGAACCAAAGGCTTTAATTTTAAGCCCTGCTTTCATAGCTACAAAGTTAGCTTGTTAACACACACAAAAGGCTGCATGGTCCTCTGAACACACTGTCCATGCTCAGGTTAGGCTCCCTTTGCAGTGCTACTGCAACAAAATAGGAAAAAGCCTCTGCTCTTCTCAGTTCTCTGAGCTCAGCATCACCACACTGTAGCGGTGTATCACGGATGCTCTGGATATCACAGCAAGGCGGCAGCAAGAGACTACTGCAAGAAATCTTTACAATAGAGGGTCTGTAAGCCAACTGAACAAATTATGTGGAAGACTAGATGTCCCGATCACTCTACTTTTTTATTTTTGGGAAAGTCTTCATAAGTTTTCCGAGTCTTGTCATTTAAACCAGCCACACCAAGAGTCCCAGTGCAAGCACCCAATCTGGTCAAGTCAGTAACACCTCATTTAAAGAAAACCCACCAACTGCCATTCTGCTCACACCTGATCAGCATACTCCTCCAGGGAGAGACGCAAAAGATTTTGTTTCCATAAACACATTGCACTACTCAGAGGTTTTCATCTTTAAATTTAATTACAGAAAAATGTTTCAAAGTGATTAAGCATGTCTGACTTCCAGCTTCTCTTAATGGCACAAGCCAATGCAGTAAAATGTAGAAATATAACTCAGAATTTTATTTAAAAAAAAAAGAAAGAAAAAAGTCTCAAGGTGTGAGGTCCTATTAAAAAGTGGCTGTTCACTTGTAAACAGAATAAAAATGTTAAGAACAATTAAAAAAGTTTCATACAGCTTAAACAAAACCACTTTCCTTAAGCAATACAAGTAATGTTACAACATTGTAATAACAGCAAGAGCAGAAAACAAGAAAAGGCAGAGGAATCACATAATATTACTTAAAATGATAACTTATTTACAGTGAGAATAGCTTAACACTTTTATTGCTCCGAGGGTAGTGTGTTGACAAGTATATGTAGTAAATTGTCATAGTGGGACTCTAATATGCATATATTTATGTTTTTGCATACAGAGCTTTGTACCTATCAAGAAAAGTATAGGGTCTTTTTTTTTTTTCTAATTAAGAACACACAAGATTTCAGCTAAGATGTTTTCTGTTTTAAAGTTATGCATCTACAACTGAGTCCACACTTCCTAGACACGTCTGTGCATGTCTTAAAACACATCTTTCCTCCTCCTGTGGTAAAATAACTTCACAGATGCAGGTAGGGAACCATAGGTAAAAACTTTGATTCTTTATCAGTATTCTTTAATACTCCTTACATACAAAAACTTCTTAGATACAAAACCAAGTGCTTCCTACATACAAGCTCAAAATAAAAGCAAGCGTCAACATGTTGATATGAAAAACTGAACACTGATTGGGTAGACAGTATTTCTGTAATAACTTTTAAGAATTTGCTGCAAACTCGCACTATATACTGTTACCAGTTCCCTTTCTCCTCCTTCACTGCACAGTATTTTCTCTTCTGTTGAAACAAGTCCAGACACTTTCTTTACCATTTCCATTAGACTTTGCTAACATCAATCTCATATTGCTAAGTGTTCTTTCTCCAATTAACATTTATCCTCCATACATACGTTTACCAAGTAATGCTGACTTCTTGTCAAAAATGAGTTTTCCAGTCTTAAGTTTTTGTATTAAAGCATAGGACGGCCTAGGCAAAAGAGAACCTGTAGGCAGAACAGAAGTGCACAGAGTTCAAAGCAGTATTTACAGCTGCCTTCATATTTAAATGAGCTATTGAACCTGTGTCTTTCAGATACAACTATAATACTGTGTACTGTTTTTGCATTTTAATGCAAATTTATCTTATTAAAACATGGAGCTTGTGTTATTTGCTGTTTTGGCTTTCATACCCCTTTACTAGTTGCTCTATGGCCACATATTTAAATGTCTATTAAAATACAAAAGGAAAAGACCCTTTCATGGTTTGGAGATTATGTAATTAACAATTTAGGACAAAAGTAATGTGTATAGAATTAATGTATTTGAAATGTAAACTTTAAAAATTATTAGTACGTGCTTAAGTGGGAAAACTCACAGTATTCTCTCCGCTTGGCACAGCATTTCACTGAAACGAGACAAATCAGTTTAAGAAATTTTGAACTGAATACGATGAAGTCAGCACAGACTCTAAAGAGGATTTCTGAAGGCTGCTCAGCATTCACTGCTGGCAATTACTAGAACTCTCATTTGGCTTGCCTCTTCTCTCAGTTGGAAAAGAGCATTTTGAAAAATATAGTCACATAAAAGAAAAAAACTAAGGACCTGCTGGGATTTCTTAAGTTCCTTACAGAAAAAGAAAATTAATAAAGTTCTGGTATAATAGTAAGCAACTTCCATTGTTCCGTCAAGCTAAGCTCCCTTCATTTACACAACAAAAACTCATTAGGAAGGGAAGCGCTTGTAGAATCTGGTGTGTTACAATACTGTTTTCTGCCATTAAGTATGCTTAATGCATATGCTTCTATGCTTCCCTTTAACGCTCATCCTAAAACAAATAAAGTGGAGAGAATACTTTGTATGGTTCTGTGATAGAAATCTGAGTTGCAAGGTGCAGCTTGAGTTAAATTCACACAACATAGTAGTTTATTCATTAAATTATATTACAAATGCAATTAAACAGTTAGTCATTAATCTACCAGTCCAATGAAACCTCTGCACTAAGTATACAGATTACAGAGTCTGAAGCATCAGCCTGCAACTGGAAACTACTGCAAGCACTGGAGTCTGATACTTCCTGGCTGTACAGTAAGAATAGCAAGAAATTTGATTTGAAGTAGCAACTTGTATAAAACTGGCCTTTTGTAAACACTGTGTACTAGGAGTCTGTCCTACTACAGCTATTAGAATGTGATGGTTTTATAAATATTATATTTTAATACAATATTGCATACTGAAGAGATGCAAATACATTCAGAGGAAATCCTAAGTCAGCCTGAAACTAAAAAGAAACCTGGGATGATGTTGCAAGTAATCAAGTTGCTGCGAAGAAATGCCTGGACATTTATGATATTTGTCACAACTTGTAGATAAACAGTTTTTTTCCTCTTACTTCTCATTTCTATCTAGGAAAGGGGTGATATTGCATCAATTTTCCTTTGCTGTTAAAAAATGGTCATGCTTAGGCCAGGCATCATTACAGGAAGTTTTTCTATGATTACTTCCTTTCCTGAGATCAGACAAACAAGGAAGAGTCCAAAAATCCTTGTGAAGGCATTTCTGGCTCTTCAGACCATGCTTGAATGCCATATGCGTGAACCCATTCAACTGATCCACTTCCTCCCATCAGCACATTTTGAAACTCTACTCTGATTTAGATAAAATTTATTTCCACTAGAAAGGATGCCGCATCATTTAAACTTTAAAACACAGAAAGGACTATCAAAATAGTCCTACAAAAATAACCATTGTCACTTCATCTTCAATTTGGCTGTTTCAAATTTTTTCTTCACTGTAATGACCATCTCCAATTACAAAACACTCTTTTCCCTGCTTTGAAAAAATAAAAAACCCATGAGAATTGATTGATTCCAGGTATTCTCAATTTAAGAACAGGCTTTAGGATATTTTGCTATTTAGCAGCTGCCATCTACCCCACAAATGCAACGTTTTAAAAGATAAACAGTATTTAAGGTTCTTATTTCAGATGCTACAAATAACACCTGAAATACTTTCCCCCCAAAAAAGTCAAAAATGCTATGCATTTTTCATCCGTTTACTAAACAAAGTGCAACTGAGCCCTACGCATCTGATAGTATGTACAAACTCATCATGGCTTTACCATAAAAACCGCACAGGAATGGGTCTATACAGTCAGAGGGATGATAAATGTCATGAATAAAACTATGTCAAACTGTTGGCAATAGAATAGTAAGAGCTGTATTACATTCTGTAAACCTTGGCATACCACACTTTACATTATGCAAAGAGTCAATATTTACAAATCCATAGTGGGTGAAATAATTAACCCCCTAATGTAAATGATGATTTTGCAAAGTGCAGGACAAAACCAGTGCTGTTAATTGCAAGTCCTATGCAAGCAAGTTATACTAAAATCTTTACTACTAGACGCTTACCTGGACATTTCTACTGAGGATTTATAGGATTGTGATGTTTAGAATGAAATATAGTATGACACGGCATTAGGATGCATTTTTGAGGACAGCAATATAGAAATTAATAAGGCAGCATGCTCAGAACAAGTTTAAGCAGCACTGATGTTAGATCCCTAGTGGCAACTATATCAGTTATTGTTAATGTTAAAAATTCAGAGTGCAACATAGAAGCCTCTTTTAACATAAAAAAGTGCAAATTTTTCTCAAACAAAAAGTAACATAGCAAGTAAGATATTCTACTGAAGAACAGTTTTTAAATCACAGCAAAGTAGACCATCTTCTTTCCAAAATCACCTACAAGGCACTAAGGGTAGAAAATGACAGGTAACATGAAAGACCAAATGTTGTTCCTCAGTCAGGTCGAAATATGGGATATTTTGGTAAGAATTCTATTAATATTACCTGTTGGAGGAGGGAAAAAGACAAGAACAAAACAGTAATCAACAAGGTCAGACCTTCAGCATAACCTTCCATGCAACATTAGCTAGTATATAAAACTAAACTTCTAAGAGGGTATTTTGTAAGGGAATGTTACTCAGCGTAACAAAGCCGTAATTTCAGTCGCTTTGACGTACAGGGCTTGCAGATGCTTGACTTTTTGGGGATGGCCATCTCTTTTCTTTAGGCTAGGCAATCTTTGTGGTTACACAGGAAAGCAGATGAGGGAATAGTACAATCACTAAAATATTTGAAATTCTCCTCTCTTAAATGGACTATCTTGGTTAAGCCTTTAAAAAATTAAGAGCCAGCAAAAAAAAAAAAAAAAAAAAAAAGAAAACAACAGTCCAGACAAAAGTCACACTACTGTAAAAATGCTCTATGTCTGCACCCAAATGATGAATCAAAGTAATCACAAATAGCGATAGAAAAGGTGCTGAATTATGCAATGGTGTGGGAATCACACCAATGTGTGTAGTCCCAGTGGGTCTCCCTTGTTACAAACCACAGATCAAAGTAAGTATACCTGCAGCACGCAGGTAGAATTGTTACCAAGAGAAAAAGCAGTAACAACTTCTAGTCTTCTTATGTGCTATGGCTAGTCTTTAAAAGTGGCTTTCACAAGCAAATGTCAAACAGCTGCAGATTTTCTGAGAGATCACTCCGGTGAAAGCCTAGTGACTTAAATTTCCCTATAAAATCAAAGTAAAATTGAATACCAAATAAGTAAATAATACTTACATACTCCATCATATTGCTAGTTTCGCATTTCCTTTTACTCAGTTTCCAGTGCAAACCAAGCTGAGAAAATAATTATCAGAGGATTAATCAGTGGATTACCACAGCATTATTTTGATAATAATGTAACAAGAATCAGCAATATCAAATTACTAGGATCTGAAACATTTCAGACACTGACAAGATCAGTATGAAGTATGGAATTATAACAAGACAGTAAAATTCCTACATGCCAATCATGCAAAAAACTTACTCTATAACATGAAGAAAACAAGCACTCTAACTTTTCTTACCTTATGATATAGTCTGTTATTTTCCCATTCTAATAACTTCTGAATTGATCTTCTAGTCTAAAAAGTAAGTCAGAACTGTATTATGAATGGTTCAGTAGCCAGCCTCATCCAGAAGAATCTTACTATTGTATTTCTGGCTTAAGAATCGTTTAAAATAAGTTAATTTTATAGAAGCAGAACCAAGCAAAAGAAAAATTGTAAATCGAAGTCCTTTCACTTCAAGTCCCCATTCCAGAACATCAGATGATCTTCAGAAAAAAAGAAAAAAAAGCAGATTTTTTTGTTAGCTTACCACTACAACTTTCCCAAAACACATACAGCCTTCACATTCTGCTCTTTCTACATAAACTTTCTTACACTACAGTCCAATTACAGCCTCGAATCTAATATTAAAACTGGTTTACAGTGAGGCTTATAGCTACAAAGACTGTAAGCCTTCTTCTATACCTCTATTCAGAGCTTCCACAATACAATAGTCCATAAGATCATGGCAACCATCAACATACGAAGGGGAAACCCTGGATAGAAGATGTATCTGCTTCCTCGGTCTGTATCTACACTAGGGACCACATTTCAATCAAAGCAACCCATTTCTAGATGTAACAAGGCATTTCACTTCCTGTGGAAGAAGGGAATGTTTGGGGAGTTTCAGTGATTTTTAAGGTCACTGAAAGATCACTGTGACAACCTACTGTAGGTCCTGCAAGGTATTCTGACACTGATTTCATTGATAAACCTAACAATGGACGTGAACTGCACCACCTCCTTAAAAGAGATACAAAGACACCCATCCAATCCTAAGTCAAGGACTGAATGGTGGAGAACCCACCACCTCTTTGCAACTTATTCCAGTGATGAAGCTATCCTCAGAGTTAAGTAGTACATGCTGTGTCTTGTTTCAATTGTCTTGAGTTTTACTTTTTTTTTTTGCTAGGTAGGTATACATGGACTGGCTGCGATGGAGTTAATTTTCTTTGCAACAGCCTGTATGGTGCCTAGTTTTAGATCTATGACTAAAACAGTGTTGATAATATGCCAGTGTGTGTTCTGCTCTTGTTGAACAGTGCTTGCAGATCATCTGGAAGACTTCTCTTTCTCCCTCCGCCTGCCCAGCATGTAGGGTAGGGGTGGGAAAGGGGTTGGAACAGCTGACCTGAGCTGACCTGTTCTGCACCAGATAACACCATGTTCAGCAATAAAACTGGAATCGTCATTGCCAAGAGACTGACTAAATGGGCATCGGTCTGCTAGTGGAAGGTGAAAAGAGATTTGCCTTTATATCTTTTGGGTTTTCTTCTTTTTTTTTTTTTTTTTCTCCATTCACTTATTAAATTGTCTTTATCTTGACCCATGATGCTTTTGCTCTTCAGATTCTGTCCCCCATCATGCCTCCGGGGTGAGCAAGCAAGTGGCTGGTGCATGCTCTGTTACTGCTTCAACCACCACAAAAGACAACTGAGAACCACCTTATATTTCTGATTCTTAGTGATATAATTTGATTATACTTTATGCATATTTATACTCTGGAGAATTATTTTAATGCTACAATATCACATGGGCATTTATTTACATTTTTTAATAGCACAGGCATATTTAATGTGTTTTAAAAACTACAAATATTCCATCTCTATTTTTCGAGCATACATCTCTACAATGTACAAAAAAACAGTTTAAACAAATTAAGTCCTGTAACCTTTCAGTGATACAGGATTCAGTAACGAGCAGTTCAAGAAGTGAAGATATTATGCCTTCAGTGACAAGATTTCATTTTTTGTTGCCAAAAAGTTTTGGTGTCCACTTAAAAAGAAAAACAATTACCTCCACCAGTTCTCACCACTCAGAAGGGTTACAGGACATAAAAGGATCCTACAAAATCCAACCTGAATGTTTTGTATGGGATTTATTACGTACTGCTTGTTTAGGTATGCTTCACCTCAGCCACTCAATGCTACTGTTATTTTTTTGAGTGGTAATTGGGAAGTTTGGCAAAACGCTTCTGAAAAGCAATGCCCAGTCCTTGTTTTTGCTTTGAATTTGTATCAAAAGCATTAAGTATTACTTTTTAACAGTTTTACCCAAGATCTTTTCCTATATTTAAAATGACAATTGCACAGCTGTGCTTTTTGTTTTTTTCCTCATAGTGCACCCACCTACTATTACAATTCACATTTGTGGACAATACAATTTTATGGCTTACAAGTCTTATGAAGTATAGAACTACAGAGAATATAATTACACTATACCTATATATGTATTTCCAAAACATTTGTTGTTGTGATAAAGCTATTTTAAATGTAAACCACAGAAGCAATTAGGATCATGCTTACTTGATACTGACACAGTGCTTTTAAGAAGCATTATCTTTGGTGTATTGCTTTGGAGCTGTTCTGCTGAAGAAAAAAAAGGAAGTCTTTAAACTTCCAGAATGGAAAACAAATTTCTGTTTGTTCTTAATAGAAATAGCACAGTAAAGTAAGTTAAATAGGCCACAGCTCAGAAATGTTATGGTATTTATTACAAATAAAAAAGTTAGTTTGATTGTAAAAATAACTATTTGGGAGAGGGGAGGGAAGAGGAAAATAAATTTTCACTCCAATTCACGCAACCTTTGAGGGGTCAATGTCTAGTTTTGCACTCACTTAATTCAATTTTTAGAGCTTTAAAAATCATGAAAATTTAGGTTACCATATAGTACACATTGTTCTTTTAAGTGAGATTGAATGTGGCAGTCTAAGGTGTAGCTAATCCTATCGGCAATTTGGTATCATTTACTTAATTAAGATATTTTTTCTATTTTCTAATGCATGGAAAATGGAATAAACTTTGAATGCAAGTGAGATAAAAGGAGTTTGGAACAGAGATGATACTATTAAACATTATTTTATGTTATCAGTAATTGCAAAATAAAGAGAATATGACAAATGAAAGATGTACTTACTCTTTTGTTAAGACAGATTACAGGCCACAGGCTACACCCCAGTGTGCAGCAGCAGCACAGACAGCCACAAAGCAGCCATTTTACATTGACAGGGAGATTTTTTCTTAAACAAGCGTTCACACGACTGATGCTGGTCTTGAATTCTTCTGGAGCAACCTGCAACAGAAGCACTGAACTTCAGTGGAAAGCCACTACGTGGGTATTTTCTCAAGAACTGTCTCTGCAGATTAAAATGTAAATGAAACAATGCCATTATGCAGTATGACCCCATCTTCTAAAACACTGGTCACACAAGTGGTATGAAAAGTCACTTTCCAAAACCAAATTCATTTACAATGCATGCTTTGCAAAACCTTACGTTAAAAAAGCTCAACATAGCTTAGATGCGCAGCCTCACCCGTATTTGTTGTACCATTAATAAATCAGTTGTCTTGACAACACGGTGGCCCCAAACAAAGTGTGCAACATATGCACTGGCTACACTGACCACAAAAAAAAAAAAAGAGAAAAAATGAAGGATATCTGGTTTCCAAGGGAATAAGTAGCAATATATAGTTACTTTGTAGTCAAAACACTTGTTTGACACAGGAAAAAAAGATGATATTGTCCAAAATACTTTCATAGCAATGCAAGTCTACACTGTGCCTGGGTGAAAGTGGAACACAAATTTCTGATAAGGTCCCCACAGACACAGGCCTGCAACTTTACTTGCGGTCTCTCCCTAAGAAAGAAAGCCTAGAACAACATGTAGCCTGTTACATTCAAGGGTTAAAAGTGCATTTTGTACATGAATATGAATAAAGCCTAGCTGTTGAAAAAGCAACTCAAGAAATATTCAGCCAATCCTACTCAAAGGAATATTTTCTATATGTTGCCACTGCAGAGTCACAGTGGAAAACTGCATTCCCTATCAAAAATAAGCTTTCTCTGATGGCAGCGTGTTTTAAGAGTGAGAACACTCACCTACCCACGTGCCCCGAATCTGTCATCTCGCTGCTGTACCTAAATAAATTCAATCTGACAAGTCAAACGTGGATCATGGTAGTAGACCTAACTTGACTCCAAGATGGCACTCTTAACCGTAACATAATCCAGGGTTCGGCTGCACGAAGCAGAATTAATCAGATCCAACTTCAACAGACTTGAACAGTCATGCGCAACAACTCCAAAAGAAGACTTCTTTCCTAACTACTTGCCATGCTGAAGAACCCTCTCCCTGGGATTAGCCTGTATACAAAGCTGTTCAACTTCTGCATAATCCCTCTATCCACCAAGCCCAACTCTGATCAATTTAATTCTGCAAGCAGGGAGGATTAAAAAAAAAAAGCTTTTATGACAATGACTCCTTTCACTAAAGGAGCAAAACCAGCAGACAGGAAGTGGTGAGGACCTGATTCTGCTACCTCCGCCTATTCACAAGAGCTAAATTTATTAAAGCATTGAAGGAAAGGGAGTAAGTAAATCCAACATCTGTTTCCTAGCCATTCAGATCACCATGCAGTATAGAGTCAGAGGTCTTATAGGTTTTTATGCTAGCCAGGCCTACAGCTAGTACCATACAAACATCATTTAACATTGTGATTATTTTATAGCAGGAATAAGTACACGGCCACTATTTCTTATGCAATTATACAGACTTCATTCCCTTCCTCAGTACTGAAAAGACTTTCTTATACTTCTTTTTACATAAACAAATGGAGCAAGTCCAAAAATTTTCTTTAGCCTAAATGAAACATCAATATTTAAATACATTTGTGACAAATGTACTAGTTAAAAACTAATAATCAGCAAAACAAGCAGCGATCCTATGCACTGGGACATTTTCAATGAACAGGAAAAAATCATACTGTGATGTAGAAACCTAGCCTGTAGTTTCAAGCAGCTGAAATAAAAGGTTTTGCAGCTCTCTGCCAATGGCAGCTCTTACCTTCAGGATGCCACAAACCTTCAATGTATGTGGGTACACGTGAGTAAGAGCATTTCACCTTCAAGGTGGGAGCAAGTTTTGTAGCACAGTCTGATCAGGTTAGTTGTATGCTACACAAGTAACATTGCACAGCTCCTGCAGTCAGACTTGCTTCCAAGTAAACTGAGATTATGCATGTGAACAAATTGGTGTCCTTGATTCTTAAGGAAGTTTACACGCAACTATGGTCCTAACATATACACATTTAGTCAATCTTGAAATTTGTACATGTGTCATCCTATCCATTTATTTGAAAGATAACTTTTTTTTTGACTCCATTAATACTTGTGCAATGAATTCTACTACAAAAAGAAAATGTTCCCTTTTCTCGCAGTCACAACGTTTACTGGACCTTGACAACACCGAATGCCACCCCCAAATACAGCTGTACAAACCTACCAAAGAGAATGCATTTGCACAATCCAGAGTTCAGTTTATCAGAAAGAAACCTTATCATCAGCGATAACATCCAACATGAAACAAAGACAACCAGATTCTTAGATCACAGCTGGCAGAAAAAATAAGAACCTAACAGGAAAACATTGCCATGGTGAGACTCCCTACTTCTCTGCCACTTCTAAGGCACTGGTCATATCAGCATAACAGCCTGTTGCTGCTGAATAAGAACATTACTGATGTATTCTCGTTCCAGCAGAACCCGGCGCTGTAAATGGCTAAACTAGAACCTAGTTTTATACGCCTCCAAGAAACAGAGATTTCTACTTTAGATACTTTGGTATGCTCCTTACTTAAAACAGTATTATCAAAGCACCGCTACTACCTGCTAACGCACCAATTACTGTCTTAGCTGCAACCTGAGATGGAATTACTAAAGACCGCTTCAGCTAACCTACTGTATTTATTTCTTCCTATAAGAAGCTTAATCACAAAACATTTATCAATGCATCTTCATTTGAAGCTAAAGGAACCGGTGACCATGATAAGTTTCATTCTGTGATAAACAGAAGCAAAACAGTTTTGTTCCTCTGGGTTTCCAGCTCAGTAACAGTAAAGTATCATTACACAGTGACAAAGAGTAAAGTATCTGTAAATAAAATAACATTGTTCTAATTTACTAAGAAAACGGTTTTCAAATGAAACTATCACCAAAGAAATTTTGTTGTTTTTTGGACGTATTTTTAAATCTTGTATTTCTTGCAGATATAGGTTAATATGAAATGACCAAACTATTTCAAAAAGAATTAACAGTGCCTCTTGTCCAAAAAAAAAGCTCACTAGAAGTCCAGTTTTGAGTATTTTTGGGAAGTCCCTTGGAAAGTTTCTGTTTGAGACTTGAAAAGAACGAGGTAAGTACATAGCTCCTGGCTGTGCAGTACACCTTGTAAAGAGACATTAGCTCCTTTTAGGTCTTTAAGGGAAAAAAAAAAAGAAAAAACATAAAAGGGAAGGAGAGGGTGTCATAATATTTTACAACAGGATGCAAGAGAATCTACAAACACAGGAAGAAAGCAAAGCCCAGCAGGCCCGATCTTTCTCCCTCAATCACCATGATCACAAACCCTATCAATCACGCTGCAATGGGATCACAATACCAAGAGCACATTTTATGGCTTACATTTCCCTGCATTGCACAGTTACCTCTGTATAGGACCCTTATTGTTTTAAGATCAGGGCAGGAAGCTCCACTTGCTTTCTTAAGGTTCGCTGGCTCCATCATTTTCTTGTCACCTGGAGCATTGTTCACTAATGCACCATATATCATGAAGAATATTTTTTAAAGCTAGGTTTAAAATTCTTGGCAGCAAAGGAACCATCTAAACTTTAAGAACAAGAAGGGATGGTTCATTTCGGAACAGCTACTAATCAAGCTGCTCTGAAAGCAAAATTTAAAAGCCTGTTTTAAAAGAATTTACAACTATAAATTCATAACACACTGAATTTGAATTTAGCCAGAATTAAAATTTAGGCCAAAGTCCAACCACATTGTTACAAGTTAAATATTACCTCAGTATTGTGTAAATCAAATATTTTCTTACAAAATTTTGTTAAAAAGAAAGCACTCTCTGAAAGCCCAGCTCTGTATTTATAAACCAATACTTAATATTTATCTAACAGGATAAGAAACAAGTCATTCGAGTTGAATTAGCTATATCCAATATATGACCTACTTGGTATTTTCTTTATCTTTTAACTTTCCACATTATTTCCTCAAATATATACATCAACTCCAATATTCAGGATGTACTTGCATGCATCTTAGTTCTAGGCTAATTTACAGCTATCCAGAAGTTGCAAAAAATGGGGAGGAGTAAGAAGGGAAGATGGGTGAAGAAGAAGGGGTATCTCATATTAAAAAAAGCAAAAAAAAAAAAAATAGTTTGAGGTTTGCTATCATTACATAGATGGGCAAACTGAGAGTCATGAAACTTAAGTAAATTCTTAAGACTACACAGTGGCATAAATCTAAACAGTGTTTCTGGAAAAAAAGTTTAGCCAGGCAGTTTTATCTATTTAGGATTTTTAACCTGTATAAGATAAAGTTTCCATTTCTTGTTTAAAAATCTATTAAATACAAGATGAAAATCTACAAGAAAAACAGCATCACAGTGAAGTCTATCAACTGTGCCTAATGGCTCCATGTTTTACACGTCATTAGCAGCTGGGGTATGTTATTAGTATCAATTCACAGTGGACAACAAAGTCATTAAACTGAATGTTACATGGACATTCTGAATACAGTAGGACATAACCTTACATTAGCTATGTACTAATGTGGGCTTAGCGTAAACGGTTTATGAAAAAATTTGTTAATATAAACAGCCACTATGTTATTCATAAATTGTTATTTCATAAAAAGTAAACATTTGTACTTTAAGAAAAATAAAAGATCTTAAAGTTGACCACAGTGCTTATTACTATGAATTGTTAATCAGGGTATTCAAAGAACAATTAATGGAAAAATCTGAGCTTTCTTTTTCAGTAGTGGTAAAGGTGATTGACCGCCATAACCAGAGGAAGAAGCAGATTATTCATTTTTCGCAATTTATGAAAGTATTAAAAACCAAACAACCCACAGCTGTGGCTTTTATCTTTCACAAGAGTGTGTGGCAAGCCCTAAGAAAAAAATTGTTTACTACTTCATTTGATTGGTGCTTTCCCCTTGCAAAATGGAAGCAATTTATTTTCAGTCATCTTTCTCAAGAAGCCCCTCAAATTCACATATAGAAAGAGGTATCAGGATATCGAGATTCTCAACAGAAGAAGCATCTCTACACAGCAAGTGATCTCCATACATCAAGCTCGTGTGATTTCTGCTGTCTCTGATTAGACCTATAGAACAAGGGTAAACCCAGGTAAACCCAGAAAAGAACATCCTCTTTTCTCTTTGCTAGATTAAGTTCAAGCGGTCAACTGAACTTTAATTTAAACTTTTCCTATAGATCCTGTAGTAAAATCAATTGTTCACTGTTTATTTAACAGGAAGACAACCAAGCGGAAAATGTGGCAGGCATTGAGGCTTGTGTTAAAAAGCAGAGGGTCCCCCCCCCTTTTTTCTTTTTAAGTACACACACATCTTAAGAGAGAAACAGACATTAAAAGATGAAATAATCATCCAATCTAATTCTGACATTTCCTGCTGGGCTTACTTAAGGAAAACTACAACTTGATTAAAAGCACATAAAAACTGGTATTTCCAGAGTATTCCATGGTTTTTCAGTGACCTGAAAGTGCTTTGTGGAAAATAAACCTTAGACCCTCCAAGTATTGAGATGTAAATGGCGTTATCACTAGCCTTCACACTAGACACTATTAAGTCAGGAAAATGCCTCCTTTTGAGCCCCGTGAGGTCCTGAAATAAGGCCAGGGGTTCCAGGTTGTCCTTTAACAACCTTTTCAAACAACAGTCAGACTGCTGTCAAAAATGCTGGACAAATTGAACACAAGTATTTTACTTGTTAGGCTCTGGGGTGAAAACAAAGGAGGAAACCTCCAGATGGATTTGGCAGCACCAGGAGATGTCAACCAAGGAGGGAAGACCACAGCCTCTGGCTGCATTTCAGCATATTGTGACTCAACAGCTACTGCAAGAGGCTGCAGGGACTGTGAAGCTGCAGCTGCATGGTATGTCATTAGAGGATGCAGTAAGAGCAGAATACCTTTTTCTCACAAATTCTGGAAAAGATGCACAAGGGGACCACAAAACAAAGCACAGGAAAAGCACTAGCGACTAAAACAGTCGAAAGGAAAAGAGAAAAATACTCCAAAATTAAAAAGCCTCAAAAATATACAATTATGAAAATAAATCAGCAAAGAATTTTGTTAAAAGATTTCATTAATAGCCACAAATGAGTATTTATTAAACTTGCATTTAGAAACATAACAAAACTGCAGAGAAATCAAGAGACTTGTCACCACCAATTTTCAGAATGAAATAATTACTGTATTTCTGAAAATGTCCTAATAAAAAACCTACTCAACTCGTACATTTAATGCTTAACACCATAATGGTTTGTTCCTTTATGCTTCAGATAAAACAGATTCTCTTCCAGAGATCTCTCTAAAAATGAACTCAAGGCTCGACAGAAACATTGTAAAAAGAAGGTCTAGTTTGACTTGCTAGAAGCAGCACCAACTCCAGACACCTATAAAGCAAGGGTAAGAGTCTTGCTTTCATGCAGACTGCCTGTGTGAAAGCAGTATGATGCTGTGTTTAGATCATCAATAAAGACAACAATCATTGCAAGTTATTTTTTTCTGTAGGGACTGGTCACTGACCAGCTATTTCATACAGGACAAAGTTAAATTTAACAGTCTTCAGTGCAGTGCTGGCCTGCCACCAGTTCTGTCTGGGTTCAGGAGAATGTATTTGTAACACACAAACCACTGGAGGCACTGCATCTTTCCATTTAAAAGAACAGTTTAATCTCACACTTACCTTCCCTGTCAGAACAGAAGGAAATTCTGTATCAAACTTGTTGCTCAAGCCAAACCTTGAAAACAAAAGAGACAAACAAAATATATTCCACCTAACTTATTTTGGTTCCCTTAATAAAAAAATGTAATAGATGTTGCATTTTAAAAAGGAAAACTATTTGTTTTGCCCTTACATTTACTTTATTTCACAAGCTTTAAATCTATGTTTATATCAGATCTTCTATATCATTCATAAGACAGAAATACAGCTTGGTGCTTTACTTTAAAACCTTCAAGCCACTAAAAGCAGAAAAATTCTTTTACAATTGATGGCAGTCAGTTTCAATTTTTGCTTCCTTAAAGAAAGGAAGCAAAAAACTCCTCCTATTAAATCCAATTTTACTAGGTTTTATAATCCTACTGCTGTTTTTTAATTCATGCAATTTATTCACATGCAACAGATAAAGCTAGTTATAAAGGAACCCATTCATCTTCTTAGAAAGTTTACAATTGTACAATTAAAAAAAAAAAGGTTTGCTCTGAGTTAAATGCTCATGCAAAATATGCAAGGGTCTACGCATCGAGCAGTTTAAAACCAACTATGAACTTCAAGAAAATTAAATCTTGGGCAACGCTGTTAATGGTGGCTCTTCTCCAGTGAAGCGCTGTTACTGAGCAAGAGGTAAGGCTTCCTGGGCACGAGCGAAGCCTACAGGCAGCTAGACCAAAGTTTTCCAGAGTTTAGGAACTTCACGCACCTACCAAACCAATTGAAATTTCCAAAAGCTCCTTCTGTAGGTCAGCAGGATACTGATGGCACAGACTGACCTGGCTTTTTTACTGTATTTGAAGCATGCATGGAAGCAAGAAATTAACTAAGCTCCAATGCTGTACCTGCTAGCTACTCCTGAACGAAAACCTGATCTCCCATTCTCACCACCTCCTTGGAAATTTGTAACCTTTGCAATTCAGAAGTTTAACAAAATAACAACCACTGGCCTCTCAGCTATCTCTATATTTGAGCACAGCTTACTGTCAAGTCCATGAAAGTTAAATACATTGTACACCAAGTTCTCTGTCAACCCTGCTAAACCATTTCCTGAATATTTTTGTTCAGAAAAAAAAAAAAAAAGAAAAGAAAAAAAGGATCACAGCTAAAAAGAAGAGCATGAATATGTTTGGCATTGCAGTAATTACCGTTGAAACCAACCTTCTGGGGAGAGTGTTTAGAGGCAAACCGACACCTGAATTGTTCTTTACTGGTCACCAGTAAAGATGCCAAACATCAGTCCTCTGCCATTACCCGATACATACATACTCATGCGCACCCAGAAATAATTAATGTACCTAGGCCTGGCAATGTAACTTGCTTTGCAATGACATGAAAAATAAACCTTAAGAGAGCAGCACAGTAAGTTGTGCTGTCTATAGAAACCCAGTAAAGCTAACTAAAATGTTCATCAATTATGCTGGTGACGTCTAATTGAGATCTTCAATGGCTAATTTAAGCTAGAGCCTTGACACTTGTAAAAACCAGCATATTGTAGCACTATTTGTGGAAACAAAAAAAAACCCACAAAGCTGAGACCTTCATTAAAGCATTTGTCAACCTTTGTCTCTTAAGCTATCCTAAGCACTACAACCAATTACCATCTTCTTGTGTTGGTTTTATTCAGTGTCTTCATCAAAAAATTCTAGAAGTCACTGTGCCTGAACTGAACACCAGCACAGCACAAACAAGCTAACGCTAAAGCCATGATTTTAAACTAGTGCTACAAATGCAAGCAGTACAAACACAAAGCTTTTAGGCATGCACAGAGGTTACTGATATAAGCAAATTTCCATTTTTTGTCAATGTCATCTGCAGGTTGGTCGACACAGTTTGTAGCTTTTTTTTTTTTTTTTTTAAGATGAAATCTGAGTTACTCTAGTAAGGAAGTCTTTTCAGTCTTAAAATATACAGAAAACACTAACAACTACATGAAGCATGTACGAGCTTCTTCTTGAGGAATACTGACTTTTCTGTCTATTGGCAGTGAAACTATCTGAAATGACAGAGTTTTAGCAATTAGCAATGGATTAGCTATATAATAAATGAACTACTGGAAAGTTCAGGTAAGACTGCAGAATTATTTGCCTGCATAACATACTAATTCCACTAGATCATGCCAAAGGTCCACCTAGCCCTGAGCACTGACTCTCATGGTGGCCAGTAGCAGATGCAAAGGAAATAGCAGAAGAAAAAAAACCCACAAACATGCCATTTCCCCAGAACAACCTTCAGACCTTCAAACAGTTCAAAAATTTTCTGAGCCATAGGCAGCATCTTTCATCTCACTGTCACAGATACACTCATTAAGATTGCCACTGCACTACCAATTCCCCCCCCCAGAATAAAACAGGTTAATGCTTTCTGGTTTAGATCTATTAAGAAAATAACAATAGCACGGAAGATTTTATTGGGTTCAATTTGAAGGCTGATAATGTCCTGAAACCTATAAAAAAACAACAGAACTTTTATCAGTTGCAAAATATTCCATTTAGTTATAACACAACCAAGGAACCTCAGTTACAGAAATGCATCTATTTTACACTGACACCCGCAAATGGCTAAAAGAGTATCAAAGGCTTGCAGCATACTGAAGACAGAACTACGCTCCCCTATATCACATTTAGGCAGCATCGCTGATGGCTTTAACACAGATTTACTGAAATATTTCCAGAGGTTTTACAAGCTAAGCCTCTTGATGATTTACCACATAGTTCAGAAAGATCACACTCTAATTTGATTTTAAGTCAAGAGACAAATAAAAAATAGCTTTTCTTAGAACAATGGTAAAAGCAGAACATTACATAGTTCTAGAGCTCTGTGAGCATCTTTGAAAAAGCACTGAAGTTTTATTAAAAATTAATGTGAAAAAAAAAGTTAAGATAAAGTCTTGATTAAGAGATAAATAACCTAGACGTTCTACAATAGATTAACATACAGCAATAATTCATCTAGCAGGACTTTGCCCATAAAGTCTTCTAAAATTCAGCATGTTTACAAATTTCTATGCAAAATTAAGGGCAGTACCTGCCCTTTCAAGTATTTAAGGCATCATATTTATTCCTGGGTATGCTCTCTTGAGTTCTTGATGTAAGCTGCACAAGATCTAATGTTTAGAAATTCTCCTAAGTCACCCAGATATTTCAGTTGCAGTTTTCCCTCTGGGTGAGAAATACCTCCAAAAGCAAGGCATCGCTGCCTACAGGAACTGCCACTGGAACAGAACCAGGATGACATCAGTTTCTGCAGTTGTGTGCTCTCTTGCTCGCTCTCTCTCTCTCTCTTTCCCTGTTTAAAAGTATCACCTGAGAGAAGCCCCATCACCTCATTTTCCCCATTTGCAAAACGGAGGGAATGCAACTTCTCCTAGGCAGCTGCAAGCTGTATCCCATTACAGCTCCTCACAAAGCATTATCAGGAAGCGAGGTCTCCAGTCCCCAGAACGGCAACTGAAATATTCTGGAAAGCATGTTCTTTTATTTAGAATAGACATGCTTGCAGATGTTTCACTTTTTTTTCCATTTTGATAGAAATAGCCCTTCATTCTTGTTTATCCCACTCCTTACTTATGGATGGTTACAAGTCTTACTAGACTACAGAAGGTAAACCCATTTAATCAACTCTCCTAGGATAGGCTCTGCGGTCTCCCTTCACCACGGGTCCTTTCCCCACACCTAATTCAGTTTAAGTTTATCAGTTTAACTTATCTTGAACAGAGGAGCTCAGATCACATGTACAACTTCATACAAGTAAAGATGACATTCATCAAGAGCCCTCAGCTGAAATTCCTCTTTCTAGTCTATTGTCCTGACCTATGAAGACAAAAAATAAACACAAAAAACTAAAAGGCATCCTTTCTCAGGGATGACACTTTGGAGAACTAACGCGTAACTACTGGTAGGCTGAGGTCATTTGCTATTTTAAATACGTGACAGATGTGTAGCTTGGGAGTAAGAGAAGACAATACCCAAATGCCTTATCACAACTAAAAGCACCTGGCTCTTCCCTGCCTTCCCTAATTCATGACAACATGCTTTTCATCAGCACCTTGACTGTGGATCCCTGGTGCACTCCTGTAGGGAACATAATGGAAGAATAAAACTTAACTTGTATCCAACAATAGAAAGTTTGTAGACTTAAGCAGGAATCACAAGCTGAATGCTAAGGGCAAAAAGATGTTTAATGGCTGTTTCATTGCCTCATTACTATCCCTCCACATATGCTTAATGATGTGGAAAAACAGCATGTCAGAAAAAATAAAACTCAACTAAGTTGGCATTTGTTTACTGTTATGTTTTTGGAAGTTACTACTGCTGCTGCTTTGGTGGGCACATGACTCAGTCTTCGCTAAAAACGTTTATGCTGAGATATTCTAACACACCAGAATAACGCTGCTATGCAAGAAACAACAAACTTGCATGGAATTTCAGTGGCAAAGAAGACATTCACTAGGTCACAGTAACTTCTCTATGCTAAAATTCAAAAGCTTGCTGAAAACAGTAACTATGATGCCTAGTTGTTGTTCTTTTTTTTTAAAGCAAGAATCTTCCAGAGCACCGAATGAGATGAGCATAAATTTTGCTACCTGCTTTCACAAACACCGTGAGAAAAACATACAAATTCATTTTACACATTCTCTCTTACCATGCACAGGGGTGAAGCGTTAGCAAAACAGTCGGTGGAAAAAGCAAGATCTTGCTAAAACGATTCCTGGAATTTATATTTCGAATAGTTGGAAACTGCAGTGTAACTGTGTTAGGGTCAGAAGCTCACCAACAAGGCCACAGGAATAAAAATTCTCATGCAAGAAACTAATACATAGTTTGAATCCAGTACTTTGGGAGTATTTAAGAGGAATGTACATGGAAAGCTGGACCAGAAGATGACCCTGGAATCAGAGAACATCCCTTCTACGTAGATCAAGGGTATCCAAGCAGGCCAGTGTCAGATGAGGAACAGAAGGCATCTGAAACAAAACAATGGCATTGTCTTCTCTTTAAGTAGCTGCTTTTCTTTCTTTCTTCCTTTTCCCTTTATTTAAATAATGTCTGACTTTTGTCAGGACATAAATTTTTATTAGCAACATTCTAGACAGGCTCAGAAAACAAACACAAGTTTTACTGAATGACATGTCTCTCACTTCAGCAAGCAGAGCAGGTTGCTTCTGAAGCCAACTGATTTCAAAAGCAGCAGCATCTGTGTGATCGGACAGTGACAGAACTTCAGAGCTGGCACACACTAATAACCAGAAACTCTTTAGGAAGTCAAATATTCCCCATTTATTAAGGAGGTTAGGATTATATACTATATTATCCAGATTTGTTTTTGTTGTTTGTTTTTGCATTTTTACTAATAATGTCCACTAACGGTTCTTACTAGTTCAAGGAGATTTTTTTTAACAAAAAAGATGTCATGAACTGATGAAAGAAAAGCTGCCTTCTACCAGCAGGCAGGTATATCTGTTACAAGGGAGCTAGGAGGAGTGGAAGAAAGGGAAAGTAAGGTGGATGGGAATTCAGGGCATACATTCTAGCTCATGTCTCCCCCATCACTTAAAATTATTACTTTCTTTTGATGTAGGTATCACTAGTTGGCAGCTCTTGGAGATGCTCTTGCCCATCCCCAAAAGATGCTGGAGCCCCAGAGGACCTTTAAGTACCATCGCTAATACACAAAAAGCATCACAGAAGACAAAGCAAAGAGGTGCGTAACGTTTTTCTATTAGTGCTTAAAGACAGAGCTAATAAAATGGGTAGGTGCTATTCTGGGCATTTTGCTTGTTACATCCCTCCTTTAGTTAGGCTGCATGCTCTGTGGGTCAGGTCTGAAAGAAACTCCATCAACACAAGCACACTGCGGTGCAGCACAGCAACTACCCACTGGCACTAGCTCAATGCAAACCTGATTTAGACTTACATGCCAGACACCGTACCAAATCCAACATTAGTTCTCTTAGGATGAGAGAGCCTTCCCCACCTAGTGCTTTGCTGCAGAAAGCTAGATCACACCGTACCTATTCACAGAGAGAAACGTGCATTCTTTTATCCAGTCCAAAGACAGACCCAAAGCAACACAAGCTGGATGGATCTCTGCAATACAAGTTCTGATACCTCCCTCCTTGTCATGTAAAGGACCATAACCACCACTGAATTGTTGTGGTTGCATTTTGTTATACTAATTCCTCCACTTGTTAGAGTAGGAATAGTGAGAAAAACAAAACCAAAACCAAGCAGACTTTGCATGTTTATGTCAGTTTGTTCATCCTGTGTCCCACCAGTTTCTGCGAACAGAACACACTGCAGCTCATGTTACATCCCAATGACAAGAACTGCTTAAACCCAACAAAACTCACAAGTAACTTTGGAGTTGATAAATTACAACGCAGCCACATGCCTCCTCTGCAGTGCAGCACGGGGACTCCGTGGCTCCGCTGTGACATAGAAGGGTTACGGTAAAATCCCTCCAACAGCGCCCAAACCTTCGGGCTGGGCCCAGCACCGTGCAGGTTTCCCTTGGTTCTGACAGAAAACAGAGGAGGGAGCCCCAGGATCACCATGGCTGGGCCCAACGGGGGCCGTCCACTGCCCCGGGGGGGGGGGGGGGGGGGCCCGCCCCCCCCCCCCCCCCCCCCCCCACCCCCCCGGGGGGGGGGCGGGGGGGGGGGGGGGGGGGGGGGGGCAGCGGCCCCTCACAGCTGCCCCCTCACACAGCCAGGAGTGGTGCATGGATGGGGGCCGGCTCTTCCTCACCCCCTGTCCCCCCAGGCTGGCCCCTGTCCCTTCACACCACCCCTATCCCCTAAGGCAGTTCCCCGGCCCCTCACAGCCCCCTCAGGCTGCCCCTTGTTCCCTCACACTGCCCCTGTCCCCTCACAGTCCCCTCAGGCGGCCCCCTGCCCCCTCAGGCAGTCCCCTGCTCCCTCACACCGCCCCTGTCCCCTCAGGCAGTCCCCTGTCCCCTCACACCGCCCCTGTCCCCTCACACCGCCCCTGTCCCCTCTGGCAGCCCCCTGTCCCCTCACATTCCCCTCAGGCTGCCCCCGTTCCCTCAGGCCGCCCCCCTCCTTACACGGTGATGTGCCCGGCGCCCCGTACCGCCACGGGATCCGGCGCATCGCGGGGCCGGGGCAGCTCCTGGCTGCGCACCACGGGCCCGGACTCCTCCTCCCCTTCCTCCCCTTCTTCCTCCTCCTCCTCCAGCTCGTAGATGGTGTCGAAGTCCGCCATGTTGGGCAGCAGCACGCTCATCGCCAGCCCACCCCCGGCGCGGACCGGCCGCGCGCATGCGCAGTGCTCCTCCCGGGTGGGAGACACGGGGAAGGAAGGGGGGGAGGCAGGCGCGCAGGCGCAGTAGCTCCGAGCCCAGCACCTCAGGTGTGGCGGCGGCCGTCGGGCGGCGCGCGCCCTTCCCGCCTTTTCGCGCTGAGGCACGAGGTGAGGCTGAGTCGGAACGACGGAGTCGTTTCAGTGTGTTTCCGATTAAAATATTGTTTTCAAGTATCATTTTCAAACAATTCTCTCCCTCTCTCTCTCTATTTTTTTTTTTAAATCTTTTTGAAAAACGACTCCAGAATAAATAGGGTTGTTGTGTTGAGAGGGAAGCAAAGCCCCTTAGGAGGAGTTCCACAGCTGGAAAAGGAAAAAAAAAATCATCTCAGACTGGTGGAGGGGCTAAGGACGCCCCCACCTGTGTGCCGGTGATTATTGTTAAGTTTAAAATGTAAGCATTTAAGTTTAAATCTTAAGCACTTAAATTAATCCCCTACTGCAAGTCAGAAGCGAGCCAAAGAAAAGTACTGGTGTCTTGAACGGCAAGCTAGGAATCAGAAATAAAGTTCTTTTTTTTTTTTTTTTTTCTTAGTGTGTTAGTGTAGGTACTTTAAAGCGGTGCATTTGGTTTTGTGTGGCTAAATCTGAATTTCTGTCTTACAGCTTCTCTGAGGAAGGGAGCTCGCTTATCCCCTCACTGAGGGGAAGAATGGGTTTCTGTGCCTGTCTGCTATTCTTGGGAAAGTTCCTCATAAATTCTCGTTGCTGTTTTTCAGGACTTTCTACACAGTACCAAAAGCAGCTGATTTGATTTTGAAAGTCTTTGCTGATTCCAAAATCAAAATTGTATGAGCTACAGTTTTATTTGTGCCACACGCTTCTACTTCAACGTTCTGCACAACTTACGTGGAGTTGCAGGTAAATCACGTTCTGATGTTTGAGGAAAATAAAAAATCATAACTGAGGTAGAAGTTTTTTAATTTAATGAAATTATATGTTCAATTTTGATCTCATATTATTAAGTAATGTGAGTAAAAAAGTAATATGAGTTAAATTAAGCTTATTGGTGATTAATATTGTGGATGAGAGGAAGTAAGTAAGTGTGGGGCAGAACATATTTTGCTGGATCAAATGTTAAAAAGGTGTCCTGTTCAGAAATAATCTAATAATTGATAATAATTGATTAATAATAATCTGATAATCTATTTTTTTTCTGCTCAGCTTCCATTCTATACTTGAGGTTACCATTCATAATCCATGGAAAGAAAGTCTTGAAACTGCTGAAATAAAGATTTATACGCGTTACTAATAATGTGCAGGCTTTTATTTTATTCTCAGTTAAACTTGGGATGTCTACTTTTAACTGATCTGAAAGTCAAAAAGATAACTTTTAATCATAGCTGAGCACACCGTAAGAAATAATACATTTGATGCAGTGCATTGGTATTACAGATTTTAATACTTAGTTATTATCTTTGTTCTTGTCAGCTTTGGCAAACTGTCCAGGAGAAAGGTATTGCAGTTTAAAATATAACTGCGGGGAATGTAACCTACTGTCGTTTTGTCCAGTATTTCCTGTAAGAGTAAGCTAAATGTAGGATCTTGGGTTCAAGGTTGTATGCTGTTGCTGAGCAGAAGTCAGACAGTCTTGGAAGCATTTCAGAGCAATCTGTGGAACAGTTAGAAATGCCGTCTTTATTACGGGAACATTTTTCAGCACTATACCTACTGTATCTTTAAAACAAATAAAAGCAAAAACAGTTGCTTTATTTTCTTCATGATGATGCAACGCTTAATTTGTCAAAGGTTTGTTTGAGTATTTACACTGATTTTATAGACCGTTCAGTGGTGTTCCTATTTCTTTGAATATTTTCAACTGACAAGTTTAAGATGAAGAGTTTTTACAGGTGCACCTGTCGAAGTAATAACTTGAATAGAGTGCAACAGGTCACGAGTTGGGTTTCAAACTGTTACCCAGATGGATATCACATGTCATCATCTTAATTAGATTAAGGCATGGTTGTAAGGATAGTTTCTGTACTTCTTGATATTATTATTTCATCTGGACTATGGCTTTGCAATGCTCCTGTTAATGGAGTTGTGAGTATATCAGCAGTAAGAACTTATTGGATTTGAAAGACCAATGTTGATTTTCACAAGGAACAGCCTCTTGGTAACCTTATGAATTGAGAGATTCTGTCCCTATCTGCTAAGTCACATATGCTTTTGAGTATGTATTTTTTTAAAAAAAATAGCAGAACTCTGGTAGTGATTTCACTGATATTAGGTACTTGGATTTCAGAGTAGTTTTCTACAAAAAGCCTTGCTTCCGAAAGTGAGATGAGGGCGGTCTGCTAGCTTAATGACCAGTTAAAAAACAAAAAAGAAAACACGGTAATAAGGACAGTCCTCAGAGCGAGGAAAGATTAGTAATGGAGTCCAATAGCCACAAGTGCTTTCAATGTATAATTAGGCATGGGAGTAGGAGGGTGCCAAAGTTTACCACTGATGTGTCTTGCTGGGGAGATCTAAGGAGGGTGAGGGAGTTAAACCAATTTCAGCCTCCTTTTGCAAATTTATGCCTATTGCTCTGTATAATATCAAATAATGCTAGGGACAAAAGTGAACCTTAGCACAACCAGTTCAAAGTGGCTGAGGAGTAGTGCACAGCCTGCTCATGTGAATAAATGAGTGGAAGGAAGAGTCAAACTGCGAGAGTTGTAGGCAGGGGCTGCACGTGGTCACGATACTGCGCTACTGGTGTGAGTGGGCTTTTGCTGGACTAAACACTTCTGCACTGCCTTGAGGTGCAGATCAAGCCCTCTCAGAAGATTCGTGGTAGATTTTTAAGAGAGCTCAGGGCCCCCATGAATGCTATAGAGCCAAGCCAGTTTGCTGTTTCTTGCATGTGTTCAGTTCTGTTTAAAAAATAAAGCTATTAAAATGTTTTAAAGGGAGAAACAATGAGAGATAAGCAGTACATGTACTTGAAAGTAAAAAAAAACAAACCATGGACTTGTCTGCAAGTATTTACAACTGTCATGTTAAATATGGCAATGATGAGATGCGGGTGGTAGGAAGCGGTGCAGCTAAGAGATACATGGCAGCAGTATTATGCGTATTTAATTGAAAAACTTGAATTTTTATTTAACTTGTGTTCTGATTTCATAAACTAATGCTGTGGATGTTTAAATGGACATGATGACAAAAGCGAGCATTTCATTGGACTGAGGCATGGATTCAGTTAAGTGCTTAAACAGGTGGTAAGATAATTTGCTGAACTGAAGCATAAAGTCTCAGCATAAAGTACTGTGTGACCTCCTTATAATGAGTGTCTGAGGTGTTAGCAAACCAAGAAAGGAAGTTTCTTTAATTGCAAAATATACTTTGCTGTACTAACTTCATATTTAACTACTTACACTTCTTAATTAATGTCAAAGTTCAGCTGAAGTTTCCGTAGATTTTTTTTTTTGGTGGGTACTCCTAGCAGGAATAATGACTATCTGAAGTAAAACCAGATCGCTTTAGAAAAACCTGTTTTGTAACTGTACTTTGTATTTAGAGGATGCGTGCTTAGTATTGCACTTAAGATGTAAGTACTCTAGGGAATGTTTTCAGTATGATTGATCAAGTATTAGGGCTTCTCAGGATGAAGTATTTAGATGCTTTACTTTCACTACTTTTTTTGGAAGCCATTTATTAGATGAAATGATTTTGTTGCAAAAAGTCAATAATTTGTGGACAGATGATTGTCTCTGGCAACGTTTATCTAAATTACTCCCCTGTTTTTGAAGAAAAAGTGTTCTTAAGTCTGGCATGAAGTGCTAAAAGAGTGCAGGAATGATAGGAGTTAACAAAGCACAGTATTAAATAAAAGTACTGTGGAGAGGACATGGAAAGTACATGCTAGTATGGACTTTAGAGATATCAATATATACTTTCATTGTTTATTTCATAAAACTTCATTATAATAATAAAGAAGGAAGAATGTACCACGGGTGATCTCATGCTGACTGTCATAATTCACTCATTTCAGAGACTGTGCTTCAGCCAAGGAGGAGGTTGTTGGAGAATAGGAATATACTTTTGGAATTTTGAGAATGTATTTAAGACTTGAGGACCTCACTAGGGTTTAGAATGCCCCTGTTCTGCTACAGGAGAAATACTCTTTAAAAAGAGTGAACAGAATAAACAGTATTAGACCTCACCCATAAGGCACCCAATTTCCCAGTCATTTTGTGCATCTGACGTTGAAATTAGATTCCTCTTTTTTTCTGAGAGGGAGAACAAGTTCAAAGTACAGGCTTTTGAAAGCTCTGTGTGTGTGTTGGTTTTATTTTATTTCTTTGCTTGCCCAGCATGTTTTTTCAGTCTCTAGAATGAAAATTGTGGAAAGACTGAAATAGACTTGTAGAAGAAATCAACTGGTAGGATGTGGTGGTTAGAAATGAGGTGTTTCTTAGTACAGATTATTTCCGTTAATGTAAGCCTTACTGTTCGATGTAAAAAGAGCAGTTTTCCTAAGAATGGTTTCCATTTCAGTGACACTTGAGTTTCTGTGGAGAGCTTACCCTGGCTGGAATCAGGATTAATTTGACACAGGAGCAAGTTAAGCTGCGGTAATGTCAGAACATCTGTGTTTATGCTTTGTAGTGCTTGGCGAACAACTGCTTTCTTGCAGTGCTGTGTTCAAACCTGTTCCAGCTAAGCTGTTTTCTTGGCCTCCCTGCATGTGCTGGGCTGCTGGTGACTTTTGTTTCCTTCCAAAGGGATTTTTGCACTTGTACCAAGAAGGAAAGATGCAGTAAATGGTCCTGTCTGAGTGCAGAATTCACATCACATGTAAAGAATTTGCCATGGAAGTAAGCAGTAACTCTGTATGGCAATGAACATAGAACTGCCCAGAGACAAAGGTTGAAAGTGGTCTGCCACTGTGTTAAATATCAAAACTGCGGTCTATCTGTGCTGCAGCCGTCTGCCTGGCAGGAGGCTCTGGCCAGGTTTTATACTGGACTGAATATCAAGGGGTGCTTGTGCTGGATGTGGCTGATGAGCTAGATGTCAAGAGGACAAAGGTCAATGACTACACACAGCGATGTGCCAAAGAACGAGGATCTGTTTTCCTTTGCTAGAGGCTGAGAGCCCTTAAAACCAAACTGACTACTGTAGGGAGTGTCACTTTATCGGGCACCCTTCTGCCCCCTTCAAGTCTTGAACCTGCCAGCTGTCCAGTGGTGCTGGTGCCTTCAGTAGAATCATTACTCGAAGCCTGCCCCGTGGCAGTCGTGCATTTCTCTGTCCAGATCACTTGTATCCAGGTACTTGTGATCAAGTTCTGACTTTTCTTCCATGTGTCAGCTTTTCCTTTTATACGCCATTTCCTCTTTCATATCCAAACACTTCCAATTCCTCTGCCAGTACACAGTGCATGAACCTTACTATAAACCACAAATTGGTTTTGCTGCCCTTTTACTTAAGACCTAGGCCAGGTTTCTTCTTCAACATAGTGATATATGCTTAACTTGAGTTTTTAGCATGGAAATGAGCTTATCAATAACTGAGCTTGGGATGGTTCTATTACATGCTGAATTTTAATACAGAAAGTGACTGCAAGTATGCGTTATGATCTTTATCATTAAAAACTCACAGTAACATTTTTGCTGTAAAATTTTTAAATGGCTTTTGAACAAGATGATAGCTCATATACCACAGAGGTTTACTTTCTTTTGTGTATTGATACTGAGCCTTGGCGCAGAAGAGAGATGATTCCACAAATTTCACTTAATACAGTTGTAAGACCTGTGCTTCTGCACTGATGAAGTATTATTCATGTTGATGAACCAGCTCTGCAGTACAAGAGGGCTTTGCCCAGCTTTCCCTGAAAACGTCTTTAGCTATTTTGGAGTTCCAAAATACTGCTGAAGAATTTTCCCACTCGTACCAGTTTATTTCCCAAGTGGAGAAAGGAACCTGATTCAAGTTACTCCATGAAAACAAGAGAGATGGATTTAGTGGGAGGAAGCCTTAAGAAGTTGGGCTGTTCCCATTGAGAACCGTGAGATACATAATGATGTCTGGGAGTCCCGTATGGCTGCATCACTCACACTGGGATTGTCAAACACCAGAAGTTCAAGAGTATTTTGTGAAGCATGTGTCTGAATCTGTTTTTTGTCCTTCTCATCCTTACTACATTGTTGTTCCCTCTTGGTTCAGCCACGCTGAGATGGGGAAGGCATTTGCTGCTGTCTCAGTTACTGTAGCGAGCCTTGTTAGATGCTGTGATGTTTGGCTTCTCGAGCTCCAGCTATGAGATGGCAGCACGTAAAAAGCATGCTGCTAAAATTACCATGTGTGTTCTTCCCAGTGTCTTGAGGCAGAACTGTCTCATTCAGAGAACATTGTGCTGGCTGCCTGAGAGCTGGGGGTTCAGTAAGGGGGTTCAGAGAGGATTCCTGCAGCCTGCAGAGAAACACCATATGAAATGTTCATATTTCTACTGGTCTGCTGTTCTGTATATGCCTCTCTATGAGGTACCCACGGGCAGTATTCTAAATTTTCCCTAAGATTAGATGTTTCATGTTTTATTTGCACCTCTTCTGATATCTGGGGCGTTAGGGAAGGTATCAGGTTCTAGGGAGTTTCAGTTCAGGAATCAAAGTGTTAAGTTGATAGGCATTTCAGACATTTTTAATCTCAATTGCACAGAAGCAGTGGCCTGTAACGGGTTTCAGGTCCAAGTTTACAACTCGGTCATCTGTTGATTATACTGAAGATGTCTAATGTAGAGGTAGGGCAATTTGCATAAGTAATCGTAGTTTCAGGAGGTTGTCAAGTTACTGATCCGGAGTTTTATCACAGAGTTTAGCTGTATTACTACAGCTGCTACTAGTAGCCAAATTAGGTTTTGAATTACACTCTTGACTATAAATTACTTTTTCAAAAGTATATTTTAATACTATCCTTCCTGTTTTCTACTATAAATGCAGTGTCATTACAGGAATGAGATAAATCTGTGTATCTCTCTCCCTGAACCACTATTTAGGACTTAGTTAACGCAGCCAACTCACTGTGGTGCTTCGTACAGTATCAGCATGAACAGTTTGAGGGAAAATCTTGATACTTGATTAGTATTTATAGACAGTTTGGCTGAGAAAGGCAGTAGTTCCCAAAGGTTTGGCACCTCTACAGTGTTCTCATAAGAGTAAAGATGATTCAAGTAAATGTCAGAAGGGATTTGCTGGCTGCTAGAATTAGCTGTGTGATGCAGAATTTTCTTTTGATACCAGCATGGTGTTAAAGTGGCTCACTACTTTGCAAACTCAAAATACCAGTCAAACAGCTGACTTGAAAACAGTGTGATGGAAGGGAAAAAGGCAGGAAACAGACAGCTTGGGGAAAATGCCCGCTGGGTGAGAAGGACTGTGTTTATTATTTTAATTGCCTAATGGTGCTAAGGGAGCGTCTAATTAAAGTCACTGGAGAAGTCCTTAAAGGTTGAAAGATAAATACTGGAAAATGTTATATATAGCCTTTAGTGTTTCTTCTCACCTGCAAAAATACAAGAATTAAACTGAAGGACTGGGTGATGTCTTCTGAAGCTTTTCCTTTACATAAGCAGTGTACAAGAGTCAAACATAGCTCCCCAGAAAATAATAGCGACGTAGGAACGCTGTAATGGTTTTGTTGCCTCTACCCATGTATATTCTGGTGCTCTGATCCCTGTGTCCCCATGTTGGTATTGGCAGAACAAGAATATAGGATGGACTCCTGGCAGACTGGCCTGTAGTCTGTAATGGACAATTACAACTGCATGCTGGTACACTTTGATCTGTATTTTGATTTAGGATCACGTTTTCTGGCAAAAAATGGCATAGGCTGCCCTGTCAGAGACGAAGTAAGAAGTTTCATCTTTCGTTTGCTTGCAATTTTTCCCTCTTTATTGCTTGCTATCCTAGTCTGGTAATAGGACTGCACATTAATTGCTCTCTCATCTGGTTTACTGAAAATGATCCAGGTTAGTCTAAAAGGATTTTTTTTTTTTTTCTGGATTGTTTTGAGAAATAGCTGTGCTACTATACTTGGTAGGGGGATAAGGGAGAGGGGGAATAAGTTCTTACCTGACTAAGCAGTAGTCAGCAAAGATCATGTAACAGTTCTTGGGCATAGAGATCATTATCTAGAGAATGAAAGACTGTCTCCACCAAATATTTATTGACATGCTTTGAAGCCATTTAAGATGTGTTGGAAAAAAAACTGGAGATTATGAAAAAGAACATTTCTTTTTCACAAGGCTAATTTTAAACATCTCATAGGAAATGCTTTGTATCCCATTCAAAAACTCTCATTTGAAGTCTAAAATAAAATCTTACATAAGGTGTTTCCTTTATCAACAGTGGTGGTTCTGAAGTTCCGTCTTCAACAGCTCTTCTGCCCACTTTGCCAGAACAGCTTGGTGTTTCCTTGCTGCCTGGCAAGTCTGAAAGATAGGCTGGAACTTTCCTAAAAATTGCAGGGTGATAATTTTGACTACGTTAAACGTGGCCCTGGTAAATAACCTTGTAAGCTTTTGAGATAAATTAGAAGGAAAAGTTTTAAGCTAGGCCACACATTTTGGCATGCAAATAAATGAACAATGTATTATATGTTTATAGCTCTGCTCTTGCAATTCTTCCTTGTTCATTTGAAAACCTGAAACAAAATTTCTCTCAGCCTCTGTTTCTTTCACTAATACCTTCACCAAAGGTGTCACCTGCTCTTCTGTAGAGGTAGGCCTTTTGATGTGAGATTTGAGCAGTAAGGTGAAGGTCCTCCTCCATTTTTTTTTCTTGTCTGTGTAAAGTGTGATGGCTTTTTTCCTCATGAGTCATTTTGGGATTATTTTTTTTGTAAATCTACATCCTTTGTGTATAAACAGACAACTCAGGTAGAGAGGCTAGTGGGACTACGAAACCCTCCTCTCCCAGATCTGTTTTAGAGCAAATATGTATTTCTTTGAAATGCAGAGCAGCACTTGTGTTTTCTGGCTGTCCGCTGGCAGATATACTTCTATTCATAGAAACAGAAATACATGTTTTGTGTGCATGCTCTATAATATGCTGCCCTATTTTCTAAATGTCCATACAAGCACTAATAGCTATGAGCAGTTTTAGAATATCCCAAATGTCTCAAAGATATCCAAACATAGTCTCAATTTCTAAAAGGGCTGACTTTTACAAATATTTATACGCACATGGCTTTGTTTGCAGTTTCTTTGCATTCCTATATGCCCATTTGTTTTAATCACATGAATGGGCAATTACTAGAAATATATTGGAGAAACACCTATAAAATGCTTTTTGAACAACTGTTATTCTAGGATCTCCTACCACAATTATTCTCATAGAGTCAGTCACTCTGAGTTCTTTTTAAGTAGCTGGGAAACAGGGAGGCGCATCCTCAAGTTTAAGTTGCCTAATGCATTGAATCCAGATAATGAATGCTTTGACAGGTTGTGCGTGTGTTGCTCGGTGTGTTGTCAGTGCTTCATGACACCAAGAAAAGCAGGATTTGATCTGCTGCTGCTGAGACTGAGAGTTTGACATTATTGAAGTAAGGAGCGATGCATGACTCACGTGCAGCATAATATTTTCTGTTTTTCTTCTGCTTTGTCTTTATTACCTTTGCTACTGATGAACTTTTCAATAAAATTAATTTTTTTCGCTAGAGCACTTAATTCTATGCCACGGAAAAAGTCGTATTATGAAATTCCTATAAATAGGACAACTGAGGAGTTTGGAGTTTTCTAGCACTTTGTTTTCTTTGTACTTTTTCCAACCTCATCAGTTGGATACGTCTAGGTACTGATACTGTCTCACATGACAGTAATAAAAAATAATCTCACTGTGAGCACGTTTATCCCCAATTTGTGCTCCTTCAGGTGTGCACGTGGAGAGGACATTTCTGTTAATATGCATGCTGTGACTGTGAATGCAGCTTGATAACAGCTTTGAAATAGGAGTTCATTTACTTTTGGATGTTTCTTGCCTTCATCCTGAATTAGGTGTCACATACAATTGGTGGCTCAGGACTGTTCTTTGACTTAAAGTTGGAGACGTTAATTTTTTTTATATTTGCTTTTTGATGGTTGGATATAGTAATAGTTCTGGTTCCATTATGTTTGTCCTCTCATTTTTGAGCAGTTACATATGGATTTGTCGAAGACCAAAGAAATATTTACATCTTCCATACTATTTAGTATTTAGTCACGTGCTCAACAAATTGTTGTGTTTCTTGCAATTGAATAAATTTTGGCAAATTTGGGGTGCTATTATTTATCTGTAACTGTTACTGAGGAGATTGGCATGCTTGGATACAATTATGTAGGACAAAGAAGATTAATTTTATTTAATTATATTTAATATGTTGTCATAGCAACTTTGTTATGTTTGAGTGTTTAAGTGTTTTAAAAGTTGTTTTCAAAAACTACTATAAATTTCAATCCACTTATGTGTGAATATTTATAAACATCTACAGTTTATTCTAATTATGTAAAATGTAACAAACTAAATACATCCAACATCTTACATTTTCTGCAATAGTATTCTATAAGCAGTTCACTGACAATTTTCTGTGTATATATGAAGAAACTAGAACTATGTTTACTTGAATCTTCAGTGGTATCATTCTTTGGGTCAGTATATGAAGTACAGTACTCCCTGGTACCCCCTACTCGAAAGATTGAGCGATGAATCTTGGCAGCACGAGTTCCCTGAGATTTCTGTAGGATTTTGAGAATAGTCCCAGATCCTGTACATAGAGGTCAGCACTCTGAAGGTAGTTAAACAAGAATGGTCCTTTGCAAAGTTGAGTTTTCAAGAGAGGGGAAAAATCCACTCTTACTTTCCACTCTTACTTTTGCTTTTTCTTTGTTTTCCCCCACTGTTCATTCAGAAACTATGACCTGATGAATGTCAGTGGACTGTAATCCGTTTATTCCGTGTGGTGGTGGGAAGAGGGAACCAGGTATTTCATTTGGGCTGAGTGAACCAGAGTCACTCTGAACTGAGCCCCCGCTACCATCAAACTGAGAGATTTTCTTCTTGATCATTTTTCTTTCTTTGGCTCTGCGATTCTGGAACCAGATTTTCACCTGCAATGTTATAAATGATGTCTGATCAGCTTAAGGTAGTGGTCAACTTTTTATACGAATAGTAGCAATGAAAAAATATATGTATACAAAACAAAGCAAACATCCTCTCTACCCCTCTCAAAAAAACAAACCCACACCAACACTGGACTTGTGCAGTAGAAAATTCTTTAGTTACTCACTTTCTGTGTCATAATCAACAGAAACTTGTTATTTACTTAGACCTGCATTAAAGTGAACTTGTATTATATTTAGGAACATTGGAATCAACTGTTCTCATTTAGACACAGAGCCCACCTAGTTCATCATCTGAGCTTTGACAGTGGTGTGTGCCATACTTAAAGGAACATGCAATTATAGAATCATTTGTCAGGTTTCTTTTTCATCTCTGTTAGAGATTAATTCAAACACAAGTGGTGAGCGTTCATTTTCTTTATATAGAGTGATTTGTTTTTGTATTTGTATTCTTGTTTTGTTTTAGGCTATATATTCATATATGTGTTGTATATGTCAGGTGTATAGATACATCAGCACTACTTAATGACAACAAATTAATGATAATAAAGCTAATTGTTTGTATTGAAAGAACCCTATCTATTTGAAATCCAATTTTGTTATCTAAATTTTCTTGTGTAAATGAGCAGAAACCCACATTTGTGTTTTCCTTATTATTTTTCAGTGTTCTCACTTCATGGTCTGTTATATCCTTTAAGGTATGTTGAGTACAATATTATATAGAAAAAAAATTCTATTACTTTCCAAGTAGGTTTTACTTTATTACCTTACAGGTAGTGATGGTAAGAAGCATTTAGCTTTGTCAGTCACAAGTCATGTAGAAATGCAGATAGGGTATGTGTTTTGTCTGTGTTTTGCCTGAAGGAAATTTATGAGTCAGAAATTGTATAGCTTTAAGAGAAGAGCAGCAGTTACGTAAAAAGAAGCTAACAGCTGGTTTTATGCAGCATCACTAGTTACTCCAAGTATGTCTGTGTTCTAAATCGGCGAGTTTGCATAACATCAGAGGAGTTTCCTGAAAATATTCTAATGGAGCTACATCCTACTGCAAAACATGCTGGAGTTTGTTGATGGTCAGCTTGTTTTTCTTAGTTACTTTCCAGAGCCACTTACAGAATCATAGAATATCCCGAATTGGAAGGGAGACTACCTAATAATTAAATAAATATGCCTGAGAGCATTGTCCACCGGCTTCTTGAACTCTGGCAGGCTTGGTGCTGTGACCGTTTTCTTTCACTTCTTCTCAGTGAAGAACCTTTTCCTAATATCCAACCTGATGTGTAGTCTACAGAGTGTAATCCGTGTACTATTTGGGTCTGAGACTGAGCATCACTGCCCTATGATATGATTCTAAAGACCTGGTGCTTGAGTCTAAAATGTTATTACTTATCTATGCATCCTTACGCTTTCCAGCTTCAATTGGTCCCTCTCTATTCCATGTTCTTTCACAGACTGAATGCAGAAGAAGAGGAGGCTACTGAAAGAGGAGGTTATTTTAGAGAACTGAATGTGTATATTCAGAAAGAACAATAGTTTGTAAAATTCTAAAAGGAAAGATCTCTTACTTAAATTTACCTGGGGGCAATAAGTCTGGTTGCTACGGTATGAGATGTTTTATTCAGTATCACCAAATCTTCCCTTATCTTCCAACTGTAGCAGAGCCATTGAAATTCTGTTGCATAAAGAGGGCTGGATACAACAGTTGCTATACTTGCATTCAGCAGAGCTGTGTTTCCTAAATGTGCTCTCCAACACAGTGACTTTAGGAAATTCTTTATCCCAAATTCCTCTAGTCTTTGAACACAACTAGGATACCTGGGTCCCTGCTCAGGAGACTGTAGTCAAGACAGTGTTTAAATATGTATGTAACTTGATCACAGAGGTGTTTTTCAAATAAGCAATAGATCTAAGTATGCACTTGGAAATTTCCTGAGCAGATAGCCTTGGCTACGTATACATGCATAAGTGGCATAACAAATTGGAACCAAGCTTTATAGCCTAAAGCATCCTGTACATAATAGGTGTTTCTAGTACCTGTGAGCATGACAGCGAAAATAAATCCTGACTTGAAAATCAAAGGCTCTAAAGGCTCCTTTAAAACGTGCTGAAACCTCACAGAGGGAGAATGTGGCATGTGGCAATAGTGGTAACAAATACGTAACAAAAAGTACACGGATATCTCATTTGATTGTTCTTTGAATGCTGAACTTTCATTTTCCTGGCTTACAGCTGTAGTGTATCCAATGCTTTGGATCTTTACTGGCCACCATTTTGTGTGGTTGCAAGAAGAAATAAAATGGAGAATGTTATAACTATTGAGGACATAGTGAAGATAATATTAAGCTGAAGTGTTTAATTTCTAGCTGTCTAGCAAGCTGTTATGCAAGTAAGAATAAGTACTTTTCCATACTTCTGTCATAGATGAACATCATAATGTTGAGTTACCCTTAACAGGTTTCTGTCAAATTAATTTATTAATTTGTGACTGTGTAGTGTATTATCTGTGCCTAATATGCTTGCAAACCATCCTGGTTGCCTTGGCACTACTTTGTGTACAGAACATGAATGCTGCTTGTGCCCTCCGACTGTTGCAGTGTCTGTCAGTGGATGGGTGAGTATGGTGGACAGTCTGTGTACCTGTCTTTCAGATAGTCCCAGGTTTGCTGCAAGTTCTGACTTTCTCCTTATTGTAATATATCTGTTGCAGTGAAATTCCTTCTCTAATTCTAGTCTCTGGTGGTCTGTGTAAACAACTCGGTACTTTTCTTTTGTTCTTGTTTTACCTGTTTGAGAAAGAAATATTATTAATATGTTGATTTTTGATAGCATCTTTCTTTCAAACATCTCAAATATATTACCGACATTATTACTAAAGCTACAGAGTACTTGCCAAGGATTGTTTTCTCTGTTACAGAGAAGGAATATGAGGTACAGAGTGAATAAGTAGGTAGCCAAACGTTTTAAGAGCATGTTGGATATCATAGTTCTCTCTCTCCCTCTATCTGTCTGTAAATGTATGTTTAAATATAAAGCTTAAGTGCAGAATACCTTGAAGCATGTTAAATAATTCATAGCATACTTAATTGTACTGAATATATTTGACCTCAAAGGGATTTCATTTCAATGTTTATTGAAATGACTTGTGTATTCGTGGACATAAATACCACAGGATATCGAGACTGACTTTCAGACACAATTTTAATTGTGACTAATTGTACTAATTCTGTATTTGGGCTTTTCAGATCAGTTCTCTAACACAAATGTCAACTAGCAATCTATTTACTGTCTGCGTTTGGTCAAGCTTATAAGTTCAGTAATATATATTATATACGTGTATACTGAATATATATATGTATTTTTTTCCAAAAAGGTATAGTCTTGCGAGGTGCTGGGTGT
Source organism: Heteronetta atricapilla (assembly GCA_011075105.1). NCBI lineage: Eukaryota > Metazoa > Chordata > Aves > Anseriformes > Anatidae > Heteronetta > Heteronetta atricapilla. Next base: position 16,310,224 of record CM021734.1, on the reverse strand, counting down.
ACTCAGTGAGCTGAGTTTCCATTTGGAATTGAAGGCCCTTGGCACCTTATAAGACTAGACAACAAAATACTTAAAAAAGGATTGTGGTATCATCCAATCTCTAACATGTAAAAGAAGTATTCTTAGATGAATTCTGTTAAGAGAAATGTAACATGATGTTTAGAACATATCTTTAATTTCTTAGATTTTTTCAAACAACTCTTTTTCTAATAATAATACAGAGATCACTGTTAAGCTTATTTTTTCTCTTTTGCACTTCCAACAGCCCAACTAGCTAGTTTTCCTTTTTTGTCTGATCTTCCCAGTTTTAGGTTTTTTTTTTTTGATGTGAGTTTTCTGGGACAAACTGTAAGACAAAGACTCCTTTAAAGTGGTTCCCTAAAATTCATTGAGGTGTTAAGATGAAGCACACGCCACACAAAAGAGCGACAAGAAGATCTTATCAAGAACCCCTTTTACATTCAGAAACACAAGCCAATTGGTTTGGAATTTACAAGCCCTAAACAAATGTCAGACTCTTTCATCTTAGCAGAGGAAAAAAGGACAGAAATAAGCGAAGGAATATTTTTCTTCAGTTCTCTTCAATTTTGGGCCAACATTGAGGATAGACTGAGGTATTTTTATCTTAAGCTACATGTTTTGAAATACACAAAATTAAGAATGTTTTCCTCAATTCTCTTCCCCTTTGACTTCTAGTGTATGAGGTTTCCTGGTTAAATTTGCAGGACTACAACATTCATCAAACTTAAGTTCATCATTTTTTTCAAATTACAAATTGTTGGCTTTGAAATATTTGCTCTAGATGATAGTTATACTGTTAACAATAGTATAGATATTCAAGTTCCTTGTAAACTGAAGGCTTAGAAGTTAATCTTTGAAAAGAAGTTAAAATTCAACAGGGTTATTCTGGCTTCAATATAATCAGCAAATATAGCCATGATTTGAGGGGGTGGAGAAAAGGAGCAGTCTTCCCCATTCCCCTTGGTCATAAAATGCACAGAGCATTTCTTCTGAAGACAATAAAGCTAGGAGAAGGCCTCTTTATTTGCTGTGAAAATCATCACCCTTTCCGGCAATATAACTCCTGAAGAAAAAAGGGAAGAAGGAAGAGACAAGACTGCATATCAAAGCAAAGAGAAGTGTTGAAAGGGTCTGTTGCCTCAATATGACAGATAGGCCTCAAAACTGAAGACAATGTAGGCCAGTGGAAAATAGATGTCACAACTAGTTTACAAAGCAAAATAAATTAGCGTTAAAGCAGAGACCTCGCCCTATTCCCTGTTTTTCTATTTTGTTTTCTAGCTGCATTTTTGCTGTGATGTGATGTGAATTACTTGGACATCATTGCTTGTGATGACATCAGATATGTTGAGTATTATAAAATAAATAAAGCTAAAGCTGACCTTGCTATATATATAAAGAGAGAGAGAGTGTATATATAAATCTTGTCCTTTTGTGTAGTCCCCTTAAAGTCCATTCTGTTTTTGAGAAAGGTCATTCCCAGCTGAACTTTCATAAGTTTTATAAGACTTTAGGTTCTAGACCCTTGTTTAGAGATGTTCTCTTCGGTAAGTTTCATTCCTTGATGACTCACTCCCATAGAATTACACATTTTGCACGTAATATTGCAGGTTTTAGAAATGGTTTGAAGTTTTAGTCTTTGTAACTGAAGTTGGAAGGGCATTTTGTACATTGATTTTAGTGAAAACAGGATCAGACTGTAAGGAATACTGGAAGCGTTCTTTTTCTTGGTTTTGTAGCTCATCTGGGAAGGTAATTTTAGCAAGCCCACTTTGGCTGTTTGTTTTTGAAAATTTCTTACTGCCTAATATGTCTACAATGTCTGTATATTTGACAAAAAGGGTTGTTCCAAATATGCAGTAATGGTCTTTTAGTTAGAACTTACAAATTATAAAATTTCAAACCAAATTTGAGCTGTTGAATGCAGATAGTAGTTATGTTTCATCCTAAGGATCGTCTTGGTCAGGTAAATTTTCATTTCAGTTTTTCTGAAGTTTAATTGCTTGGATAAAATGAAAATATATTGAAACAGAAGGTAAATAGAAATTAACACCCCTTTTCCCAAAATAATTTCCATTGTCAGTACTTTAGTAGGCTCCTTCATTTAATTGGAAGTGTTTTGATTTCTGTCACTCCGTGCTGCTCAGGATATACATGTATATATGTATGTAAGTGCATTTGTGAAGTTCAGGGCTGTATAGTTCTGAAATTTTGGACCAATGAACTGTATTAGTCTTCAATAATATTGAAGGGGAGGAGCTGGTAGCTACTTTATAGCATGCATAATAATCTGGGCAAAAGGAAAAACAAAACGATTCTGCTTTGAAGAGTGGTTATAACGATATCAGGTAGGTTTTCTTACGTTCTAGAGAAAATATTGGTAAGTTAACATGTAGTTACATGCATAATTTGTTTCTTGCAATTATGTTTGAATTTCATTCCCTATAATTTTTTGTGTCAGTATTAAAGTTTTCCAATTCTTACACTTAATATTATTTTAAAGACACTGATAAAAAGCCAAATGTGGTTTGGTACTTCCCCTGTTTTAAATACATCACATTTTTGTTTTACTTTCCCAAACCCTTTTTATTAAGCAGGATTGACGTTTTCCACCAAATTCAGTGAAGTCTTGAGCTGTTTTTAACACTTCAAAGCATTGGGCCCTAGGAATGTAAAGCCTCAGGACATTTATCTGTGGACAGGCCCTGATTCACCTGTCCAGAATTGTTCATAAAGTACTTCAGCATGAGTGTAAATTCTGTGTTTTTCAAACCAGAGATGACTTTAAGCACCTAAGTGCTTTTTTGCAATGCATATACATTTTATGAAGTTGAGCAAGCATGTGTGAAACTTTGCAGTGTCTGCCTTGTCTGTGCAATTAGTGTAAAACAAGGATTTAGATTCTGAAAATACTAATGCATTTCAACCTCAGTGCTGTGACAGAGACAGGGTTGCATCGTTGACATTCAGTAGTCTGAATTGATTCTGGTCTGTGCTTGGGTCTTGCATCACTTTTACACCTGGAAAACTCCAATGATGTTAATGAAGTTACAGCTGGTTTACATGAGTATACATAAGGACGGGGTGGGGGGAGGAACAGACTCTAAATCTGCCTGGCTTTGAAGACCTTTGTAAAGACCCCAAGTGGAAGGATGGCATTGTGGTATCTTAATGTGCACTAGGCACTTTATACTTAATAACAATGGGAAAACAGTCTGTATCTACTTTATAACTAAGAAACAATTACTAGACTAATTTTGTTCTTGAGTGATAACCTTTTGAAGGATTGTTACTGAAGTGGTGGTGCTGGTTTTCTGTGTCTGCTAGGATTGCTCGAGTTGTAATTGCCCTTCTTTCTTTAGAGCATTTTCTTTGATGCTCTCTAACACACACTTACTACTTTCAACCTTAGCAAGGTTTGCTAAATCTATTGTTACACACAATTTACACCTTGGGAATATATACAGAAAAGTTCTGGCATGCAGCTTGTGACAAAAACAGGCAGATCAATGAGTGACACTTGGGAGAAAGTGAATTTTAATTATCTAACTGTAGCAAGCTGCAAAATTCTGGTACATGAAAATACTGAGAAAACAGTTTGAATCTAAATGAAGCAAAAGCTGATGAGACGTGTGCAAACACAATACTCTACAATGATAATTTTAGTCAGATTATTTGTCTGGGGGCATTTCTTCTCACTTAAATCTACATAGAATAATGAAAAACAGGCAAATCAGGAGGAAATTGCGTAATTGCTACAGCTTGATCGTAGTACAGTTTTCTTTAAAATTGTTGAAAAGTCTTTAAAGGTTTAAATATATAAAACAGCTCAGTATTCTGCATCACAAGGTAAAGGTCAATTTTATAATTTCCTAGTTTTGGGGGGGAACTGTTAAAAGCAACGTTTTCAAGAGTGTCATGTTTTTCATCAGAAATGCTTTACGCAATGTTAGAACAAAGATACCTAGGCTTGAGTGAGATGCAGCCATATCTAGACACAACAGCCATTTTGCTACAGTCATATAAAACTTTTATGGGATGAAAGTGAAACTAGTACAAATTCAGATAAAAGTGCATTAAACAAGAGTAGGTTAAATAAATGTCCTAAATGACCCACCAACCTATGTGCTTTAAGTAAAGTTAATTATTTATGAGATCAGTGATAGCAGAAAAATGCTTTCTGAGATAAACAAAAATAATTTAGCATACGCTTACCAGTAGTGTTGGTTTGCACCGTTTTCCTCATCCATTCATAAGAGCTGTGCCTTTGGCTGTTGGGAGAGATTTGCTGTGCATTAATTGTATCTACAGGAGGTAACCCCCCAGATCCAGCAGGATGGAGGGAGCTGTAATCAGCAGAGCTGTAGGAGACCTGCCCAGGAGATGAGCCATTGATCTGTGCAGCAGCCACCGTGCTGGAAGGTCCTGGGCCATAAGCGTTCCAGTCCTCCCTCTGTGGGCCATAGTGGGATCCCCAGGTTCCCGCAGGCTGTCCGTGGTTGTCCAGGGCTGGCACATGGTGATATCCCATGTAGTCTGAGTAGGGGGGAGCAGATGCGAAGTTTTGCACTGGCAGGTTGTTGTTACCCCTTGCAGGTCCTGGATACATGCTGTTCTCTTTATCCAAGAGAGAGCTCACGTACATGATGGTCACAGATCGTAAATGTGTTGTCACAACATCCTGTTCTTCTGTGTTTTCTTTTGCTGCTTAAAATAATTGTTTGATTTTTTTTCCCTAATAATGCAACTTGCTTGGAATCTACTACTTCATCCTCTTTTATTATCAACTGTGTTACCAGGTGCCGGTGGTAATGGTTTACCAAGATCTTGTCTGACGTCAGCCAAACTGCCTGCCTCATAATTACATTTACATTCAAATGAAGGGCTGACCAACTCCACCTTTCTGCTAGTTCTGGCGCTTTCTCTTTTTAGAGAGCTTTTATCTATCCTGTTACCCTTCCCTGATATTCAACAGTGATTCCACTGCTGTGATATGATGCAATTGTTGCTTGCATTTAGAAGGTAGTTATAGACCTTTAAAAAAAAAAGAAAAAAGAAAAAGTGTTAAGCTGTAACAAAAATATTAAATGTCTAAATGACTCTTGTCCAGATTGTTTATTTTATGATGCATTGTCAATCAACAAGTAAATCTCTTACTCTTAATTTCTCAGATGCTAAAAAAAATTGAATTTAAAATTTTTAAATTAATGTATACAGTCAGTTTGAATAATACACGTCTCAAGGACTTCTCCCTTGTTATTGACATTTATAAGTGATTTTCTAGCATGGGAGAAATTACAGCTCTAACTGTAATGAACATGTTCATGCTCTCCCTATATGGTATGCTTTAAAGAGATCTCTTCATTTGTTGGCTGTTGCAAACCAACAAACTAGAAGAAGTAGACAATCCTCTTAACTAAGATTGTGGCAGAAGTACAAGCAAAATGACTGAAAAAATAGCAAAGAAATTCTTTGATCAAGCCCAGCAATTTTTTTTGGCTTCTGTTCCAAACTGAAGATGACTTAGATGCCTGGAAGGCCTTCCTCTGAAACTCCTCTATAGCAGTCCGTTTTTGGTGGTGGCAATTAAGTGAAATGGGCAACAAGAAATGTCTGGAATATCAGTGTAGTGCATCAGAACTGCCCTGATGCTTGTCTGTAAAGTGCCTGACACACAGGTACTGGGTAGGTGAGCGTCCACACTCAGAGAAATGATTCTAACGTTGGTTTTATTTTCTTTTTAAGAGCTTGATATTAACATGGGAGAATGAAATCATACTTCATGACTAGGGAATTGCCTCTATGGTTGTCTAGTTATAATTTGTAGAGTGTATTTGATATCAGTTTTTTAACTTGGATGAATCTCTTTGCAATGAGCTATTTGTCAAGGGGTATGCTTGCAAAAGAGGTGCAAATTATAATGAGTAGTTTCCCCTTTACAAAGGTGTGGATTTTCATTCAGCATCCTTTGTATTTTGACACTACTCGTATTCACACATCCCTTCTAATTCCAGCACTGAAGGATTCTAAGTGTGTACTTAAGAAAGATATTTAAGATTCTTTTTTTTTTATTATTTTTTATTTTTTTGAGGAAAGACTTTGTTGATAACTGTAGCAAAGTCTTTAAGGCCACTTTTTATATTTCCAGATTTCTTCATTTCTTAATCCAGAGGATCCTGAGAATGTTGAAGAAGTTTGCCTCATGGGATAGGACATGGAAAAAGTAAGGCTCCTGTAATTGGTGTGCCCCTTATTCAAAAACAAACCCAAACCACCAGCAAAACATCTCTGGACTCCAGTGAGCATCATTCAGATTAAACAAGGTGGTTTCCTAAACTAGAAGCATCGTTGGCATTTTTGCCTATTTGTGAGCATAATGCCAGCAGCTCAATTCCTATATATCGCTAAATACAGAATGCAGATCAATTGGAGGGTGAAGTTCCAGTTCCATCAACTATCTGCAAGCCATCAATATACTACAAATGAGCACTGGTTGCTCATAGATTCCAGCTCAAACATGTTTTTTGACTCTGCATACCTTTTTCACATCTCACTGAATGACATTTGATTTCATAGCGTACATTAGATGATAGTAACATTTTTAATTTTTAATTCTCTTCCTTTGTGGGATGCCCTGTTCCTACCCCCCACAATTTCACTATCACCTAATCCCATTTTTTTGTATCTCAGAGCTTTATCCTTCATTCTCTGTTCTTTTATCTTTTGTTTACGCTCCTCCTTTCCCTTTCTTGTTTTGCCTGTTCCATTATCTGAATTTTCTTTAGATCTATTTCGATTCTTTCCAGAACATAATTAGATCAAGATATGCTGATGGTGAAATGCTGTACTGATTTGATATCGGCTAACAATAGTAAGCTTTGAATAAGGCAGTTTGTTTAAAAAAAAAATTTACATAGAAGGATAAGATTGCTGGGCAAGACTGCAGATTTTTAACACCAGAGTGAGAATAAGATAACTAAAACGACAGCATATAAATGATTTTCTGCACTGTCAGTCTTATGCCTCCCATTTAGTGTAGCAGAACTGTGTGTAGAAAGGACCTGTATCTCTGCATGTAGTCCAGTGGTTTAAGGGTACCATAATTTTGGGGACTGATGTTTTTTGAGAGCTAATCTGGGTCTGCCTTCCCAAGAGTTACTTCTCAGCCATACGTGTGTCATTCTGCTCAAATCTGGCATGTCAGTAGCTTCAGAGCCTCAGAATCACTGCCTCTTCAGTGTGTAGCAGTAACTTACCCTGTAGTTCTAGGAAGACTTCAAGTGGGCATTGCTGTCAAACACGAGGGAGATCACTGCCCTTCTCCTGTGAGGGGGAAGGTGATGAGCACTCCTTGCAGGGGTGGTAATGAGGTGCTTGTGGGAGAGGGAGGACTAGTATGGGTTTATGACTGCTTAACGCGATTGTGGAGCTGTCTTGTCACCATGGTCCCTCTTTGACTTTTTGGGACGGTGGGAAAGGGGAAGCAGTTCTGAGGCAGTGGGCAGAAATACCAGAAATGTCATCCATGTGGAGGCTTGTACTTAAGAGATTTTCAGCTGAGGGGGTAGAGACAGGATAGCTCTCTAAGGTACTGGCAGGTCTGTAAGGTATTGGCAGCAAGACTGCAAGTGCTGTTTGGCATACTTCAGAGAGATTGATAGCTAGAGCCATAACTGAGCTCCAAGGTTATAATTTTCCATTTTTCTCCAACTGTTAAAATATTATGTATAATTTATCTATTTAGCACCCACAGGAGTTGCCTCAGCCTTTCGTTGGGTTGAAGGGGTGTGCGTGTAAAATTAAACATACTTTATGTGCATTTAATCTTTGGGGAAGATGATGTTTGGGGAAGAAGATTGCCTAGTTTTCTAGCAAGTGGTTGATGAAAACTTAGTAATAATAACAAGCGTAGTGAGAACCATTGAAGTCTTGTTTGTACAGACAGTGCAGATGGTATACACTAGTATGTGTAGTGTTCTCAAGAGCATTTCCAAACCTGGTAATAACAGTGTAACCACAAACATGCAGTTGAGTGTTTTAATGACAGCTGTTATAGCTGCAATTTCAGGGACTACTGGCAGGTTAAAACTGGCCCGTACATCAGTAACGTGTATTAAAGGTTGTTTTTATAAGTTTATTATGTACCTCTAATCATAAAGTTACTCTTCCTTCTTCCAACAATAAGAAACAAATCTTTCCATCTCTGACACTTGAAAATGTTGGGTTTTTTTTTGTTTGTTTCTGAGGAGAAGGAAGTACGCAAGCTTAATGTGTCCCATTCTGGCCAAGGTGATAGGAAGCGGTGTTTGTTTCCTTGCCTCCACGTGACCGCTCTAATGACACATCAGTAGCGTAAGGCTTTAGGATGCTTCTTGCCCATACCTTCATAACTGCACGCCTGCAATTTCAGTGGAATGGCTGCTTAAGGAGTTTGTTGGTGAACTATATAATGATGGATTTAATGCAGTATTTCAGAGCTGTTACTCACCCTTTATTCAAGCCAAGCTTTACATGCACACCCGTTCCTCCTAAAATTAATAGCCAGCTGTATAAATCCTAAGGAAGGGACAGTCAGTACGTGGCATGCTGTCAACTGGGGTCAGTTCTGCTGGAAAAAAATCTGACTGTTAATTAATGAAGGAAGGCAGGTGGTATTTAAATTTTAAAGCACATAGCCAAAGAGGCTGATCTTGATTTCACTGTACTTCTATAAACAAACTCTGAAAAATCTATTTAATCTTTTTAATTGGGATGATTTAATATACAGCGCCCTAGTTGGGTCTCATTTTCCGGGCATGAAATGCAAGCACATAGCAAACTGCTACTTATCGAGAAGTGTGGCACAGCTCAGAGAGCTGAATGAGCTCGGAGAGCTGAATGAGCAGTGGTAACAGAGCTATTTTCCCTTGCTGAACTGAGCTCTTCTCACAGGAAAAAAGGCTGTATCAAAAGTTCCAGTCAGTACAAACAAGTAGAAATAAAAACGGCGACTGTCCATGAAGCCTTCCTCAGTGTTATTTTGAATTCCATATTCTTAAATTTTGGTTAACAAGTCCTTTTTAAAATATTGAAGACAGCATTGAAGAATGAATTGTTGGGAGTACGATGATCTTATTTACCCCTCGATCTTGTATTGCTGTTTTTCTAACTGCTGCTAACAATGAGTTAGCTTTCCTCTCTTAATGTTAAACTTTTGTCCTTCGTTAAAGTAGCCACAATGTATGTCGTGTATGATCTGCACCAGTGTTGCATATGCCAGGAAAGAGTGGTCTGGAAGTAAAAGAAGGGCTTGCTATTCTGAAATGTAGATAACTTACAATTTGCTACAGAACCGATACTGATTGTAATGAGAGAGTCTTATTGCCCAGCGAGCACACTTACCACAGAAGGATTTCAAGAGCCTGAATTTGCAATCCAGGTTAAATCGATTCTTTTTGGCAGAACCTGAACATGATCAGCAAATCCTCCATTGATACTTGGCTTCCTTTCTGAAGAATCATGCAGTGCAGAGCTCCCACTTACTGTAATGAATTCATCCTGATTAGAGTATAGCTAGATGGATTTTTGGGTGCTCAGTATTGAGTCATTCAGCCATTCTTTAGTGTAGTCTTGTTTTCATGGACTAACAAAGTAATCAATTGCTTTTAGTGCTTACCATTCTTGCTGTACTCATGGCTTATATTCCTGTCAGATAGGCATTTCTGTTGCTGAAATTCAAATATATTTTTTCATACTCTCACGTGAGAGATCATGTGAAGTCTGTCCTACCTTTGCAGACCAAGAGTGTGCAGGATGTATCTAAATTAAGCCTCTTCATTTATTGAGGTACCTCTCAGAACAGAGCTTGTACCAAAATGAACACTAAAATGTAGTCGTGCTCTCTGAGTATGAAAACCGCTGGCAAATGTTTTTATCATAAAAGCAATGCCTATTTTTTTAATAGTGAGATCAGTGCAATTGTGTGTCCCACTAATAACATGGAGTGCTGGTCCAAAACATGACTGGCTGTGTACGTCATTCAGGATGAGCAGGGATGCATCATCTAGTGCACACTCTGGATGCAGAAGTGTGTGTTGGAGCAAGCCTGTACTGCTCCAGCAAACTAAATAAGGGTGCTGAAATAGGAGCATGATTTTTTGTGTATGTATTTTTTTAATTTGCTGTTGGGATAGAAGGTAACTTGATGCTCTCTCGTATGTGCATTAATGATTGTATAACCCCTAGGCAATTGCAGGTAACACGTTTGGAGTTTTTTGATTTGGAAATGCCATTTTGAATTGTATGTCTTGCTTAGATGCATAAAGTTTTTGTCAGAGTTTTGTCCTGTTTGGTATGTTCTTTTTGATCTTTTTGTACTATACAAATCACACTTCTTTCTGGGTAGTGGGGTTTAAAGTTTAGTGAATTCCTCTGAAAATTGAGTATACCTTGATCATTGCTTTAATCACAATTAGGATTAAGGGCTTAGATATTCTTGTGATGTAGTCTAAGGTATGCTTTTCTTCTTCAAGGCACTTTGCTAACAACTAATCAATCTTCAGAGAAGCCCTGCTTTAGTGTCCCTAGTTTTATAGATGTGATAAAAGTGATAGGTTACATGATATGCCCACAGTCAGAAAGGCAGCAAGTATCATTCTCAGGACTGGTACTGGTATTTCATGACTCATGGTGTTGGACCAAAATACTTGCAGTTGATTTGGCTCCAATTTTATGTCTCTTGTTTTTAGTTATATACAATATAGCACCTAAACAACAGTACTTCACAAGCTTATTGATGACAAGTATCTTTCTCGTGGAGTTTGGTGGGCAACTGTTTAAAGGATTAAAGTTGGAAATATTGAATAGATTGCTGGTAAGTTTTACCAAAAAACAACAACAACAACAACAAAAACACAAAAAACAAAACCAAAAAAAACCTACTTAAAGCAATCACTGGCATAACTAGAGGGTTAATAATCCCTAAAGTATTACCCTGGTTTAAAGATACTGCTTTTGGAGCAATAAATTTTAACCTTTGAACATGTGCTTCTGCAAATAAAATCCAGCCTTATTTTGTGTACTTAACAACTTCTGATTGGAAACACATAGCAACCTATAGCAAGCATGCTTTCAGTAAACTGGAACAGAAATGAGGCAGATCTTCAAAGTAGTCACTTATCTTCCTCAATAACTCTTCTACATGTAAACAAGATAAAACAGGTCATTTTGCCAGATCCCTCACTCTTTGAATGATCTTTAAATAATTTTCAAGAGAAAGAAGTTGTGTTCAGATAGATTTTTCTTACAGTTTTCTTGAAGGACTTCTATTTTTTGTTTGTTTCTTTTTAAAATTCTCATACAGAATCAAACTATAGCATGGAAATGTGATTAAAAGTTAGCAATGAACTTGATCCTGCAAAACCCTGGGGCCAGGGTTTTGTGCACTTAGCTAGAGGTAGGTCCCAAATTACTATATTTCAGAGCTTCCTTTTGTATTTTTACCTTTTAAAATTCTAAATCTGGAAGATTTCACTGATTTTTCTCTAGTATGCAAATTTACTTCTGTGTTTAATGGGTCAGTTTCAGGTTGCTTTTTTTTTTTAAAAAAAAAAAAGTTTTGAGTCTCTTTTAAGTGTCCTGTGAATATGTGAACTGTATGTAAAGTATCTCTAGCATTTCCCTCAGTAGACAGAATGGCTGTTCTGTGCACTTCCAATGGATTCCTCTTTTGGACATATGCAGTGGGTATCTCTTTTGGGAGATCGATGTTTTGTTTTGGTTGCCGTGCTCATCAATGCGGGTGTTAAATCACTTTTGTTTGAAAGTGCCATTTGTCACGTTCTACTTTCCATAATGTGTGGAAATCTGTTGCTGAACTTTGAATTGTAGTATCTTCATCTTGTTTGGCTGTCTTACCAACACAAAGCTTAAACCTACTGTTGCTGGCAGCATAATGAAAGGAAGGAGTGGGAATATTACAGTGTAGATGTGCATCCATTTTAAGTTTACCCTTACTTCATGCTACCCTTCTCACAACCAGAAAATGGTAAGTAAAATCAAGACACAGTGCAAACTGCCAGCTCCACGAACCATCCTGGTTTTGCCATTCTCTTTTTCTAAGCATTTTTACTGCAATCCTGCTTTTAAACTTGATATAACAATTCAGTAACAGTGTTCATGAAAATCTTCATGTTCACTTGCTACAGTAGCTGATATCACATTGGAAAACGATTTTTGAAAAAAGTCATTTATTTTAATGTTCTGTATATACAAAGTAATTTTACATTACGAACATTTTGATGATCTAATAGTACTATTTGTTATAATTAAGAAAAAAACAACACAAAAACAAAAAGAATGTAGTGCCTAAATGACTTAATGCTTCTAAGTCTTATTTGCAGCGGTGTTGGAGATACTTAGTAGGACACCTTGCTGGAAATTGGTGAGGGTAGGCATCCTAAATTTCTGAATCCCTTTTGACAAAGGGGAACATGAGTTTCCAAATTACCTGGGTGCTGTAAAGATGTTCTCTCTGGAGCCAAAAGATACGAACGTGCAATTGGTAGTCAACTCAGGAAGTAGGTATCTGGATTATTTTTAAGTAGTGATTATCTTCCACATTCTGCTTATTATAGAGAAGATCATCACTTTGGGAATTGAGACCTCCTATTTTAATCCTCAGGGGACAGTTTAGGAGCTGAGTATTAGGTGCCACTTAGAAATTGGCAAGAGCTTGTATTCAGGTTAAATATTTTTGCTTTACCTTCTGTTAATGTAGCTTTTCAGAGGTTTTTAATGTCACGAGTTCTGAAAACCGGTCCAAACGTAAAATTAGTTGAGTGCAATTATTGCATCTCTATCCATGGGTTATGCTGTCTAATAAAGTGAAATCACTCTTTTAAATACCTACAATTTTAAAGAGGATTCCCCCCCCGCTTTGTTTAGGATACAAAATGAGTTCAACCTGATTTTTGTTCTAACAAAAATGAACTTACGGCAAGATTCACGTTTCCAGATTTTTTTCAAAATGTTTATGGTAAGACTGAGTGCATGTTTATACCAGCATATGGAGCATTGGAAATCATACCTGTCAAAACAAAAAAAAATAATCCCAAAAGCTCATCCTTGACTTTTGCACTTAAAACACAGTTGAATGTAGCCACCACAACCCAGGCTGTCCATGAAGTGGCTCAAAACATGTAAGCCAGGTTTCCACTTATCAAGATCCACCTGTAGAGTCCATGAAAGTGAGACTGGCGCCTGGAACCTGCGTGGAGATTGAAGGAGAAGGAATATACTCCTTGCCTAGGGGCGAGGCACAGAGCACTTGCATTGAGCCACCGTTAATGCCCCAGCAACGTCATATTGCTTGAGGTCTGGTTTGTGCCTTTTTTTTTTTGTCTACAGCATAAGGTAACAGATGGCCATGCCTAGTCCTCAGCTCTCTTCCCTCCCAGTGCCTACCCACCTGCTGCGTGGCTGGAGGGAGGCTTGCCTTGTGCCATGGGCAGCATGGCATCCTCTCGCAGAGGCTCTCTGCAGCTGGGACTCCTGGCACACAGCAGCTCCATTGCCTTTGGGAACTTGCGCTATCCTGCAGACCTGGCAAGTGACTCTTGATTTACTGAACTTGAAGTTTGTGCTCGGAACTGTCATGCTGGGGACTCCTGCAAAGCAGCACCAGATGTCCTCTCTCTTTCATAGCGTAGTGCTCCGTGTACTGGTAGTTTATAGCGTTCGTTAAGCAGTAGCTCTTCAGGCAGCCTTACTGAGAGGCCACTACCTGCTGCAGGTTCCCGCTGTGCTGCAAGCCATTCATTGGAAGCGGAGGTGGAGGAGGTGGAGGTGGAAATAAAGAACTGGACATTTCTGAACGAGTCTGTTGGTCAGGAGCTGGCATTGGGCTCACTGAGCCAGAGTCACTCTGCATAGAGCCAAGATTGCTGCCGTCAAAATGAGTCATTTTCTTCTTCATTAATTTTCTTTCTTTGGCTCTGCGATTCTGGAACCAGATTTTCACCTGCAGAGAAGCAGAGGAAATTTTTTTCAATTGCTCATGGATTGCAATGTGGTGCTTTGTGTGTAGACTCAAGGGGCACAAGAGGGAAATCAACTGCATGAGGACCAGTGAGAAAGGCAATAGCAAATGGAGACAACAGAGCTGTTTGCTTTTTTCACACAGGTAATCTTTCCTATCTGGTAATAAATTGTTTAGCTTGATAAACAGTTTTTTAGTGTTATTCTTAGGACGTATTTCTTAATGGAATGAACTTTGGTTTTTTTTTTTGGGGGGTACAAAATCTAATAGAACAGAATCTCATGCATCACTGTTACAACCAAAAGAATCTGAGAGTATCTTTACGTTGAAAACTGTACATCCTAAGCCAGAGCAACTCAAAACCTGTTATTGGCCTGTGCACTGAGGCACAAAAGCTTTCCTGCTTGGATGCTGAACATTAATTCCTTTGCTCCACTGTGTAAGCCAATGGAAATAAACTTCTGAGCAGAATGTCACCATGGGTACGCGTTATTTCCAAGTGTAATGGAAGTGGTGCCTTAACAGCTAAGTGCCTTTTATTGCATGTATAGATGGAGCCAGAATCTGCTGCTGTTTCCCACACAGTCCGTAACTTTATATCATAGTTACTGCGCTGTCATGGAAATGCGATCTTTGGGAAGGGATGAAGCAACTGGCGAAGAGTTTTGTGTTTTTTGATTAGGATGGAACACATGAGGATGTGAGATGAAGCTGAGGAGTAATACAGCAGAATTTGTTCAGGTGTGAGAGTGACTGTTCTGTGGCAACGGAAGTGTCTTTGGACATGTATTCCCAGCACTGAGTTTAAACAAGTGTGTGCTTGGAAATGGCTCCATGTTATATATATAGTCTGCATAATGGGTGAAGCTATCACATTCAGATTTTTTTTTCTTTTGCTGTTCAGATGACAAAGGAAGCACTTTTGTCGGTATTTTGCATAATCCCCCTCCCCCAAATCTGTGGTTTGCTGAGAAATACTGATTTGTTTTCCTTTCTAGCTGCTTAGCAAAGGATAACTAGGCGATGATCAGAATGTGGGTAAAACAATAAGAAGTGGTAATATCTGAAGCTACTAAAAGAACCCTAGTGGTGAAGTCCCACAAAACATCTTAAGGAATCTTGATGTGCTTATTCTTGAGCCATTATTATTCCAATTTTCCAGCTGAATGTGAAGATTTCAGATGCACATAACAATTGTAAAAAATTGAACTCAGATTCCTGAAGTCCAAGGCTATCATGTCAAACACTTGTCAGTTCATTTTTTTTTTATCGTCGTTTCTGGAATATCACTTCAGTAACAAATGATGTTCTGTTAAACCTGACTCGAATACTCTCCAATATCCATTGGTATTGTGCTGTGGTAATTTTCATGCTTTTTGTGCTTTGCCCATCATTTGCTATAATGCATGAAAAGATGAAACAACCTAAAACCCAACCTAACATCTGATTCAGAGTTACCCTCTGTGTTCAATGTTACCTGCTTTAAATTTAGATTTTTCTTCTGATTTGTTATTAAATGAGGGGTGCAGACCTGCAGCAGTGCTCCAGAGAGATGTTTTAGAAGGCATTTCAAGGTTGAATGCCAATTACCAAACACAGGTAAATACAAATCTGTAATGTTAGACTAAAAGCCAGTGCATCTGAGTTGTTCTTTACCTGTTGCTCTCCTTTCTTTCAGTATTTTATCTGCTGTTCAGTTGCTGTGTAAGTAACCCTTCCCCTTGAAGTCTAATTTTCTCTCCTCTTGTCCTCACCATCTCTTTATTTCTGTATCCTTTCTATTTCAGAAATCCTTCATTACGCCACTTATTTGGTGCTAGATATCACATTTTTCCTTTCTTGTTTCAGCATTTTTCTTTGTCCTTCTGTCTTGAGATAATCTCTTCAATGTCCTGGATGGGATTTTTGGCATAGTCAGGACAAAAAGAAAGCTTTTTTAGACAGTGATTTCAGGTTTTAGATTCAGTGCAGTGCAGCTTGGGATAGGACAGTGTGTGTTCAGCCATATTCATCCAATGGAGTTTAATTTGTGTGAAAGATGAGCAGTGTGAGTATAGATGAGATATTTCCTCCTTAATATTAAAATTTCAAGAGTGACTTCAGAGATGCAGTCTTTATGCAGTGGAATTAATTTTGTTTATGAAATACTGATGATGAAGAGCAAATATTGAAAAAACTTTTGCCATGTTACCCTGTCAAACAAGCCCTGCTACATGTCAAAAAATGTGTTTTGCTTTTTTGTATCACCACTCCTAATCTCCCAACAAAAGGTTTATCAGGAATTATCACCCCTCAGGGAAGTTTCAAGTAAATATTGTTGGCTGCTTATAGAAGAGGATCTTCATTTTTAAATTCAGTCTTAACAATGAAGTCATTATTAAGATTTAAGCAGCCAACCAGAAAACAAATAGCATGTTCTTTATACCCAGTTGAAATAATTGTAATTTTCAATATATACTTGCATTCAACAGCAGGTTGAGAAGTATTTACAAAGTATTTGCTTCTCCATTACTGTAAGCTCTTAAAGTGTGTGTGCTGTGCAAGAGGGATGCACAGTGCTACAACTTAGGTGGATTTTGAATTGTCCCTACTCAACAGAGCCCTTAAAACAATGGTGACTCGGGCATAATCTTCAATGAATGGTACTAAATAGTAACAGACTGAGGAAAATGATGCGGTGATAGTTATTCATGTTGCAAATAGGTCGACAAATGAACATATTCTCCCCCCAGATCTGTTCGTGGAGATCCTCTAATAAAGCTTTTAATTTTGCAGATCACTGCTTCCTTCAGTGTACGGCATGAAGAAACTCCTCAGTCAAATGGGACAGAAATATGCCCAGTTCATTTTACGAGTGTCTTTGTGGAAGATCTAGCTTGGTATCTTATCTTGGTTTGCATGAGCCAGGGACCAGGTTCCTGCTTCTCTCTCACAGGAGGTGGCACGCGCACTGCAACTGCGTGAGTGAAGAGCATGGCACTGAATGGCTCCAGAGCAAATCGTATTTATCTTTTGGCCTGGAAGGATTGTTTTAGGTTGTGGGAATGCAAGGGGAATTTGGAGGGTAGTGGGAGGAAATAGGGAGGAAAGGAGCAGCAAGAGTGCAGGAAATTATTTACAAAAGGTTGGAGGTAGCCAAGGAGACAAACACCTTCAGTGTCCCGAACGTAAGTGAATTCATCACTTATATTTAGTAGCTGCACCCCTGCTAAGGCTGACCTTGTTGCAATCAGTTAGAGTTCCCATGGACTTCAGCAGAACCAGGACTTTTGCTTGGCAGTTTTGCAATGCTTTCACCCCCCTACCACTGCCTCAGCCAAACCAAGACCTCTGGGCAGCATTCTGTTGATATTTTCTCAGAACAAGGCTGTCGGACTGGTGTTTGTGTTTCTGTGTTGTTGCACGGCTCTCTGCTGTCACCATGTGAGCTGAGCTAGTGCTCATGGGATAATTAGAAAAGAGTAAAGAGGAAAGAAAGCCGGCAGGCCATTCAGCTGGATAGTTTGAGTTCCTTAACTGCAAAGGGAAACCCGGTCATGTTGGTTATTAGGGGCATTAGCATTTCCACATTGTTAACCGGTGTGGTTATCTCCTCATCAGCCATAATAAATACAAAGGAAACTCTGAATGGGTGATCCATACTCTACCTGTCTCTCGGAAAGTCTTAGGTTTGCAGCAAGTTCAGACTTCCTCCTGATTGTAATGTATCTGTTGTAATGAAATTCCTTCTCTAATTCTAATCTCTGATGATCAGTGTAAACCACTCGGTACTTCTCTCTTGTTCTTGTTTTACCTGTTTTGAAAGAAGAACACATTGCTTCAAGCTAGAATTTTTTAACTTCAGTAACATAAAATATCTGACTTTGCGTTTGGTAACGTTTGTGGGTATTTTGACTTGTTCTCTAGGCACTTACCCCAAATGACTCCCTTGACTGTAGCGGACTTAGTCTTGATTTACAACACGAGGTTCATACCACCAGGTTTTGGGTTTGTTCCTTAGTAAATAGAAGGTAAACTAGTGCTCATATTCTTTACTGTCCTTAGGTTATCATTCGGGAAAGGGAAGATGTTCTTGTTAAAAAAAAAAGAGGAGTCAGAAAACCTGGGATCTGTTCCTAACTCTGATGCAGGCTTCCTACATAGTGTTGAATTGCTCTGTTTCTCTGTTCTTAAAGCTGAGAAACTGCCACCTGATTCAGAGAGAAATGTAGGGGATATTTAACTGCATAGAAAATGCTGAGAGCTTCCAAACTTCCTTAGTTCCAGTTGCTAGAAATACTCATTTGATATTGTGGTTGTTACTGCAATTTGGTGGCTATGTTTTTCCTTCAAATCTAGCACAATCTATCCACAACATGATAATAGCTCAAGGAATGGTAATAGAGATTTTCAGATGACAGCTGATTAAAAAAAAAAAAGGATGAAAAGAAAGCAGTAATTTTAATAAAGGACATTCAACAACGCTAGAACGGCAGCATCTGTTCTTTTGCAAGCAGCAGTGCTGCATCACTTCAGACGTGGGTACAGCTGACTGCAGCAGACATGGCTCAGCATTATCTGGGTCATTAAAAGGTAACAGCAAATGACGTGAGCCAGTGAACGTGAAAGCAAGTAGCTGAAACTTATTGATTCCATACAGGGTGATTTGTAGGGACAGAAGATGTTGGCAGCAATGAAACAGAATTGTGAATGAGAGAGGCTGCTGATGCTTTCGTTCTCACTCACCTCTTCTCTATTGATAATACTCATTTTAGGCAATCAAGATATTGGAGATCAACAGCTGCTTAAAACCAAGGCCCCTGAGCCCTGCTTTGAGGTATTCCTACATTTTGGAAAGATTAGATCACTTTTGTGGTAAGACCAATGTTACAGGGTTTGCTAATAGTTTCTGTCTGGTTCGTTTTCTGCTTTCTTGTCAGTCTATATTCATCTGGGCAGTTCCTTACACGTAAACGTTACCTCTGTGAATTGGGACAGGGAATGTAGTTGTAGTTGGTAGTTTTGGCAGTGTGTTGCACAGTGGTACTGCAGTTTGTGAATCTCCCTGCCCAGTAGGTGAGAACAACACCATTGGAGCCAGGTTCTCTCAGATCGTGCACAGAACTGGAGGCATCTTGTGGCTTGCTGCCTGTAACAGCCTGGTAGTGCTGCAGATGTAGCTTAGCTTCATACAACAGCACTTTATTTTTGTCTTACAGGTTTTTTTTTCTGAAAAAAAGTAAGCGTGCCTAACTTCTCAAAAAAAAAATCTCAGACCCATAGACTCATAACACAATAACAGGAATTGATTTTGAATGGAGATCACTGAAATAGCTTTTCAGACAGGAGTTGGTAAAATTTCAGTCTCTGAGTAGGTCAGTACGGCATGCCACCACAGAGCAACCAGCTTCCTCCCTTCAGGAGAGAATAGCTGGAGGCTTCAGGTATCAGCAGTATTAAAGGCCTGATTTCTGCCCAGCCCGTCCTTCCAGCTTCCCTTGCTTTTGAAGTTTAAGTCGCACCCAGAGATCAGAATTCAGTCTACAACACTGTAGCAGAATCTGGAAGTACTTTATCCCTTAATTCATGATTTTATTTCATGAGTTAATGTTTTTTCCCTGTATGCCCAAGGAGGAATAAAGTCTCATTGTTTTCATAACCGAACATATATAAAGTTAACATTACCTTCCACTTGTTAGCTACACGTATACACCGGATGGTAGTGACTTAACCATATCACTCCTTTCTCTTCCAGCATTTGACAACCAGTACTTTGTTACTTGTAAGAATGTTTGGCTCGCTCTAGTACTATTTATGTTATGAAGTTCTTCAGGTACTGATCCTTTCTGTATGGTTTGTATTGATCCTGGATGCAGAGCTGTGTGCACTGGATAGCACTGGAAATCCTGGGCACTGCAGTGCTGTAAACAAATATTGTTATACCTCTGGTTGTGGACAATAAGCGGATCGCCCTATGGACAGGCTTTCTCTAGGACTTCCTGGGCTTGTAGAACATGGTCTACAGCAGAATTTGGTCCTTCAGCTTCCGTACTCCGTGCTGTTCGACCCTGGGAAAGCACTATGCATTAATAGTGAGTTTGCAATGATAGGGGCATTTCTAAACTGTCCTGAGGTCATTGGTGTGCTTAGTTGGAATGTTTCAGGAGCAAAAATAAACTGCTTTTTTGTTTGTTGCTTGCTTTTGCTGGGGTTTCTGCTTCTTCCATGCAGCCGGAAACACTTCACCCAAATCTGTTAACTTCACTGTGAAGCTTCTGCTGTGCTTGGCTAGGTTAGACATTCTCATTTCAGCAGCATTTCTGCCATGGCAAAACTGTAGTGAAAAGCAGAATTAGCCCAATTATGTTTACCCTGCTAATCAAGTGAAAAGTGCTGCTAATTTTGCGATATTATGGTAAGAATTTTAAAGTCCCTGAAGAACAGCAGTTTAGTGCAGTCCACATAAATAATAGGACATTTGTTTTCATTCATTCGAAGTGTAAATTGTTTATTTAACATATGGTCACCTGTGGTGCTTTAATGCTTTATTTGAAATTTTTTAAGCTTTTGATCTCTCTAGTCTGGGTTTTGGTTAAGATTTTCCTCTTCAAATGAAAGTTTGGGGTCATTCTGTGGGACAAAATATTTAAAATGTTTCCTTAGTCTCCTTTGTGTTGTTAAGATGGAGTACACAAAGGAGCAACAAGGTGATCTTATCTTCAGCTCTATTCTCATTCACAAGCCACAGACAAATATCAGAAGCTCTTCTGTTGCCAAAACAAGGTGGTAAACTTTGAGATATACCTTCCTATTTCTGATTTTAAGTGCCTAAGCCCTTGTATGAGTAGTAGAGGTTGTTTTTTCTTAAACTGAATAAATTAAATGTATGTGGAAACAGAACTTCCATAAAATCTTTCATTGTTGTATGAGTTACCTTTCTGTTTATTTTGTAGTAGAAATATAATTATATTCTTCCTTTTTGAGGGAAGATTAGGAGCTTTTGCACCTAGTTTATTTCTTTAAAGTAAGGTAACAAAGTATTTTTTAAAAATGGAAAGGGAAAAGGAGAACACTTTCTTCCTAAAATCAACAACAGCCTCAGAAATCTGAGTTCTTCTGAGAAGGTACTTCTAGTTCTGGCAGTGCCGTGTTTCACTCCTAGCAAGACGTGGGTAAGGTCCTGATGTCAGTGAGAGACTTCCACATGCCTTTCCTGGATGCTGGGTTGGAATTACTCTGCATGTGTCATTTGATTTCAAAGGCAAAATACATTTTTATTTCTTTTCCAAGGTTAACAAACAACAGCACTAAAAACCTATTGCTAAACAGTTTAGGACTTTAGCCTCTGAATTTCATCTGTTAGATAGAACCAGATCCACTGTAATGCATTCAGCCATGAATCTGGCAGACTACCTACTGGTTTTATTTACAGTAATGCATGTTATTTTAGTAAGTATTACCTGAGTAAAATCGGAGGTAGAACTAACGGATTCATCCCAGAGACAGCAGAAGGATATTTTTCACTTCTCAGACTTGGTAGATGATGACTCAATTTAATGATCCAATGCTAAATGCTAATGTTTTGATCCAATCCTTTAGTCAGATCCTGTGTATTTTACACAGGTGAGTGAACAATATTTAACTTTCTACGGTCTTAATCTTTTATTAATCACAGGTTGCCATTTTAATCAGCAATATATTTGTTTTATTAGGAAAGCGTTGTCATGGCCAGTCATACCACAGAGCTGCAAATGGTTGGAGGGTTTAGTGATGATAGTTCAGTGGAAGAAAAAATAAGGAGCTTTGAAGTAACTGCCTTTGTAGTATGTCTGCTTCTGTGCAAGAGAAGCAGATTTTCTGCTTTTGAGCAATTTAAGAAAAGTAAATTTTGTCAAAAAAAAAAACCAAAAACCAAAAGAAAACAAAAAATTACCCATGGTGACTGTTCAAGACTGCCTTTAGAATAAGGAGGAGTAAGACACTTCAGGCTTAAACTATCTCATGTAAAGTTTTCTAACAATCCTGTTCTATCACACCCACTTCAGCAATTTTTGTGACTGGCCAAGTTCTGAGTTGGGGGAAGGGAACAGCTTTCCCATTGGCCATAAAATTCACAGAGTATTTCTTCTGAAGACAATAAAGTTAGGAGAAGGCCTCTTTATTTGCTGTGAAAATCATCACCCTTTCCGGCAATATAACTCCTGAAGAAAAAAGGGAGAAGGAAGAGACAAGACTGCATATCAAAGCAAAGAGAAGTGTTGAAAGGGTCTGTTGCCTCAATATGACAGATAGGCCTCAAAACTGAAGACAATGTAGCCCAGGAAAGGAGGAAAAAAAAAGCCACCATCAGACCTCACAACTAGTTTACAAAGTAAAATAAATTAGCATGAGAACTAGCCCAGGCCCCTTTTTCAGTGCCTTGTCTCTTAACTGTTCAGGAAAATCCTTCATCTTCCAAAATTGATATTGTTCCTAAAATCCACTAGCTACCTAATTTAGACAGGAAATGTTGTAGTGCTGAACAGTGTCAGATAACTTACAAAAAATCATAATTTCAGTAGCTTAATATTGTTTCAGAGGGAGTTAATGTCTGTACTGGATAGTGGGAGGTCAGTGTAAGTCAGCTCAAAATGTAAAACAGCCTCCTGGCATGAAGATATGCTCTGTTCACCTCTGCGTCTCTAGTTTGACTCAGTATTCAGAGAGAGATTAGTGTTAGTTTTTGCAATTGTAATAAGGGTAAGGACCACAGGAGCTCAGGCCCCAGAGTGTGTGTTGGCTTTTTTTTTTTTTCTTTTTTTGAGGGGGAGACTATTTGCAAATATTCACGCACTTTAAAAGTTGGGAAATCAAAGGGCCATATTCACCTTAGGGAAATTTCACTGACTTCGTTGAATTTGTGAAACAAAAGTAATTTAAATGAGTCTTGAAGAAGGACATTGTGTTGCACATGAAGTTCTGTAGAGTTTAATTTAAAAATACACACTGCCTTTCAATTAGAAAATGTTACATTGGTCTGATTCTGTGTAGTGTGAGTAATCATCCTCCTCCTGCACGTCTTAGTGAGTTGAGGGGGACTATTGTGAAGATGGATGCATGAAGATTTGTGAAGCATGGTGAAATTCTGTGTTTGTATTTTCTGATGGGTCTTGATGATAATTTCTTGTTGTACGTATTCAGATGATTCATGGGGAAAAGGACAAAGTAGTATCATAGAATCAGAACCTGTCAATGGACTTGCAGCATTTTCCCCTCTATGCTGTAGACTCCTGTTTAAAGTGCTAATAGTTTCAATTTGGAGTGCATTCTGGTATTCTGTAATAAAGCTCTTGCTAAATTCTGTCCTTCACTTTGTTAGTGTAAACTATTCATCTATGTCGTCCAGAAATAATTGAACCCAAAGCAGAATAATTTCTGTCACCTTTAAATGACGATTGGTCAGCCTGCTCTGGGTGCATTTTATTTGGGAGAAGGGAACAAGTGGCCAAAAGCGTAGGCAGATGTCAGAGTGGCAAGGTCAGGAAAAATCCCATTGCCCATGACTGTATGTACTAAAAAGGAAGCAATTAACTGATTTTATTTTGTATTTTTTTCCTAGGGGTGTGTTCATTAGAAACTCAAAATTTTGTGGGAATAGCTTCTTAAGAGGCTTGTTTCTCTTTCTTAGATCTGAGGGGATATAACTTCTTCCTTCTTCTAGATGTACTGTGCTTTGGGTAATGATGCTGTCAGCACCTGTCGTCATAATCAGAAAAACTGTCAGAGTGAACTTAGTGAACAATGACTGGGGTGGTGTCATGTACAGGAGAAGTATCTGCTCATAACTAGTTTCCCTCTGTTTCCCTCTCTCCTTAATGGTAACAAAGGTTAGATCTGAAGATGTACTTTCAGCTTTGTGAACTAATTCTCACTGCTGCTGAAACTTCTTGGTGCTTACCCATTCAGTCTTATTTTGGGCATGGTTTTATGCATATGTATGTTATTTTCTTACAAAGGCTAAAAGTAAAGTCTCCTCCTGTATGCAGGGTTGCATACCTCTGTAAAAATACTGAAATCAATAGTAGTAGATTTTGTAACTTGTTCCTTGTTCCAAGATGGATTTATCGTACTTTCCATCAAAGAATTTGCCTGTAATTATGCTTTGCGTGTATGTGAATTGCCATCTCAGATCCCTACTTGCTGTGGCTTTGTTCTTTCCTCTGTTGCAATTGCTAGCTGCCTTGGCTTTACTTGCTCTTTCACAGTGGTAGTTTAGGAAGGGAGATGGGCAGTGGAAGGGTTAGAGAAGGGTCTTTTTCCACTGGTGCCATTGAATGAAAATACTAAATAGCCAGTGTTTCCTCCTTTGAGCGTTCTGAGTGAAAACACACTTGCTTTCTTTTGTATCCTGAGCGCCCTCAGGAATTCAGTGACCAGGCGTTGGATCCTATGTGTGTTGTACTAAGGATCAAGTCCTACTCCCTCCAGTTTCAAAGCTGCAGAGAGGGATGTTCAGACATCCTCCAACCAAAGGGAACAGTGGATGAAAGCCTGATTAGGTGTTTTCTGTGGGAAATGCATTCCAGTGCTGCTAAGTCAGCATGACAGTCTTACATTAAATACTGAGATCTTCCAGTGGTTTTAAGTAGCATTATCTCACAATCTTTACTTAATTCCAGGTAAATACATGCTTTTATATTTGATGTTTTTAAAGTTACACACAGTAAGATTTAACTTGAAATCATTCTTCCTTTGTTCCATGTAAATAGTTTAAACAATAATATGAAAAGATCCATAGGATATGAGGCAGTGACAGAAATTTCAGTCAAGTGTTTTGTTTGTCATTTGTCAGGTTGTGAGGCCACAAAGCACCAGTAAGAGAAGCTAACCACGAAACCCCTGGAGATGGAAATGTTACTGATTCTGGGCCCTGTTTCTGTAGCTGCTACAAGTCAGACTACCCAACGTAAGTAAACCCATGGAAGGAATCTCTTCTGATCCTGAAGGGATACGATTGCAGGAGCATTTCTTGAAGATATTCAGGAACATCTTGCAAAAATTACTTGCATTAATAATAAGTGTGCCCATAGTGAAATCATATTACTGATGAGTAGTACATTGCAACAAGTAATGAACACATAATAAATGTTATTTCTATAATCTTTTTTGTGACTTCAGGTAAATCTAAACCTCATTTTTTCCATCTTTAAGAATCATAGTTCATATCTGTTTCACAGGGAATAAAAATAAATAATGAACAACAGATGTAATTCCTCTGCTCTTGTAGAAATTCCTAATGTTTGCTTTCCCAAAGAGACAGAAGGGTAGAGCTGCAGTTTAAATCCACAGGAGCAAGAGGCAGGTAGGTAAAGATGAGCTGAGAAGCAGTGTTTTTTGAGCAAGTATGCTGCTGTCTGTAAATCATAGGGTTTATGAGGAGACTTGTCACTGTATAAATAAGGACTACTCAGAAGTAAACTGTAAGTCTTTGCGAGATTGGCCCCCCTCTTTTATCTTTCCTTAGGTAGCATTCAATGAAGAGCAACTAGATATAGGTAGACATGGATACTAAAAAACAACAGACACCCCACAACCTATATTTTTTATTTGCCATAATTTTTACTCACCCAGAGTAACAATGTACTCTGTCCGATTGTCCTCTATGAACTTCCTATGAGCTAAAGTTGTATTCAGCAGGAGTAAGTATGGCTCAGTCTGTCCATACATGTTAGATGCTTTATTTTAATAAGGACAATTTTTCTGTTTAGTTGCTTTCATTTTTGCAGGGCATGTTTTTAAATTAATTGCTTCCCTCTCAGAGATTGATTCAGTACTGTCTTTGAAAACCATCATTTGCAGGCATGTGTGGAACAGAGCCGGGAGGGAGGAAGGGCTGAAAGGAAAGGAACCTTCCTGAGATGTAACACTAAAATACTGTGAGCATCTCTTAAGGGGAGGTGCTGAGCGTCCTTATTTCCTACTGATGTCTGTGCATGTAAAAGCTGCTCAGCACCTCAGAGGATCAGCTACTTTATAGCAGATTGTGTTTGTTCTTTTCAGGCAGTTTCCCCTCTTGCTCCCCTCCTTCTCTCCTTCCTTGTTTATTATTTTTTTCTGTTGATACACGGAACAGAGATCTTTTAAGTATGTTTAATAGTTATATATTTTTTGTATTACTTCCCTGCTTCCCACAACCAAAATCTTTTCCTCAGGCTTCTTGACTTATTTTTACTTGCTAAATGTGACTGAAGCTTTTTTTCTTTAACCCATCCACTCATATGCATCAGAGGTTGACCCATAATAATATTAACTGATTGTGTTACCATAGATCTTTGTATTTCTGCATGTTCTGAGAACTGTAGCTACAAAGTGTGGCAAGCCTGTCCTTTTTGGTCCTGTTTTTAAAGCATCTCATCCTGCAGACACTTCATTTCAGTGTTCTGAGGTTTAAGAGGTTGTATCTAATACAAAGGTTTCTTTCCAAACCCAATACTATATGTATTTTACTTGAACTTTTCATATCTACTCTAAAAGTTGAGGAAAACAAACAATATATGTGGTGGAGAAACATGATACTTTCATTGTGATTTCTTTCTACAGACATGCTTCCTCCTTGAAATCTATTGGACCACTATTAAAAGCAATTTGATGTCACTTTTTTTTACATATCCTAAGTGAAAATATTTCACTGTCAAAGGACAGTGCTCTTTGTTTCATCAGTAAATGTCAAGAAAGAAATAAGAAACCATGAGCTGATCAAAAAAAACATCCAAAATAGAACCAATATTTAACAGATGACAAGAGAATTGTTCAGAGCAATTAGGATCATTGTTGTTGTTGTTAAAAATGTATGATTTCCTCAAAACACAGAACCTGGCGGCAACAACAACAACCCAACACAAAACCAACCACCCCAAAAAGAGAAATTGCATCTCAGCATAACCTCTCGGCCCTCATACCTGTAGAAGTAGATTGTACCGTTTTCCTCATCCATTCATAAGAGCTGTGCCTTTGGCTGTTGGGAGAGATTTGCTGTGCATTAATTGTATCTACAGGAGGTAACCCCCCAGA
The DNA here is from genome assembly GCA_011075105.1 of Heteronetta atricapilla. Classification (NCBI taxonomy): domain Eukaryota; kingdom Metazoa; phylum Chordata; class Aves; order Anseriformes; family Anatidae; genus Heteronetta; species Heteronetta atricapilla. The sequence goes on along the minus strand of CM021734.1, from coordinate 16,283,157 downwards.
TCCAGCAGGATGGAGGGAGCTGTAATCAGCAGAGCTGTAGGAGACCTGCCCAGGAGATGAGCCATTGATCTGTGCAGCAGCCACCGTGCTGGAAGGTCCTGGGCCATAAGCGTTCCAGTCCTCCCTCTGTGGGCCATAGTGGGATCCCCAGGTTCCCGCAGGCTGTCCGTGGTTGTCCAGGGCTGGCACATGGTGATATCCCATGTAGTCTGAGTAGGGGGGAGCAGATGCGAAGTTTTGCACTGGCAGGTTGTTGTTGCTGCACCTTGCAGGTCCTGGATACATGCTGGTTTCTTTATCCAAAAGATAACTCACATACATGATGCTCACAGCCTGGCTTTGTCTTGCTGGGACATCCTGCTCCTCACAGGGTTTGTTTGATCTCTCTTCCCCTCCTCTTTCTTTCTCTGTCTTTTCTAGCCCTGACTGGCTCTATAAATGACTCATGCTAGCCCTGATGTCCCTTTACTACACATGATTAACAATGGTTTTACCAGGTGCTGGTGGTAACAGTTTACTAAGGTCCTGCCTGATGTCACAGATAACTGCCTGCCCCAAAATTACATTTGCATTCAAATGAAGGGCTGACCACGCAGGCAACCCCACCTTGCTGCTAGTTCTAGTGCTTCCTTTCTCACAGATCCTTTATGTATTACCATCCTGGTTCTATACTTTTTGGATGTAGTTTGAAATCTCCCGGTCTTCAAGCAGAATTGCATACATAGTTAACCAATAACCGTTTCGACAATAAAAGTAGTATTTTACTTGAGCAATGCACATCAGAATCTAACTTCAGGCCTTAGTGATAGTTAGGTAAAGCCTGGTGTCTGCGAATCCATTAGTTCTGTTGTTAGAATGTGTTGTAGTATTTTTATCTGAAAACAGAGGACTGATTCAGTCTTTAACTGCATGAGCATGCCTCTTGCCTTCAGCTCTTAGTGCATGTGGGAGAGCACTTGCAAATCACAGTAGTCCTTCTGATTTTAACATTACAAAGGATATACAAGAAGTCTCATAGTCATTTTGAGCATTTGTTCATACGAATAGTCTTGTTGATGTTACCAAGCCTATTCATGAGCTGCCTGCTTGCTACAGTGATTGAAGTTTCTCTATTCTAGCTTACAATGTTAACAGAAAGAGAGTCTGTTATTGAGAGAATGCAGAATTTGTCACTTTCCCCATGCTTATGTCTTGTTTGTGATATTGAAATGAGTAGTAGTTTTCCCTAAAGGTTTTTCTGTTCTCATTGCTGTGTTTGTTCACAATAAGTAGTACTTTTTCTTAGAAATATGGGAACAAATTCTAGCTTTTTAGCTCACAAAAAAAGCAGTTTCTTAAACTTCAGGAGCAACCCTATGTTAGTAAGTACCGAGTTCCTAAGACATTATATATATAACCAGGAGTGAGGGGAGAAAGTGTCGATTTTTTTTTTTTTAACAAGATAGATACCTTAGCATTGTCTCTTAATGAGAATTTACTGTTTTCATTCCTGTTCCTTTAATGATGTGGTACTTAATTGCACCTTTATTAATGAACCAACTTGTTAAAGGGATTTTTTTCTTAAACAGGTGCAAAGTATGATGAGTTTTTTCTTTGTTCAGAAGTGTATTTTTTCTTTGAGTGTCTTTTGCACTTTAACACCAGTTGAATTTACAGGTTCCTCCTGCTTCTCAGAAGGAAAGAATCACTTTGCACACCTGACAAAACTGTTGTTTCCTTTTGTGAGAATGGTGTCCTTAGGCTGTAATCACAAGGTGGTTAGCTGTGCTTCTGGAAATCTTTTGTCTTTTAATATCACGGCTAGTTGGTGAAGCACAGGTTTCTGTGATTGTTTCGGGTGTTTAAGATTTTCATATTATGTGCTTTTGTAAAACTTGTGCTCTTACATGTCTTGTTTTTTGTGAGCTTTGGAAGGAGCGTGTTTTGCTGTTGATTGTTGAAAGGTATTTTAAAAACATTAGGTAGGGGAGGTTGGCAGAAACTTTTTTTGTATTTGCATATGTGAGGTTTATTCAGTTTACAGATGTGCAGCAGTTGGTCATTCAGAATGCCTAAGTACAGCTGCTGGGGTGGACTCAGCAGATCTGGGGAAGTCACTGCTTGTTGCATTGTGTCTGAACAGCTTAATTATCCTACATCAGCAAAATCATATTAATCTAACTACATTTTAGGGTGTCTGGACAGCCTGTTTCTGTAGTTAAGCAATGCAATGGGATTTAACTCCGCAGCATGATCTTATATATGCCTTAGGATTTTTTTTACTACAGTATTCACTCCTTTTACTCAATCATTTAGAAACACATATCAGTGACCAGTGAGGTAGTTTGGTAGCCCTCAAGTAGTTACAAAAAAAAAAGTTTCTTTACAACTTTGTTTTAACCTGAGTTTGATTTCCTTTCCTTCTTTTCAAATCTGGTGAAGATGCATCCTTTGAAGCATTTCTGTACCTCTCCTGAATGCAGGTGTACCAATAAATCAGCTAACGGAAGAAGCGGCATTTGCTCATTTATTGTAGCTTTAGTTGTAGCCCTCCAGCTGTCTGGAAGATATTCTAGTTGATTTGACAAAACTCTTCCTGCAGGCCTTAGCTCCCTAATACACCAACAGCTGGAAACACTGCTGAAAAGCTGGGGTCTCACTGCATAGTTTAGATCTTGATGTGCCCTTCTTCAACATCCAGGAATGTTGGATACACCAAACTACAGCCAAGCCAACATTCTCTATCCTGTTCCCTAATCCATTATAAAATTACTACATGAGAAAAGTTTTTGCTCCATTTTTTTCTATGATGGTATAGTTTGGTATATGCAGCTAGAAAAAGTGTTTATTCACGTTGATTAGAAAAGCAGTAATTATGACACATACCTTCTGACACTTTAAACTAGTATGTCCATATTGACATGGAAGAGGACTTTTTTCCTTGTTCCATACTGCTTCAAGAAAGTACTTTACAACACATGACTGTTAAACTGATACTGTTTTACTCTTCTGGCCATGTGCTGTGACCACTAAGAAGGAAACTGCTTTCTTCAGATTCCTGAAGTTGATCCTATTTCAGCAAGCTGTATTTTGCTTTCAGTTAGCACCAAACTTCTCATTTGTATCACTTGAATCTATCCTACTAGGTGAAGCACATCTTTAGACATATATGTTTTTCAACTTCTTGGTGGTAGGTAAATAATAATCCTGATATAGTTCACGTAAAACTAAACATTTTCATAGGCTCTCAAGCAAACACAGAGTACAAAAATATTTGGATTTGAATTACTTTTCATAGTTTCTAGCAAGATTATCAGTAACAGGTGTCATTTTGGGAAGATCAATCTATATGTATACCAAATCCTTTGTAAATACACCATTCTTCACTCAGAACCTTTTTAGGGGGGAGGGTGGGGAAGATTAGAATTTTCTCCAGAGTTGTTACATCTATAAAGTCTACACAGTACTACATGTGTAGAGAATTCGGAATACAAAATAAGCACACTATTCAGGTGAATAAAGCCTGTTGGCTTGTCCAACTTCATAGAAAACAATTTCATTGTTTTCTGTAGGAAAACTATTATTCTGTTCCATAAGTTGAGGATAACATTCATTCCTGATCATGTCTCGACAAATATGTTTCTCTTTTTTTATTCTTATTTTTTTCTCTATGTTCTTTTCGGTTTTGATACTTGCTGGGTTTTTCTGGAGGTCTTACTCTATGAAAAGGATACATAAACATTTTTATTGAACACTTAGGTACAAAAATTATTTGTATAAGGTAACATTTTGGAACTCTGAAAGTTAGTTTTGAAATGAAACTAAATTTTTAAAATTACAAACATTTGACATTTGAGGTAAAACAGAAGAACAGAAAATAACTAATCTACAACCAGTTTCTCCTGTGAAAGATTTACATCCTAGTATGTGTATTTTGTGTGGAGCTGGCTGTTAAACATTTAATGTCTATTAGAATATACTGATAAAGTACATTCATACATGAAAAAAAATCGTGGTTCACACAGACATCCAATAGGTATTCCATGGCACAGCAGATGCCCAACACTTGTGTGTACGTTGATACCACATACTGCGAAGTCTAGAATTTGGAAGTAAATAGTGGATTTCAAACTGGGAGGGGTTTTGGTTCAGAATATTAGCCTGTTTTAAAGAAAATTGCCAATGTACTTTGAATTCTGAATTCTTTGTCTCCAGTTTGGTGTTTTTTTTCTGCTGTTTTGCTAATAATCCTGCACTGACAATTCTGAGTTTCATTTTGCTGTTCTGAATAAAGCTCTTCACTAAAAAATTGTTTTAGTGCCTTGTGCAGGAACAGTAGTTGCCAAGTAGAAGAGAGGCCCATCGAGAGTGGAAGATGTAGTAAGAAAGCAGGGATCAATCTCTCTTTCCTAATTGTATTTTCCCTATATTTTGGAGGATATAGTAATCCCAACCTTCTGTATCCTTTTCAGCATTTCTTGCCTATAATATAGCAGAGAAAAAGGGTAGATTCTGATCTAAAATATCTGGCTTGATTGAAAACTACCTTGTATATTACATTGCAGTTTCACTGCTAGAGGAGTCCACTGGAGGTCTGGCACATTAGAAATGACATTGCTTTGTCTTTGATTTTTAGAAGTAAATATTATAGAGCAAATAATGGGGTTTATTTATGGAGGCTAAACAAAAAGCAATAAATAGCATCTGAAATCATAACATATATTTTATTGAGTACATGCAGACTTTCTTCATTCTTTATGAACAGCAGCACTAAGGCTAGAAAAGGCAATTAAGGTAGAATTAACTGCATTATAAAATATTTTATCTTCTTAATTATTATGTGATAATAAATCTCAACCATTATCAACGTAAACAGATTACTCCAGTTTGATTTGTGAAGAGACCAAACCCAGTTCTAATAAATAAAATGACAATTGTGTGTTCTGAGCTAACGTTGGGAAGCCAAAAGGTGAATGGAAATGAGAAATCATCCTGAATTGTCAAAACTTCAAGGTTTTGAGATGAGCTTAAGACACCTTTTAACCTGTGGCTTCTCTGAGATACATTTTCCACCTCGAAGTTTGAATAGGCTTTATAGTCTGAGGTGGAAGTAGCATCCACCGTAGATATGGGTTGGGAAAGCATCTCTTAAGGTGGTTTTATCCAATACTGCAGATGATGATGTGGTGGTTGTGGTCAGAAATTAGGCAGGAACGCCGTATTGCCCCAGTCCATTTTGATTATTCCTGTTCTGTTACAACAATGGATTTCCAGGGAGTTCTGTTGCCCTAGATCTTATAAAATGTCATAGATCTGCTAAGCTTTCCATGCTGATCTGTTTCAAATTGCAGTGTTGTCACTGTCCTAGGATGTTGGCGTTCCACATAGCCATTTTATTATCTGAAAACTTAGAGAAATGTAGTAGCTCGTTTTAACTCTTTTAATTCTTGTGAGCTTTTTTTTTTTTTCCCTCTTCCGTAAGAGTTGCAGCACTCATTTCTGAAGACGTGTTTCATTTGAAAATAGTTTTCCAGTTGTAACACTGATTCTTTACTCTTGTGAAGCAATGGGGACAGCTAGTGGTCAGCTGGCTGAATGGCAAGAAGGTATTTCCAATAAAATCTTCAGTGACTGTCATTATTCAGATTTCCAAGTTCAGGGTCTGTTCTGTTCTGTGCAGAACAGAATAGGTAATGATAGTCTTGTATCATTCTGGTTTAGTGTATTAGGTCCTTCCAATAGTGCCTTAAATTGTGTGGTTCATATCTGTCACAACCCCAGAAGCAGGAAGCAGCAAAGATAGTGAAGAATTTGGGCTTGCAACTTGGGTTATGTTGCATGGGTTTTTGCCATGCTGTGTAATTAACTGAAACATCTCTTTTGAAACCTGAAGTGATACTATTAAGGCACGTGGTAGGCTGCCTAAAGTTAGCCTTTACAAGTGACTTTCTGTACGACAGAGTACTCAGAGCTGTTATTTACAGCTCAGTATGTGAGTATATAGGGCTGGCCTCTGTTAGACTGTAATTTATATTACATTGCTCTGTAATGTAACATGGCATCTCGTCAGAATGCTGGCATTTCACACCCACTTCGCACCAGTACAAATGTCTTACTGGCAGTGAATGTCTTAATGGCAGTGAAGAACAAAGAGCAGGACTTTGGTATTTTAATCTTGTATTCTTTAAGGAGTGGGTGTCTTTTTAATATATCTTCTGTGTTAATTGGTGTAAGTGCTGTTAAAAGACTGCCAGCTTCCAGAATGGCACTGCTTTGCTGTCTGTTGTGTCAAAAAGAGAACTGATGTATCTCAGTAGGTAGGCTGACGTAGCAGAAGTAGGTAGAATGAAGCTGATTCTCTGTGCCATTAATTTTGTTCAGTTACCTTGGGCTACCTGGGTAATCATCTTTTAGAGATTAATATGGCATGCAGAAGTAACACGTGACCTCATGTATTTTGATGTAATTTAATAAAAGCCCCGAAAGAATATATCATAATATATACAAATAATGTAATGAATGACAAATAAATGCCTGTATGAGGAGTGTGTAATATGAATTCTTTTTTCATCACTTGTGAAATGAATTAGCTAACATATTTTGACTACAGTAGCCTTTAGGATGGCTAAAACAAAAGACAGTCTCATAAGAACATGGAAAATTATATTAGGTCTGAAAAGAAAATCTCTTTTTCTAACTGCTGTTTTCAGGATGCTCTATGCTTTGAATTTTTAACACCTTGCACTGTGCTGGATCTCCTCAGGCTGTGTGAGTCATGCCATTATGCAATGTGATTGAAAGTGATGAAATCCTTGAAGCCTGACTTGATAAGGCACTATGTAGGAAGGAATGCAGGAAGAAACCAAGGGGGTCTGCTCAGTAAACTTTCCAAAACCAAGTACAAACAGGTCTAAAGCCCATCTTTCCTGCTTCGGTCTATTTACACATTGGCCATTTTTGTAGGACCTCATCACCACATCGTTTGGCTGCTCGTAGAGACAGGAGGGAAAACTTGTCCCATAGACAAGTAGCCTGCTTCTGTCAGTTTGTACCTGACATACCAGACCAGACACATAATGGAAAGTTCGCAGTCCCTGCCAAAACCCCCCAAAACTGTGAGAGGGATGCTTGGTATGAACTGAGTGGCCAGATGAGTTAAATACAATGCAATCCAGTGTTCCAGTACACTGTGTTTTCTGTGTTTGTTTATATGTGCTTAGTACTTTTCTGCTGGGTAGACAGTCATGTCTTCAGCTCTTTAAAATTTAGAAAAAAGTGCTATTTTTTCATATATGGTGAAACAGGATTTTAAATTCTGTTTGAAGTTTTTATCTCAGTGGTTCTGAGACCTCTATGAACACAGGTCTGTAGGTACAAATTCTGCTCTTTGCACCATAGGTAGTGTCAGGCAGTTAGCTGCTGGCCACAGACTCTGTATTTAGATCATTTAGTCTAATTTTAAAATAACATTGAGGGTTATTTTTTGTGGTTTCTGGAACTAGTACTTTTTGTTTCCTTGAGTTCTTGAAAATATCTCTGGACATGACAACGTCCCTGTGTAGGTGTGACTTAGTGATCTACAGTAGTCACTCATGAATTAAAAATAGTCACAGAAATAGCTACTCATTAAAGTGATATTTTCCACTAGGTGGCACTTTTAATACATAGCACAGACAGAAGCCTGCATGGCTGATTAAGTACCCCTCTTAATTGCTATTCAAATTTTTAGTTAGTAATTGACCAAGCTAAAAAAAGGATTTATGTAGTGCAGCCTGCAGCAATTTTCATCGCTCCTTTTAACACTAACATTGATTAAATCCCCACCCCCAGCTCAGTGTAAAAGAGAATTAGTCCAGAAATTATCCCCTCTCCGAATGCTTGCATCCACCCCTCTCCTCTGCCTCCCCCCCAGCTCCCCAGCCCAAATAATGCTTTCTCTCCCTAGAAATGATATGTAATAGTGTTACTTAAAGAACAAGATTTATTTTATGTTTCCAGATACAACCAAAACAGAGTGGTGATGCATTCCACACTGATAATAAACATGCGTGGGCATCAAACATCCTTGCTTTGCTCCATGCTTCTTCCTAGTCAACTCATCAAGCTCCACTCCCAGTGCTGTTCAAAGCTCTTCTCAGAATGAGACAGAAAGCTGGAGTATGCACTAATAAAATTGACCAAAATGCAAGGACACAAGTGATACTGGAAGTAAAGGACAAAGAAATAAATGACTTTGGAGAAAAAATAGTACTTCCAAAGGGAAATCTACGTAGGGACAGATAATTTTATGTCCGAAGGTTGGTTGTTTGAACTTCTGATTCACTTCTGCTTTGGAGCACTTCCCTAACCAGATTTCCCTACTGCATTTCTGATGCAGGTGACCAAAAATCACACAGTGTAGGATTTAGCTACATTAAAGCTCTCCAGCTCCTGTACTTCCAGTGCTGTTGGAGCTGCTCAGGAGCTTCAAGATGAAAACTGAAGGAAAGAAGCATTCTTTCTCTGTTTGTGTTGAGGCTATTTTGGATGGAATAGAGTCAAGACCTAAGAATGAGAAGATCCTCAATGCAGCTGAGGAAACGCAGATTCGATTTTTAACCTAGGTTACTAAGTTTAATTTCGCTGTTAGGAAATTATTTCATCTATTTAATTTATGGCAGTACAACATATCTTGTACTGGTTGAGGGTACAAAGATGAAATTCTGTTCTTCACCATGGGTTGTAGAGATGAACTCAAGTCACTGTGAAGACGGAACTGAATTGCATCTCTTCCAAGGGCTGTTGGTATGGATACAATCACATTCTTGTCAGCTGAGATATATGCTTTCAAGTATTAAATCTGCACATGGTCTTCTGAGTGGTTTTTAGGGTTTAAAATTTATTCAGTAAACTCAAAAAGAGCCTTTGAGCTCTTTATGTTGACTATGCCCTTTTGAGGAAGCTGTTCCTAGTAGCTTCGTTATCATCATTAAAAATTAATTACGAACCAGATTGAATTATTAAAAATAAATTCTTTTGGTTCACTTGTACTGATTAACAGAATGTATTTCTGTGAATCCCAGTATAAACTCATGAGTTGGAAACTTTTGAGTTTGGAGTGAAAAAGAAAACTTCCAATGTGACAGTGAAGGAAGCTCTGCCGTGGGAGGTTTGTGACTGCGCAGCTGGTGTGTAAGGTGCACAGCATTGCGGAGCTGAAGCAGAAGTTGGGTTTAAAAAGCGTGTCAGCAGTGCCTGTACTGCCTTGGGAAGGTGCCCTAACTCTTACTGCCTAATGAGGGACCTTTTTGATTGTTGCCTTAATGTGCTAAAGATTCTGTGGCTGGGAGGCTGTTACACAGTAATTCAGATCTGGTCCTCAGAACTTGGGGGGAGTGGTTGCACAAGCAAATAGAAATAGTGTCAAATGTTTTCTAAAAGCAGAAAGTGTGTGGAACATCCTTTGTGCTTTCCTTCCAGATGTGCAGGGAGTGGCCCTAAGCTTTTATACAAGGGCAAATGGCATGTGCCCCCTTCTAAAAGGGCTGCAGCATCTTGTTCCAAGTAACTTAGAAGGATTCAGATAAAGTTGTGACAGTTAAGTGTGTCATAAGCAATGCAGTGTTTGAAGCATCTCTGTCCTTACGCTTCAAAGGACAAATTGTGAGGGGTATTCTTCCAGAGTTGTCTAGTGGTTTACTGAAGTTTTCTCTGCAGTATCTCTGTTAAGGTTCTGATTATTTGAAAGATAGTATACTCACATAAATGCGTTATTGGATTTGTTTTGCATGACAATAGTTGTTTGTTTCCACTATTACAGCTGTATAACAGTATTTCACGCATTTTACAGTGCTTTATATTCAAGAAGATCAAAGTATTTTGCAGATATTTTCTATCTTTATACTTCTAGCAGCTGGATAAATATTTTTTTCTCAAATCTAATCTGTTATGCTGCCATTTATGACTGCTAAACTGAGCATGAGATAGTTTGGGGGTAGATGATTATCTGGATAGATACTTTATGAACTATTTATAAAATCGTTTGGCATTATTATATTAAGGACGTCTTGAGAGTAAAGTCTCGTGGTTAATAACATCCGTTTGCAGAGCTTAACATTCTATGTACGCTTTTCCTGACTATCTAGTTATTTAGATGACTACCACAAACGGAACATATCTCACAGCTATTAACTAGGTTAGCCTCAAGTCCTCTTGTAGGTACAAAAGTAGCATTCACTTTTTATAGGTTGAGAACTGAGGCAGGGAGAGTTCATCTGACAAGAAGGCATCACTTAAAGCATAACTCAGTGTCTTACCTACTGAGCCATTCTTTCTCCTCTGTACTTATTAAATTATTACTGAGTATAAGACCCAATGTTTATGATGTACTGAGGCAGTGAAGCTCTGATTATGAACAAGTCAGTGGTGATGTCCAGGTTGTGGAAGAAAAAAAGAAGGCATGTCAGAATTCTTCCATTGCATTCTGACTTTGTTTTGCAAATAAGCCTTCTGAAGAGGGAAAAAATACAATCCTAGTACTGGATTCTGGAAAAATAACTAAGGTATACTCTGTTGATGAAGAATGTTCTTATTTACTCCTTCGTTTGTGGGAGTGGTGAATCTCCAAAAGACAGAGTAAGTAAAATGATAAGCAAATGTGAAATGGTATAAATCTGCCTTCAGGCCTGTTCAGGTCTTTCAACACTTGATTGCAGAGCTGTGAAGAGGAAGGTAGCGTTCCATTTGGCTCACTGGACTGAACTTGAAGGTTGATAAGAAAGTCTGAGCTGGCATAATTTACATGTAGAAATACGAAATGGAGGTGAACATTGCATCAGTTTATTCTCTTATTTCCAATGTCTGTAGCTGTTGAGTAACACCTGAGTTTAGGTTTTGGAAGATGTTGCTTTTTTTGTGTGCGTGTGTGTTTTAACAAGATGGCATAAAATAGCTTTATAATAGGTTCATTTGTTTCTGGTGTGTCTCAAGTAATTGTCCCTTGCCTCAAAAGGCTTTAAAATGAAACACTACAACTCTGACCAGGGATGGTCCTGTGCCAAGTAAGGCAGATACCTTTCAGTTTTGAAACCAGCACAACAGAGCCCTTGCCAGTATAGTAGGAGGTCAAAGGGTGCTGCGTGACTAAACAGTGCCTCGTGCTGACGTGGCACGCATTTCTCAATAGCCATCAGTCATACAGAGAAAATCCCACAAATACAGACTAAACAGAATTATTGTAGCAGCACCATTAGTTCTACGTGGGTTTTAGGACTGAAAAGGTTTTTGAAAGTGCCTGGAAGTCTTAATTCTCTGGCTGTCCTTACCTGGGTCCTCTGAGCAGTGATCTATGGGGGGAACCCTTCGGGATTAGAATAAAAAGTCCCACTGGGGTTGGAGAGGAGGGATGCAGAAGGGTTAAAAAAAACCCAATGGCCAACATTTAAAGGTGATTATTAGTATATTAGTAAAGCTTTTCCAAAAACAAGTTTGGAGGTGACAGTGAAGACCTCCAGGTATTCCACTGACTTATTTTTCCACTCATTCTTAGGTGCTTACTATTCTTAGCTTTTGGTGACAATGAGAGAAAGAGGAAAACGCATGCAAGTAACTGCTGTGCAGTGGCTATCCAAAGGCATGGTTCCCTTCCCATATTTTTGTAATATGTAGCATCAGTTCTCTGCCTGTCCAAGAATACACGTTACCTTGGGAGATGTAAACAAACAAACAGAACACCACAAAAGCAACCTTGCCCACACAGGTATTAATGGATTTAGAGAGAAATGCAAGTAGTGCTCTAAGTTCAAGTATCGCAGAAGTCTTTATGAATAAATGAAAGATGATCTTTGTCCCAAAGTTTTAAATACACAGTAGATGATGTCTTGGATCCAAAATCATTTGAAGAAAGGGCTTTTCAAGTAATAAGCATCACATGTCCAATATGCCGTAAGTGTTCTTTTTTCGCGTGGGAAAATGTGATGCGCAGATTTGCCTATGGACATGCTGCCTCTGAAACAGACCCAGGGAGTTTCCCTAGGAGTTCTGACTCTGCAGTGTATGGTATATGGCTGTATTTTTCCTTGGATCTTGCTTTCTGCAATTGTTCACATACATGCAACTGTCACCCATCTCCCTCTGAGTCATGTCCTACTTGTTCTTCTCTTCAGAAATTCGCAGGACCCAGCTGTGACTATCATTCGGTGGCTTTATGATTTTGCATTTCTCAGAGGACCAGTGTATTGTAGCTAGAATAGTTTAATTCGTGTATGTCAAAATGTCATTCTCCTTCTTGTGGCAATACTCTGAATCTTCACAGTGAGCCAGCAGTAGGGAGGTAATTTATGCATGCTTACAACTTAAATAGCCAGGATAGATGGACCCTGTGTCAGGATCACGCCTGCAGAATTCTTGTTCCTTTTACATTGTAAATAACCCTGGAGTCTTTGATTTTATTTATATCTCAGAATACAGGTAATAAAGAATCTCTGTTTTCAGTTGTAGTAAAGATTTCCGAGGTGGGGGTAGATCCCGACTGGGAGGTGGGGAGGGTTGTGTTTTCTATGGAGATGAGATTTCTTCTAGTCAGAGTCATGTGGGTCTTGCACAAAATGATTGTTCAAAAGCATATTAGGACAAATGGATTATCCTAGCTTTGTGGTAAAATTCAGCTGCCTGGGTAATCTGGTCTCTTTGATTTAAATGTCCTTGTTATTGCTTAAATTAAAAAATGCAGAAACAAAACCACAACTCTTCCACTGAAGGGTGCTCTTAGTCCCGCTTCCCACATTCTAACACGGTGGCTGTTCTTACATCTTAAAGCTGCAAAGCTAACGTGACTCCAACAGCTTTCTAAAGAGAGTCAGATATTAAGGTGTGCTCTCAGCAATTGTGCCCCAAATGGCTTTAGGGAGCAGCGAGTTTTTCTTTCCTTTTCAGCTCAAAGTGCCTGAAACAACGTACGGAGTGTGTCGTGCCTTGTGGGAGGGGGATTTTGTGACAGAAAGGTGCAACACCTGCTGGCGTTGTTGTGGCAGGTTGGGCAGTGTGGAGGCAGCTGGACCTGACCTAGTCTCAGCCCTGCTGTCAGCAGAGAGAAGATACTACAGTAAACTGTCCATAAGAGTTACATTAGAGGGACCAGCCTGGTTTACTCCAAAGCAGCTTTGAGCTAAGCTAACAGCCACAGAGGGTAGGGAACCAGGGTACAAAACCACAGGGTGAAGCAGGAAACTGAAGGAAATACCTGATGCTGCAGATGTCTGCTTAAGGCTATCCAAAAGATCTGTACAGAGCTGGCAAATACCACTCAGAATATTCAAAAGACACACATTCCTCTGAAACGGCAGCTGGCAGATGAAGAGAGTATCCCACACTGACTGAGGGGACAGGAGAGGGCTTTGTTCAGGCAACTGGGTCTCATACAGAAAGACGTGAGCAAAACCTTACTGTTTCCTTTTTACTGGTCGTGATTTTATCTAGTCTTACCATGCATGGCCGACGCAGAAGTTGCTTTGACTATGAAAAATATGCAAAAATACTGCTAAAGTACAAATCAAGGCTCCTGTGTAGAAGACTATACAGGTGAGTTTCTGGAACACACCCAGTTATACTGAATGAAATGTCAAAATTCAGTCAAAGATCAGTTTTTCTCACTCATTTAGAGGAAAAAAAACAAAAGTTGGTGGTTCTGCTCCTGCTAAAGAACAGTGCAATAGATTTTAGTCCATGAATGAGGCTCTTAAGTGTTCCTTTCAAAGCGTTATACTCCAAGTTAAGGGGCTTTATGTCTATGATGTAGGAAGTTCCATGAAAAAAACCAACCATTTATGTAATTATTTCCCTACTATTTATTCTTTAAGTATTGCTCTGACTGTAACTCCCAAGTAGTTTCTTCCTGCCATATTTCCTTTTTTGACTAGAACTATTTCTTGATTTCTTTTAGGGAACAGGAAGGAATACTTGAGGTCTTAGGCTCAGTGTGTTCTTTCTTTTTCCCAAAGCCTTCCAGCAGGATATCCCATTTTCAAAATAAATACAGCATTTTGGTTTTGGAAAACAGGAAGGACAGGCCGTGGAATGGATGGCAATAAAGATTGTTGCTGAGATTTCCAAACATGGGTCTCAAATTTTAACAGAAAGTGTACAGAACAAAAGCATGAACATTCCCTTTTTAAGGTTTTAAGAAGAAATCCTAGCAGGAAATGTTAAATGGAATCTGTTTTCAGTCTTTTATCTAAAGATTTATCTTATCCACAAAGTTTGCCACTTTAAATACAGACTGGGTTGTAAACATGTAGAGAATTCCTTTGTAAACTAACGTTAGATATTAAGTGTGCTGATAAGTGCATGAATAAAAACTAAACAAAGGTACGATTATGCAGCAAGCATCCAATATATCTTATTCCTACATTTGTGAGGTTTTTTTTTACTCCTACTAAAGTCGTGGTGGAAAAAAAATGAGCCATCTGCTGAAATGCGATTTTGCTCTGTAAATCAACAGGAAAAAATAGCAGCAGCTTCCTCAGAAGAGCTATTCCTCAGGCATGTTCAAAATGATGTCTTCTAATCTTAGTGACAAACCTTTGCTTTTGCTGTATTTTTTAATTCCCATTAGATTCATACAGCCTGAGCATCTGCTCTGCAGTCATCAATATTCTTTACAAGTGAAATGGTTGAGCATCCTTGTTACACCGCCAAATTTTGTCTTCGGTCGTACCTGTGACAAAACCTGTCGAGATCGCGGATCTGGCCAGCGTGAATGCAAAATAGCCTATTGCTTTGTGTATTTCTCAGAGGAAGTTTGTCTTAGTCGAGGTGCTCAAACATTAATGTTGATTTTGTTTGAGGCTTTAAATAAAATCCTTTTTCATAAAACAGCCATGATTTTAACATGCAGATCAGTTGAAAATAGCAGTGTTAGTCTAAGCCCCTGTTTGGACATGGAATCAGTTAGAGTTTTTCTATGGCAGAATGCTTCAGGAACATATCTTCAAAGTAAACTGTGAGATTTTAGAAACTCCTTCATTGTCAAATGTTACCAGTTTCATCAAGTCAAATCAGAGGCCAAGGATGGCATTAGCTGACAGGTGTCTACTTTTTCATTAGAACAGATGTTATGTTATAAGCATAGATGTTACGCTTACACCACATCTGTGGACTGAACTGGGAACATCCTTCTCCCCCTGTCTGCACAGAAATAGGTGTCAGTGTAATGATACAGGTCTTGGCATAGCAACAGTTGCGTGCATTTAGGTGTTTTCTAGCCATTCAGTAACAACAGACTTTTTTTTTTTTTTATCAGCAGCCTTATTTATCAGGAGTTTATGATGAGGATATGGCTACTTATCAGAGTGTTTTCATTTGGTCATTGTTTGTGATACTAAATCTTGTGAACAACTCTTCAAGTAAAACATTCTAAGCATGTAATAAATACTTCTGGGGTCTTTTCCTGTCTCATCTAGAAAGTTTCATTTTATAAAATCTTGGTTTAGCTACTACTCTGCTGACTGATCCTCTGAGACCAAAATTTCTGGCCTAGAAATTTCTCTGTTACTTTCAAATGTACGTAGTTCTAAAAACAGGTTTCAGGCAAAACTTGCCAGTTTTGCTTGCTGGACTGTTTTGAATACAACACGAGTGCGGTACGGTGATATCTTCCTTGCTCGAGAAATTCTTGGAAAGGAAACAGGAAAAATCTTTTGAAAGGGTTAGGTAGTCCTAAGAAAGACTAGTGGAAAACTGCAGCTTCTGCTTCTGGAACAGTGTAGTGAATATTACTAATTATCTTACTAAGAGTACTATTGTAAACAAGAGAAGAGTGGCATCTTTCTCCTACTTGTAACTACTAACTGATTCATGAGCACATCAGTGGTGAGGGATATAATTTGGTTTCAAGACACGTCAAAGAGATATCCCAGGTTCACTGAATGCATCTGATTTTGCTTAATGAATAGGTGACAACAACAAAAAAATGCTCCAGCTGGTGATCAGTGCTGCTTTTTCAGCAAACGATCCTGTTGCCATGAGAGACAGCAGGGAATCTCAGCTAGCTGCAGTGGCACAGTTTGATCCAAACCCAATATAGAAGGTTTGTCCTTGCCAGATGATGCAGTCTAAGTGTGTTCGAGGATGTACAGGGCCTGCTGAAGGCTTGATAAAATATTTCTTCCATTGGGTTGCCAGCAGAAATAAAGAACCAGACTCATTTGTGATGCAGATTGACAAAGAATAACGGCAAATTAAGGACTGGCTTTAAAGTGAGAAGATTATGGATGGGTAGGATCACTGAATGTTTGCATATCCCGCATGCCTCATGGATCAGTGAAGAGAAACTTATGCACAAAGACCTGCAGGTCTTTATAAAGACCTGGTGAAACATCAAAGGGAAAGGCTCTTATTTATAAACCGTTCTATGAAATGTCAATACATAATAGGAAGAGATAAAGGAAACACTCCATTTACCTCCTTTCATAGGCATTATGCCAAAAAATGCTAGAAGAGGTCCAGGATTCTTTGAGCCCAGAGTACTGTTTGAATCTCTGTTTAACAGTGAATGCTTTGAAGAGAGTTATAAAAAAACCAGCATACATATCAAGTCACACCCTCTGTAAATGAGGAAGATGAGAATGGATTGTAGTTTTGGTAGTGTCTACAGACCTGGAGTATTTTCTCCTGTTAGTTCTAGCTCCATCCATTGAAGGTCTAAGCAAACCGTTTTGTGATGGTGTCTTTGAGCTTCTCATGCAGAATTTTAGAACTTGCATCTTCGTTCTAGGATCAGCATGAGCTTCTTCAAATGCTTTTAGGCTCCTGACTGTACACTGAAATCCAGTGAAATCCTAAAATAAATGCTATGAAAAAATGTGATGAGAGATGTTTTCCACTAACAGTTAGTAGATGGTGTTCGTGTCAAAGATACTTCCTTGCTGTGAAGCACAACTGGGTGCACAACTCACAGAAAGCAGCTACTTTGTGCTTCTCTATTTGTACTCAAACTGAAATTCAAATGTAGGAAAGGTTGACTATCAAATTGTTTGATTAGTTCCAGCCTGTACAGCTAGTTCACAATATCAACAAAACACTCTCACAAATAAATCTGTGACAAGGAGAGCCTTGTTACAACATGCAAATGTTGTCCTGGATGTAGAGTCTGTAGCCCCAGCTCAGTGCAACTGCTCAGAGCAGACTGGGGCGAAAAAAAGAGTTATTTCAAGCTGTTCCTTTCATATTGTGGCTGATGGAAGCACGCTTAGGAATTCAGAGAAAGAAAATGAAACCTTTGCAGACTTTTCTAAACACTGTCCTTTTATTTTTCTTTCATGAATAGTGTAAATATTATCAAAGAAAAAAGGTACTTTATTTTGAACTGATCTTCATTTGACGATAATCAGCAACATCTTAAGCAAATTCTAATGCAATTGGGCAAAACCAACTCACTTCTCTGTGATTAGAGGAATGCAACTGTAGGATAAAGAATAAATTGCACATTTGCTGTGTCATATAGGAGATGGAAGCTAATTTTTCTCCCTTCTGGTGATACTGTAAAGAAGCTAACTAACTTGCAGGTCTCCTGGGGCAACATAGTATAGAAAAAATACAGCTTCTAGCTCAGAGTTTAGTAATCCTTAAAAGGATTATCAGAATAGCTGTGAGCCTACCAAACTACCACTAGCCTACAGGGAAAGCAGTTTATAGAAGATTTATTTTAGTGACATAGTCAAATCTGGTGCTCAGAGTAATTTTGCTGTGCAGACGAAATAATTTTCTATTATATTTCAAGTAACACTACTTTGCCTGTCAGCATAGGTGTGCTAAGGTGGTGATTTTTGGGGTCACCTTCCTAGCAGTTAGGTAGTCCAGGAAGCTACCAAAAAGTGATGTAAGTTTCACATTCTTTCTGTACCTCCCATTGGACTGCTGTTGAGGTCAGGTCCTTGTGCTGTGTTATGGGAGGGAGCATGCTAACTTCATTTTATTGCTTTGGCACAGCAGCATTGGCAGTAAAAACGCAGAAGGAATCTGTACAAGGAGATGTGGTGCCTTCTGAGGTCAGAGGAAGATGTGCATCCAGTTTGAATCGTGACAATCTGCCAGGTCAGTAATGAGGGCTAGAGTTCAGAGCAGTGATTGGAAAGCTCAGCGTAAAGGAGGAGTCAGCAAAGCCCAAGAAATGGGCTTGAAGGCTGGTGTTGTCTGTAACAAATACCTGCCAAAGCTTGGGTTTTCAGTTGCATTTTCACATCATGGGAGTGGTCTTGTACAAAATACAGACTGTGCTAAGCTGGGTATGATTTCAGCTTCAGCTGAGCTGCTTGTTCTTCTCAGCTGAGTCATCTCCCCATCCACTCCCTCTTTTCACTGCAACCAGAGGGCAGATGGTTGTTGCTAGAATTAGCCAGGCACTACACCACCTGCTGCAAGTTTCTGTACGTTCATTAGCTTTGCAGCCATCTTTTGGCAAGTGAGGGGGAGGAAGGGCAATGGACTTTTTTGTTTGTATTGTTCTGTACTACGTAGTCCCTTTGAGGAGCCCTTTCCTGCGCTCAGCAGGTGCCATGCTTTGCCCACAGCAGAATGCCCAAGAAAGCAAGCAAGCTTGTGTATGACAGCAGACCTCTTTAACCCCATACTGGACTGTGACAGAACACAGCTGCATAATAGCATCGATTTGGGGGTAAATAAGGGTGCTGCAGACCACTAGGCATTGCTGTGACATCAGATCCCTTTGCAGTATCACCTCTCTGGCTACACAGGTAGAACTGACAGCCATGGGCGTTTTTAGGGGTCTTTATGCTCCCCCTGTGGGGAAGTGCTGTCTCCTGCCCCTGTCAGTGTCAAGAGCTGGCAGCAGGGATGCTGCTGGTTATCAAAGAGGCAGAAGCAGCAGCAATACTTATCTAACATCTGGAAGTTTATGCTTGATAACACTATTTCATTTTAATTCTTATCTTACTAGATCCTCCCCTGCTAGGAAATAAGGATACCTGAAGTTATCCTCTTGGGTAAATTAATGCAGTAGTTTTTCCTGGTAGATTTGGGACTGTATCACTCATGTTGTGTTCATGTTTATCAATTGCATCTCCATAACCAAGTGGACTTGGCAGGTGTTCATTTGTAAATTAGAACCCATGGCTGTGGTGTGATTATTTGACTTGTGGGACTGTTTTTTAGGTGCATGTTTATAGAGCAAATCTATTAATCTAGGCTCATTTTTGATGTACTGAGCAGTTGTTTGCTACTCGTTGCCCTCTTCTTTACAGTAAGTCAACGTTGTTGATCGTCATGTGCTTCCTATCAAGTAGGTTTTATTCCCATTTTGAGGTAGAAATTTAGGCATGGAAGAGCTTAATTGCCTCTTTCAGAATTTAGAAACTCTGCTGTAGGTCCACAAGCAGGCTTTATCCCAGTCCACATTGCCTTGTTGCATAGCTAGGTTGGAGCAGTGCTAATTGCAGCTGATGTTTCTTTGAAATGAAACCATTGAGAGGTTGCTGATCCTTCCCTTTCCCATTTAATCCATATGGACAGTACATGTTTCAGATGAAGGGGATTGCTGCCTATCATCAAAGTGCAGAGATTTACCTTGGAGCAACTGCCAGCATCATTCTAAAAATGTTTAACTTTTCAATTGCAGATTGTTAAGAAATAATGCACAAACCATGTGGACTGAGCTCAGAAAAATAATACAGTTAATCTCTATTATCATCATCTTCTGTTCCAGTGACTTGTTTGTTTGGAACATGAAAACTGATGAAAAATGAATCTGATTGGCAACTCTCTGAATCTCTGCAGCAATTTCTTGCTAGTAAGATATCTTATTTTGTATTACCAGTGTGCAGAAATGCCTAGCAACACCCTTACAATGACAGACTACAAGACACACAGCTTGTATTGTACATTATAGCCTTTAATATTTTATCTAGGGCTCTTTCGTAACTGGAACTTTTACGTTTGTGGCTTTGGAGTTTTGAATTATGTGGCTTAAATACGTTTTAGATGGCTGACAAGTGTTTGTAGCTTTTGTTGTATGGAGCAGCGGTTCTGCTAAGTATTAATTAGGTAATTATTGAGGTATTTGGCTACAATGATTCCAGTGGTATTTCTCAGCTGTACTTTTGTGTTTGTCACCCTCAGCCTTTCCACAGAGCAGCCATCTTCTCTGGCAGTGCTTAGCACTTCGGGTGGGTGGTTGTTGCAGTTGCAGTCAAGCAGCTGGCAGTTTCAAGGGGGGGCACCAGTAATTCATTTTTTTTTTTTAATAGTATTTGTCTGATAAAAGTTGAATTCAAAAGTTGAGACCAAAAGTTTGGGAATCCCTAACTCTTCAGCATTCTCTGCCTTAGCAGCAGTTGATCTTTTATCTTTGATGTAGCTATGAAAGCATTTCTGGTTTGTACCTCAAAGTGCTAGTTTTGCTGCTCACTCTGCAGGCAGATGGTAAATTTCATTCCTTTTGCTAAAGAGCTTACAGGTAACTCAGCCAAAAAGTGGGAGAAGAAAAACAGAGAGAGAATGTTATTTACTGAGTATCACTTATCAGAATGGCAGCAGAGCTGGATCAGAAACATCACGTAAGGAAGGACATCAGCTGCTCAAGGGTATGCAAAGCAGGTGCCAGCCCAGGGCAGAACTCAGGACCTCTGACACATGGCTCTAGTCTGTAAGTTTACTAGATGCTGTGTTGCATTGCCCATCTGCCCCAGGAATAAAAGGAATAAGTTAGTACCAGCCACCACCAAATCAGAGCAATATCACTTCATTTTTGCATTGTTTTGGTCAAAATGACACTGTGGTATGTGGCCTACTTATGGAATCTTAGGTGTACTGATTTCTTGCCACATTGCAGTTGCTCCATTATTTTGGCTGGGGATTAGTGTGGGGGAAGGTTTTCTCAAAGCTTTCAACTTAAATCGCTCATCTCCAAAGAAAATCAGAGGAATAAAAATCATTTCTTTAAGATTACATACTCAGCCTTTGCAATAGAAAATCAAACTGACCCAGCCTCCCTTTGGAATGAGACAGGCTGCTGAGTTTCTGACCTCGTGTGGACAGTCATGACACTGTGGTAATTTTTACGAGTGGAATTTGTATCTTAAGTTTGAAGTCTTGGCCTGGGTTCAAGAGTAAATAACATTGACTTGCCCGTGTTCAATCTTAATATGGAAACACTGAGTCCTCCAAGTTTGCATGTGGTGACATGGATGCTCATCTGAGTGAGGAATATTATGTTTTATTCCCAGATGGTATGGGAGCATAGTTAGAGTCATCTTTTTAGCATAGAAGAGGTGGCCATGAAGTGTTTCCAGAGTTTCTTGAAAAACCAATTCTGGCCTCAGCCCAAGGAGTCTTCTGTTTTACAGGCTTCTGCACAGTCTGACGTATTCTTTGTGTGGCCTGAACTTGGTCAACATGAGTTAGCGCTAATCCCAGGGTGGTGCAATCAGGAGGAATCACTGAATCTGAAAACAGTCTTTAGCCTACATCAGGCAGTCTTGGAGCTCAGGTGAAGAAAAATCAAGCTGCAGAAAGGACTGTACCTTTGACTCTAAGGACAGAAGTTTATTTGGAGATTTGGTTGGCATATAGGTAAATCTGAAGATACAACTAGGTGATTTTTAATGTTGCTTTTTGGATGACACTATAGTTGAGATGACCTGTAACGGATATTGCTTTAGCACAGTCCTCTACTTAATTTTGTTGAGAATCTTCTTTCTCTCTGGAGCAAGATGCTTTTTTCTTGTAGACTAAAACACCTTCCCACTCTGCATCTGTTGTATACTGATCTGTATCAGTGCTGTTGATAAGATAAGAAATAATGTAAAAATAACATTAAAAAGGAAGCTTATAATTTTCAGACTTGAAATCATTTGAAATTCATGTTTCAATCTCTAAATATTTGATTAAATTAATGAAGAACATGTACGAAAAACAATTTTTCATGCAAAATTGTTCTGATCAATACTGAGTCTTCAGGACTAAAAGAAAATCTATGGAGCAGATGCTTCATTTTTGCTACCTTTCAGCACCATTACCACCAAAGATCTGATGTTACTCCCCAGTATCATCTTTTCCTGTCATATGTATTTCCACTTAGCTGCAGGGCTGTGCGCAGAGAGCAGCAACAAATGGTGTTGTGTAGTGGTGTGGTATCAGCACACAGATAAGCTTTTACTAATCAGGACAAAGATCTGTTCAGCAGAAAGGACAGGAAAGTTGTATGGAGACACAGATAAGAGGATCAGCAAACAAGATCAGTGTTTTTTTCCATTTAGACAAGTGTTTTCTAGGAGGCAGAATAACTTCCTCGCGCTGCTCCTAGGATTTATTTCCTACACAAAACAGCCTCAGCATTTGTCTGTTCGCAGAGGTAGACAATACAAAATCCATCTTGTGTTGAATTCAGGAATGAAGCTCCAGAACAAGCATTCGGTGGGAGCAGCAGAGGCAAGCACTGTACCTAGCTTTAAATTAAAGCTTAGCTTGTTAACAGGATTATATACAGAGGACTGCAGTCAAGTGATGTCCTTTTCAATCCCGTGTCCCCAAATCACAGAGCATGTGTCACCAGTAATTGCCAAGTGCTTACAGAGGGCACAAAAATGCTTGTAAAAATAAACTTGTGGTGCCACACAGATTACATAATGACAATTTCCATGTCAGGAGCTGTAAAGACCTGTGTCACTCATGGCTCTGCTACTTCGAAGTCAGATGTCATAGCTGTGTAACAGCACTTAGGTTCTGGGAGAGAGGAAAGGGGAAGAGCCAAAGGCATCATGCCTGAAGAACTCAGTTTGTATCTCTGCATAGTTTGACAAGGCCCAGACTCCCTTTTGGGGGTTTCCCCAGTGGGCTGCCTTTCTTCTCCCTTGTGTAGTATTGAAAGCAAGGACCTGACCTCCCACAGCCACGTGCCACATTTCCGAGGCATATTTCAATACACATATAGAAGATGTTTGGAGTGAATGAGGAGATCCTGGCTTTCTTGCAGCTCCTTTATGCCGGTTGAGCTGACCTAGCATGGCAGCAAAGCTGCTGGAAGGCTCCCAGGAAGAATGCTGTGGCTTGAGGAACATCACAGTGGGTGCATGTCAGATTGATGTCTTCAGACTGCAGGAGACATGCCAGTGGCACATCATATGCAAAAGAAAACATTACAAATTTTCATGCCTCATTTGTTTCCCAGTATCACAGTAGTGCATCGGATCAGTGCAACCGGGAGCACATGAAAGCCTTTCTAAGTGCATCTGTGACTTGCAGTGGATGTTGTCTTCCAGATGGTAGTAAACCCCCAGGACACAGCGGCAGGAGTCACAAACTCAGTGCTTCTTTGTCTCAATAGATTGCTTAGAGGAATAGCTTGGTTTAGACATTGAGACTTGGTTAGTTTTGATACCTGTGAAAGGAAATGAAGGTGAAGTCCTCCAACAAGGGTTGGCCCTTGCTGAGTGCGTATAATTTACAGTGCTACAAAAGTGGCAGAAACTTTCCAGGACTGGCACGCACCATTGGCTCATACTTTCAAGGTAATATGCAAATGCTAAAGCTTAAAAATAAATAAATAAATAAAAATAAGCTCACAGCTCCTCCTTCACTTGACATTTAAGTTTCAAGATCAAGATTAGGCAAAGCAAATCAGAATACCTGCATTTAAAATCAGGTGGTGCTCTACTGGTACCACTTAAAGATGGATGAGGAGCTCTCAGCTCAGTGGAGGAGTTTGACCAACAAAATCTATTTTCAAAAGAGGTACCTTGAGGTACCTTCATTAAGCGTTTACTTATATTTGTATTCACGGTGGATCTATGTGAAAGACGTTATGGGCTGTGTGTGTTTTATAAAGTGGCCTGTCTGTTTCAGCAGGCATGGGCCCTGCCTCTCTGTTTCTTCAGCTGCCTCCTGGTTGAGACTAATCAGGCAACACAGAAGTCAGCAGGCTGCTCTGATTCAGAGAGATGTCAGGAAAACTCCGCATCAGAGACTGTAGGAAACAAATGATCACCTAGAGTTGGTACTGCCAAAAGGACACACCTCACAAGACAGGTTAGGAGAAAAGACTGTAATGAAGGTAATTTGATTACCTTTTTCTGTTTAAGAAATCAAAGCACTGAGATTTAAGGACTCTTTCAAAGCCAGCCTTTCCTGGGACAGAGGCCCTGACAGCAGCAATCCTCTGATGTAAAGATGTTGCCTCCCCACCATCATTTTACTTTACACAGGCTAAACATCCAGCCTTAGAGATGACTCGATCAGTACTGAGCTGAGACTGCACTGCTCCAATGAAACAAGTTGCTGCCCAGCCAGCTTCCAGAGACCATTAGAACTCCTAGCTGGGGGAGGAAGAGGTAACAGGCTGCAGGCATTTTTAAAACTCCTGATTCCCTTCTCAGCTTGAAATCCTCTATAATTTGGCATCCCTGCCTATGGCAGGCGGGTTGGAGTTAGATGATCTTCAAGGTCCCTTCCAGCCCAAGCCATTCTGTGATTCCTTTATAGCTAAATGAGGAATGAAGCTGAACCGAGAGCTGTTTACAGATACAAAACGAAGGGTGTGGTGGTGGTAAAGGTTATCTGACTTTCTCAAACATACCACAGAGGTAACACGCATCCATGTCTGCAAACAAATGACATAAAACTGAAATAAATGCACTGCTTCAGGAGCTGGCTGGCTGTACTAGGGAAGTTGAATGAACAAAGGAAAGGATTGTAATACCTCCCAGGGTTATCTGAACTGCTGTCTAGTTTTGGCCTCCCTAGGTTTCCGGAGGCTGCTGTTAGCAGAAGGCAGCAGCACAGTGGTGGGTGGAGCAGTTCCCTTCCTGGCAGGTCTGCCAGAGAAGTCTGCTACAGTGCACGTCATCTCCTACCTCTAGGGCTGCTGTGCAGGTGAGCAGGTGGGCCAGCTGGATTCTGATCAAGAGGAAATTCCTGCAGTATTTTTCGGGGAGAACCTTAAATAACTTTCTCTTTTCCTGTTATGCCTTTCAATGTTTAGGAGATGCAGGCACAAAGTCTTGCTAATCCTGAGGGGTCATCAGGTGCCTTTTGGAAGTATCTCAGTAGTCTTAGCCCCAAATGAACTTTCTTGCACAGTCCTGTGCAGTGACTGGGAGTGGTGGGAGAGAAGTAAAGCCTCAGCTATTCCAAATGCAGCTTTGCAAGGAAAAAGCAAAACATGGAGGTGAATTTCTTAGTCCCAAGCAAACACAGTGTCCTCCCATTTGACTGTAACAGATACATACAGCCATATTCATCAGGCTTAATTGTCCCATGGAATATGTCACTGTTGCATGCTACTTGATTCTGAAATGCCAGGCTGTTTGAGGATGCAGTTGTTAATATATTTAAGTAATAGTGGAATAATGCGAATCAAAAATATAGGTGTATTTGTTTACTTTATAAAATGTGACCTTAGATCTTTCTGTATTACAGCCATTTAAAAATCTGTATTAATGGCTACACCAATCTACTAGTGAAAACCATCAGACAATCCTGTTTGGCTAGCAGAAGCTTATGCAGTAAATAAAATATGTACGTCTCTTAACCAATACTTAGGAAACCACATGGCGCTTGCTTGCTAAACAGTAGATGTCAACCATACAGTGAATGCTGATATGCAGAAATAATATATTCCTGTGCTTAGGTATTCATCTAGAATAGATGTAGAATTCCAGCTTGTCATTGCCAGTACTCATACAAATACTGACCGGATTTTTTCTTCTAGCTTAGTAAGCAGAAATGTACCAAAAAGTTTAAGTAAAAAAAAGAAAGTCCCAGCTCCAAGACTTCACAGTTTAATTCAGACACAGCTAATCAGAGATAATTTGCTAGCTTCTTGGAGGATGCAGTGTGAGGTCATTTTCTTATCTCAGATAACTTTTGTGACTGCGGTGGCATTACTTGAGATTAACACATCTGAAAGTACAGTTTGATCCCTTGCCTTTGAGATTGATCAGTCAAAGCAATTTTAGGCATTACAGCAACAAGCATTTTGCTGGTTTGAAGAACATTATCACGTTGGAGTGAAAAAGTCTTACATTGAGTCGGTTGGTCCCATCCCAGGTTATAGCTCATGAGCTTCAAAACCTCCCAAGTATCTTATGCTATGGGATAATGGCATAGGAGGTGTTAAAGGTTTGTGTCTTTTTTTTTTTTAATCAGATTTCACTGAAATAGATAGCTAAGGGAGCTGAGAATTTTGATCAGTTTTTGGGAGGTATATTTCTTTACAAAGAGACCTGAAGAAATTCTAAGTCTTTGCTTTGCCTTCTTCTGAAAAGAGGTTTTAGTTATTAAATCTTATATCACCTTGAATTAGATAGGCTTCAGTACCTATTTTATTTGCTGGTTAGGTTAGACTAGTATCCCAGTATCAGCCTACAGAATCTCTCTGTTTTTTTTTTTTTTTTTTAAAGTGAATACAGAGCTCTAAATTCAACAGCTAAAAAATGACCATTTTGTCCGTTCAGTTTTGCAAAATTAGTAATACATAGAAATCAAGAGCTTCATGATGTTCCAATGCAGAACAAAAATGATTTCCAAACCTGAAAAGGTGTTGTGAATGAAGTTAACATTAAAGCAGCTCTGTCGTGTTCCTTTGGTCGGTATTATTTATAAAGGCTTTTATTTTCCATGGACATTCCTTCACCCTCATATTTTGAAATCAACATTGTGCCGGAGTAATCAGTGGGACCAAACTAGTATGATTCAAATCTTTATGTTGGTAGGTGTCATCACAGAATACCCTGAGTTGGAAGGGACCCACAAGGTTTGTTTTCTGGATCCCACAAGGATTCAAGCCAGAAAAAAAAAAAAAAAAGAAAAGAAAAAAGTGAAAAGCGACACCATATGTCTAAGAGCATTCAGATACTTCTTGAGCTCCGTCAGGTTTGACACTGTGACCACTGTCCTGGGGTGCCTGTTCTGGTTCTCTGCTTCAGTATCTCCTAGATCCTTTCTGTGAGTCTGCACTTGAGAAGATTGCGTTTGTCCTTCCATCTCTCTGAGACCTGAATCCAAAATTCATGAAGAGAGTGCATTTCAGAGACTAGGTAATCATCCTTGCTTATCAGCTTAGCTTATCAGCTTGAGACACAAACAAAGCATCCCAAAGATATTTTCATAGCCTAGCATGACTCTGCGTTGCTAAAGCCTCTGCTGTGTCAGAGCCTCAAAGCTAACCCACGGAAAACAAAGTGTATCTTAGAAGGAGGTTCATTTCAGAAGCTGAGAGAGTCTGGGAGCATTCCAGAAGTGGTTTAGTATGCCTCTGGGAAGGCTTGCTTACCAGGAGCTAGGGAACAATTCATTGGCAGCAGCAGCTTGTTTCTCAAAGATTTAACTCTGTATTGGTATTTGTGGTGCTTATGAGGATAAAGAAGTAACTTCTACTGATCACTTTGAATAAACGTTTCATGAACACAAATAGCTAATGTGAAAGGAGTTTGAATGTGCCATCCAGAAACAATTCACCTGCCAGTCTGAAACCGTAAGCAAAAAAGCAATAAAAATACCACAAGCACTGATGTGCTTGAAGAAGATATTAAATGTGATTGTACTGCCCAGCCATGAATATCCCTGTATTGTCTTCTCATACCTCAGGTGAGCTCACAAGCTGGCACTGACAAATCAGCCTAGTTACCTTCTAAAATTATGCCTTTAACATTAGACTTCTGATCTACTCTCTCTAACTCCTATTCTTCAGCCTCAGATAAACAATAACTGTTATGAATCACACCTCTTTTGTTCCAGAATTCAAAGTACCACACCTACTTAGCCCAGTAGTATAGAGGGAACAAACGCAAGGTAAAAGCATTGATAATCTGCCAGTATGGGAAGATTGGGGTCTTTTGAGAAGTGTTGGGACTATCTAGCAACAGCAAGCAGGTGAAATACCATTGTTGCTTGCTCTAAGAAGGAATTTTATCTGCCATCTGGCACTGCATCTTCTCTTGAGGACCTTTAGCATATTCATTGGAGAAGAGGATTTTTCTGAGTCTTATTAAATTTTGCCTTATATGGTAGTACTTACTTAATTTTGAGCCAAATGGTAGTGTCAAGACCCCTTTGCACTTACAGAACAGTCGGTATTCTGGTGTCCTGATGCATAAAAGGACATATGTGCAGAAGGGGATACAAAATTAACAGTACAGCTAAGCGATGCTAGTCGAGTCAATTAGTTTTAGTATTCTGCGATCGCAGGTAGAAATTGATACCCTAAATTTAAGTTTTCCCTCTCAGGTACAAGACCATTCTTTGTGGACAGGACCAAGAAAAGAAGAGTATCTCTGCCCAGTATATAATAACTACTTTTGCACCTAGCTGAACCTGAAGTAAAATGAGCCAAAGAAAGAAGTGGTAGGAGGTTAAATCTATCAGGTCACTTAAAATGTACATCGTTTTAACTGGGGAAATAATTCAGATCATTAACGGGACTAATAGTAAAAACCCCCTTTGGATAAAGCAGCTTTTCTTGGGAACACATTGATCTTGATATAGGGAAGCTGTGGAATTGGGTGTATTGTATCGCTCACAAAGACCTTGTTGAACTCGGTGCCTGGCAACATTCAGGAGCTACGTGAGTGACCTATTTTGATTGCACCAGAGGATGAAGTAGCTGCCTAGTCAGTCACCTTGGTATAGAAGTTGTCCTGATTAACAGACATCACAAAGGCAGCAAGTGGAAATACTGCTAAACTTACTGCCTAGTAGCAGAACTTTTTCAATGACAGTATTTGCATTTAATTTAGGAAGTCAGACGTGTTAAAGTGCAGTAGAGTGGTTCCAAAGTACAGAGCATTAATCACTGAAAAGGGAAAGCAGCGTTGCCTGTCCACTTCTACAGCCACATCTGGAACAACCACCCATAAAAGAGATGCCATTTTGTGACTTGGACTGCACTCCATAGGTCCTCCATTCCTGTACAAGAGCCCTAGCCTTCCTATTCAAGCAACATTTTAAGCTACCTATTCTATTGCTTCTTCATTTTTTTTTTTTTTGGTAAAGGACAGCGAGTCCGATTTTAGAGAGAAAATCTTCAACATCTCAGAACCACAGAGAGTTTGATATTCAGTCATCTTCCACTTTAACCAAAAAGGCATTTGTTTGACCTGAGGTACTGTAGTGAAAGAAGTGATTTTTTAGCATTTCACCCTTGTTTTGTTGAAACGATGCCATTTGTTCTAATGCCAGTTGCAAACTGTAGAGAGAAACAAACCAACAGCAACAGAAAAAACATCAAAGTATTTTTAAACTTACTCAATATTGAAAGGTACAGTAGGCTATCATATTTTTTTCCATTTTTGCTAGCTAATGAATATAATTTAAATTATTGATTTTCCACAGCCAAGTTGTGATTATTTACCCATTATCAAGATAAAAAAAGTACTTTGTGGACTGGTTTATATGCATGTGTAAATGTATTTCTGCTCTTTACCAAAAGAGATCAGAATTAGTGTTTTTAGATTTTATATAGCAATTTTTTTTAAAAAAATCTTGCTTCTCTTAACTATATAATAAGATTATAACAAGTCCTGGGAGGGTAACAGTATGAAGCAGTGGCTAGCATGATGTTCTTATTAGGGAATGGGTGACTAAAATGGCATGACTAAAAGTTGGATTTTTTTCAGTAAGTCAACCTAAATAAATAAATAAATAAATCTGGGTCATTTTTAAAGTAAATATGCAAGTATTGACAGATGACCAAGCAAGCAAACAGTTACCAACTATCCAACCATTTAAACTGCATATACTTGAGCATCAAAAATAAAATCCAAATTTAATATCTGACGTGCAAGATCTGCAGAAGTATTGGTGTCTTTTGGTGTGTTTATTCGTGTGCCCCAGCCATGTGAAAATCACTTGATATGAAACTGTCAGCGTGCTAAGCATCAGCATCCAAGTATTAAAGCCCTGGTGTCACACACAGTGTGACACAGTGAATGTCCCTCTGACTTCTTGCTTAGGGCCAGATGGCATGCAATGTAATTTCAGCTTTGAAGGTGAAAGGCTAACCAGTGCTTTCTCATGCAGTCTAGATAGTGCTGTGAACCCAGCTGATTTTTCACCTCTAAGAATTGGGCTCAGATGTAACTCCACATCATACTGATACAGAAGTTCCTCTAAGGTGATCACGGCGGCCTTTCTATGTAGATTAGGAATAAACTTGACAAGTGTTGTACAGTTTGTGCTCAAGAAAGCTAAATGACCAAGTCAGGGATATTTCTGCTTAGATAAAGTATTTTTGAACTGTACTGGGGGAGGAGGAAGAAGAGCAGGGCTGAGAGTGATGCCAGTTAATTTGCCGTGAGTCACGTGCACTTACACTGCCCAGGCTCTTCCACAGCTTTACAGAACCACAAGCCATTAGAAAAAGTGCCTTTAAAGTACTTTGTGTAAATCTCATCTGCGAAGAGCATCAAATCTGGGATTTACCACGAATGTAGAAGTAGCACGCTCTTAATACTAAAATAGCACCTGCCATCTGGATGCTGCAGGTGTACACAAAATAAGCTTTGGATGGAGATTACAGTGTTCAGTCCTATGCTGGAGTAAAAACTGTGCTCAAGCAGCAGTCAAGCATATCTGAAGAAACACAGGCTAAAAGCTATAGCATGCAAATCTAAGCCCAAAGGAAAGCAGATTCCATCCACTTTCATGTGTTCAGTGGGGCTTTCTGTAATTAACTGTTCCAGAAAGGAATGGAAAAACTGATTGTTTGCAGACGTAGTTTAACACATTTTAGGCTGCAGAGCTTAAAAGAAATTTCTGCAGCTTCTGTAAAGAGTCACTCCAACAGATAGCTTTAGCACTCTAAATCGGGAATGGGTGAAGCCGCAATACACATTGTCCTATCTAGCGGGAGGAAGTTCATTTTTACCCTCTGAGGCCCTTTATAGCTCAAAATTCCAGATGGCCCTTACTTATCTCAGTCAACTCCTCTGCCTTGCTGAAAGTCTATTTTAAGTCATTCCATTTTGGAGGAGAAATTGCAGAGATCAGACCTAGTGAACTTCTGTTAGAACAATTCTACCTGTTGCATGCATGGCTGGATCCTCCTGGATTTTCACGTCTTGTAACTCACTGTGAGGACATGAAGTACAAGGAGATATCATACACATAATGCAGGTCTTATCTAAGCTGCGTGGTGGCTGAGGAAAATGTTAGAATAATGGCTAAAAAGAAAGCAACAGCTATTCTACAGGGAGAGGCAGTGACTATTAGCCATATTCTTCAGGCACTTTTAGTTAATTGCATGTAATTTTACTGGCTAACATTTTGACGAAGTAAATTTAGAAACTTCTTTCTGTTTTAAAAAACTCGATTAACAGGCTTTCTCAAGACTTGGACTTCAGAGTGGTGGACGGAGTGGCTTAGAAATTCAAATAAAGACCATTGTAAACTATAGAGAGCTGCAGTTCCCTCCTGAACTTTGACTCAGCTAGCTGAGCAGGTGTTAGGACCTGGTTTTCCTTACTTTGACTGCCTTGTATCCCATCCCAGAACCTGAGAGTAAAATACAGTAGGCAATTTGAAAAAAAAAACAAAAAAAAAAAACAAAAAAAAACCCACAAAACAAACATAAGTCCCCCATGAGTTTCAACTCTCAAAAATAATCCATGTAATTTCACATACTTTTTTGCATTTAGCCTATTCTGAGCCTCAGTTTACAGTGATGCAGCTCCAACAGCTATCTCATCAGCTTGTCATTTCTTTTTGGAGTTGCATAGTTCTTTTATTTTGGCTTGATGTTTCAAAATTAAATAGTAAAAATTATTGCCTCAATTATTTGATTTTGCTGTAGCTCCCAGATCACAGGTTTTCATAAAAGATAATCGCTGTTTGCGGAGTTAAGCATTTTATAAAACTTTATGACAAAAAGGAACAAACAACAACCACAAAAGAAACACAGGCTCTCAAACTTAGCGATCTGAATTAAAAAGTTATTTCCTGCAAACTCAAACCTTACCTTCCCTCCTACACCTCTTCCCCCCAAAGTGCTAGAAGTTAACAAAAGTTCAGGGATAAGGCTGCCTTCATTTTTTTTTTTTCATAGCAATATAAGTATCTGCAATCTTGGAGAAGGCCATTTAGTCATGGGTGGAAAGGAATTATTAAAGATACCTAACCAAGCAATAAAACACGTTGCTATGTTCAGAATGCTACACCAAGAGGCTAGTGCTGTAGAAAAAAGGGTTCCTCTGACCCCGAGGAAACAGGGCTAGTGCATTTTCCTTCTTACAAAGCCATCTCATTGGAGCGTGCTCATGAAAGGGGAGCTGGATTTTCTGACCGAGTCAGCGAAGAAAGCATTTCTAATCCTATAATTTCATTTCTACTTCTTTGAATAGAAGTTTTGGAAGAAACAGTGAATAGAAAACTTCTGAAAGGCACAGAGCTCCTTCAGCTGTTAAGTCTGTGGTATCAATTTGCCTGCACTGTGCAAAGCTGTGGGAGGAGCAGGCTATAAAGCTTCTGCAGCAGGTAGGTGGAATTTGTTTGATTGAGGGCTAAGGAAGAGAAAGGATAGCGCTTGAACTTGAGCTGTTTAGTATCAGGCTAAAATTCTTAGTTCTACCTTTCTTATTTTTTAATTGTTACTTTGTTATTTAGAAATGGATATCTTGATTAGATCTATAGCAGCAAGGGAAGTGGGGTAGGTAATCTATCGAGGCTTCTTGTTTTTCTCTGATTTCTCAACTATTTTTCTTTCCTTAGTTAAAACATTTCTGTGTATCAAGAAGGGCTATCATCTGTCAGCTCTGTCTTTTGAACTGCCAGACACTAATCTCAAGTGTGGATCACACTGACTCATGAAGAGAGATAAAATTATCACGTTTGAATCACTTGACTGAGCAGTGACCTAGGGGGATAGGTATATAACTTGAGAAGAGGGTTGGAATGCCAGTTGTTAGGAAGACCTCATGAGGTGATACAGTGTAAAATTAAACATACAAATCGAGCCCCAAAACTTAGATAGTAGTCACTTGGGTGGATTTAGCAGGGTAGAAGACTTTCCTGTGTTTGTTCAGGCTGAGCAAAGCACCTGGAAGCCAATTCTTAGAAATGCTTCTGTGTTTTTTATTCTGCTGTTCTGGACCATGAAGTACTCCCATGAACTGCCTTTACCAGTGTGTAGCACTTTATATGCCATCTCAAAATAGCAAAGCAAGTTCTCTATCAAAATGTCTTTGCTCTGAAGCCCTCCTCCTCTTGTTTTGAAGCGGGATCTCTCCCAAGGATACAAAATACTTTCACTTCACTAATTCCACCGTTAGATGTCTCTGAGCGATCATCATTACTCCAGCTACTCCTCCCTCAGCACTGTGCGCAGCACTGCATCGAGCCTGCATTCAGCATCGCGATGGCAGCTTGGTATAACTTCTGGGAGGTTAGGTGAGGCTTTGCAGAGGAGACCAACGCACAGAGAATCGCTGGTTTCCTTTCCTACTCTGGTGGGAACCCAGGTGGGCGGTCAGGAAAGCAGCAAACTTGTTTGCCAGTCCCAAATGTTACCAACATGTTGTTCTGGGTTGTAGAGCATTTGTTCCTCTGCTTCAGAGGTGCTTCTCTGCTTAATACTTGTGTTTTTATCTACTTAATGCCCTAAACAGAAGAAGTGCTAAGTGTGATTATTTTTAAAGTTGTACCCATCTGCCTTTTGAGCGTAAGTTTGAGTATGCTTAGATTAGGTTTACTGCACACGGTGATTGCCCCAAGGACAGGAAGAAGCAGAATTGAAGTGTTAGAAAACAAACATACAAAAGCAACAAAAATGTTCTGGAAAGATTGTGGATTACATTTTGCAGAGATTTTTGTTGTTATCTAGAGAGGCGAGCTAATGGAGGGCTGCTTCTTTCATGGCTCTATGCCTCTGTGGGAGGCACTACTGTGTTCTTGGGAAGAAGGTGTCTAGTTATTCCTGTTGTTTGCTTGAAGAACACTAGCTGAAGGCTGCTGGGTGCCATTCTTGATGCCTTTACATGCAAAGGACATGCACAGATTGGATGTTCCCTGTTAGCACGTAATCACGTGAACATCTACCTTTTATTACTGACACTGAAGCCCTGACAAAGTCCTGACAGGTAAATACTGTTACTATAGTGGCAGATTTTGGAATACAGGTTCACATCCCTGAATTGCATTCATATTTTATCCCTGAAATAAATCTGATTTAACTGTTTGTATGTGTGTTGTCGATCTGTATTTGTTTCTGTTGAGCTGTATTGGCTGTGTGGTCATATACGAGTTAATAACAAGCCACTGGTTACAGGTCAGCATTCATTTCAGAAATGACATGTCAGTTATTTTGTTGACGTCTCACAGACTGAGCGACAATTTTGATCAATTTTCATACTATGAACAAACCCAGAGAACAAATTCAAATAAAACTTTTTAAATGAAAGAAAATGGGAAAATATTAACATAAACACACATTCTGAATAAATGCTGCCCTCACAGTAATGTTGCTGTTTCACACTAATGTTGCTGTTTGTATCTGTAACTGGGACTATTTTTGTATAGCCCACTATATTTTTTGCTTTTTGTTTTTTCTCAATGACTGTATTTGATATGTTTGTATAAATGAGACCACGTGTATGGCTACATACATAGTAAAGCAGAATGAAGTGGTAGAAAGATTTGCTTTGCAGAAGGTAAGAGGTAAAAAAAGGTAAGAAGGTTAATTATTCATCTACTAAAATAACATAACATAATAAAATAGCCCTAAAGAAGGCAAGTTCATTTAGTTCCATATGCTTTTGTACCATTCACCTTCAGGAAAATGAAATGAAATGCTTTGGTGATCGTAACAATAGCAGAGCAGTAGGATTACTGTGGTAGAACTTAATCTTACACCACTGTACTTTGAACCTGTTCTTTTCCTTTTTCATCTAATATTTCTAACTTCCAGTCCAAGTAGGCTATAAATGCTTGGAATTGTTGGTCGGTGAAGTCATCACCAGAATGGCTACCTCTTGGAATTAGTTCCTAATGAGATTATTAGGCCTATGTTTATTTTGTGGGCTCTGAATAGCCGACATAAACTTAGACATTGTTATTTTGCTGCCAAGATTATGTCTGAAGCTCATTTTCTTTTCCAAGACTTTAAATCTAATATAACAGAACTCCCAGAAAGTAGCAGAGCTATTGACATTGTAGAAATCTTCATTATGCACTGGGAAAAAGTGGTCTTGACCAAGTTGCCAGCCAAGTGAATGCTTTATACTAATCAGAGAAATAAAATACAGCCCAAAAATCAAGAAAAAAAGTCAGTTTTTTTTTTTTTTTTTTAAAAAAATGTATTTTCCCAGGACCTTGTTCTAAATGTGCAGACTTTATCTAGACGAAAAACTTGTTTCACCAGTGAGGTGAAGCCTTCTGTACATGAACAAGGTTATGCAAGAATTGTGCATTATGACAAAGATGATACAGCGAGTGAGCACGGGAGTGTTTGAAGAACTCTCACAATGACACTATTCAGCAGTTTATATGAGGATGTGGTGAAAGATTCTGTCTCCATTTAAAATCACAAGGGAAGTTTTGCAAAAGCAATGTATAATTATACAAGGAGCAGTGTTCAATGCAATTTCTCTTTAATACATTTGACTTTTCTATGTAATTTATTAAACCGCAGGTGATTGGAACAGTATGTTTAGGCCTAATATGAAAGATTGTATACAGCCAGTGCTCTATTAAATTAGAGGACATTACAAGCTGCATGGAGCGTAGGAATTGCCATGCCATGGGAGACCCTGGATCTCACTTCCACTGAAGTGTCTCTGACAGATCAGAATTAGATACCTCAGAACATCATCCAAGAAATCCTTTGAACCACAAAATGTTAATTGACCGGAGAGGTTGTTTTATCAAATCAACCACCAACTGTCTGTGATTATGCTCTAGAGACTGAATATTTAATTGTCTTCTATCTTTATCCTTTCTAACGTAGTCGTTCTTGATTCCTAAGAAAGTTTGGCTCTTGGTGTTATTGAAAGACCTTGAATTCTGCAGGCTTCTGTATGAAATTATTACCTTTTCTCAAAGCTAAATCTGCTTTGTGCTGTTTCACTGCATTGTAGTAAAGTAAGTAAATTTTATACTACTTGTACTTTTGTATGCTTCCTACATGGTTCCTCTTCTCCTTACCTCTTCAAACCATGCTGTCTACTTTAGTAAAAGGAGCTGGTAAAGAACCATACTTCCAGAAGTGTTTCCATGAGCACTGCTACATTAGGACTTGAGGAAACGGCCGCAAGTTTTACCTGGGGAGATTTAGATTAGATATCAGGAAAACATTTTTCTCTCAAGGAGTGGTCAGGCACTGGAACGGCCTGCCCAGGGAGGCGGTGGAGTCACCAAGTGCCTGGATGAGGTGCTACAAGATACGATTTAGTAGCTTAGTGTGTAGTATTGGTGATAGGAGGGTGGTTGGACCAGATGGTTTTGTAGATCCTTTCCGACCTTGTGTTTCTATGATTCTGCATCATGGCGGATGTGTGGCATCACCCATACACCTGGGATGAGCCTTAACCAGGATTGATTTGCTCCATCAGGTATTACTTTGTTTTGCAGAACATTTCTTTGTTAAATATCTTTGCAGGATGTCTCACTGACAGTGCAGGGTTAGCAGAGATTTTTGCCTACCAAAATACTCCATTGACTATTTTATTCTATTTTGAGGTGTGAAAGCTCTTGGAACTTGAAGTTTTTCTCAGTAGAACTAAGTTATTGGAGAATTAAATTTCCATCAACAAAAAGCCATAGATTGCATTTGTTTCAGTTACCCAAGCCGCGGATATACAAAGAGCAAAGTTGACGAAAATTCTCAGTCTAGTGTGTCTGTCAAGTCATTTATGCAAGATGGGATGACATCTCTGCAGATATGGCTTGTTCATCCACACATTTTCCAATGAGGTTTATTTTGGGGTAAAATGAGCACATTGTTGTGGAATGCATGCTGTTGCTACCACTTGTTGATTAGTTTTATATCATTTTATGTTATTGCCTCCTTTGAGAATGACCTGGGTAATAATGATTGCCTTTTTGTACAGAGTTCTCCCCTGTAGCCTCTTATTTTTTTTTTTTAATGTAGTTAGTTTTATTGTTGTGAGACAAATTGGTAGGAAAAGAAAATACAATAACAGATAATGTGTTTATATCTATAAACCCTTTAGACAAGCAGAAGTGAGTTATCTAATTAACCACAGGAAAACTATATGAAATGGTTGCTGAGTAAACTAGCAGAAAAACAATGACAACAAAAAGCAACCCAAACTGGTCAGTTAGAATGCCTGAAACCCTGTGATGTATTGGTGATATTGCTGAAAGTGTTCACAACAGACAAATGGTCAGGAGAGCCTGAAGTGAAGGTCTGATTCCTTTTGCTTCTGTGAGCATACTATGAAGCTGAGTTAAACTGCCATCTACACCAAATTTTGTGAACTTAATACAGTTCCTTAAGTCTTTTAGCTGAGTGAATTTATTCTGTTTCATGGTATTCTAAAGTCAGCTTTAGAAATAGGAAATAAAGAAACACGGAGTCACTCTGACCTGAAAGCAGGAGGAGGCTTTCTGGAGTCTGAATTACCGTGCTCTGTGCTCCTTCCACAGCTCACCACCCAAAAAGGCACCAGCATTCCCATCTGCAGGCCAGAGACTGGCTGAAGGCCATTTATTGAGTCCTTCCTCGAAAGTACAGTGTCCTAGACATTGTAGGTATGGCAGTTTCCTTAATGGAAACTCTTGTCCCCTGAAGGAAAGTTAAAACTTGAGACCCATCGAGAAGGTGATTTGTAGAGCAGTTGCTGAGCATCAATACCTGGCAGTTACATTATGCACAGTCGTGTAGCTGCTGCGTCAAGTGCTCCTGGAACACTGTCAGAATTAATGCTCGGTGTCTTGGGAGAGCTAACAAAATGGCTGCTGAGTCAAATGTCTCCAGGTGCCGCCTTGTTTGCTGGTCTTCAGGTGCAGAAAATGACTTGAAACATAAATCCCTCCCGTGGAAGCCCCAGGTTCTTGAGGAGGTGTGTGGATGTTGGGAGGGCAGGACTGGCTGTCTGCATTGCCTGCCTGGACCTTGAGAGTAAGTGTCAGCTGTGGAGGAGAGAAGTTTTGCTAATGGGGAGCCAAGCCCTAGAAATGTCACCGAGTAGACAATGATAAAATGGCTGTGTGAAGCCGAGGCTTTTCCTATGTAGAAGAGATTTTTGCATCACAGCATTTATATGCTTGATTTCAACAGAAGGGAACATAGCAGTGAGTCACAGAACCGTAGTGGCATTAGAGATGGATGGATTTCCTTGTGCTTCTACTTCCATGATCAAAAGGTGGCCTCCAGATCCAAAAGCTGATAGTGAGGGGACTTTGAGGCAGCGCGCTTAAGAAATTGTGTATGAGAATTAAGAAATTTTGTACGTCATAGAGAAAATGGAGTGAGTAGTGCTGGACCTCTCCAAGTCACTTTCGGTGTTACAGATGGGTGGGACTGGGAATGGACCTGAATTACCGTATGCTTTACAGCACCTGGAGTGCAGGTACTGGACAAAGTGGAGCACCTACAAAGTGAGTGCCTCTAAGCTATTTCTTCACAGTCAGTATGTACAGATGAGGAACTCTTAGTTCCCATTTTACAATTAATGTTTTTGACAACACTTGTGCAGAGTGGTGCCATCTCAAGTCCAGCTGCTGATTTTGCTCTCTGGTGTTTTCTAGTAACAGAGGTTTCGGAGAAAGTTGCAGAAAGTTGCAGAGAGGCTATCAGTGCAATAAGCAACTTGGGGGAAAGTTTCTCTCCTGTATTCTGACCTTGAATCCCAAGGGATTTCTATTTCTCCTTTAATAATGCATTTATTTGACCACTTCTAAATGTAGGTTTTCTAATTAGCCACACAAACGTTCAGTTCTCCTTTGGCTCTCACTGAGTTCCTGCAGGTCACCCGCTCTGGCTCATAATTTGGTGAGTCACTGCTGAATATGCACAAATGCTGGTGATTAGGACAGCCTGACCTCAGCTTCCAGCACAGGAACGTTCCAGTCACTCTTTACGAGATTACTTCAAAGAAACACTTTCTCTTGGAGATCTCATGCAGTTTTGTCATTATCTGAAATTAAAAATGTATTTACCTTTCAAAAAGGGTTTGGTGATGACGAGGGTTTACTCTTAGAGCAATGGGAACGCAGTCCGCAGAACAGGCTCGCTCAGTATGAGCATCAACAAGCAATGTGTCTGGGTCTCTTACTGCACTGACAGCTTTTCCCGAGAAGCTCCTGTAAAGCAGCAGGTGTAGCTAAAGCAGCAGGATTGCATTTCACAGGATCTGTGAGAAGGAGGGGTTGGCTGGAAGTTCCTCCCCAAATACCATCAGACTGTTCTGCTTGGATGTAAGAGTTCTTCTCGGTGCTTACAGGGGACGTATAAAAAGATGGAGAGCGACTCCATGGTGTGACTCCTGAGAGCCATATGGACAGCTAGTGACAGGACAAGGGGGAATGGTTTTAAACTAAAAGAGGGGAAATTTAGATCAGAGGTTAGGAGGAAATGTGTCACTCAGAAGGCAGCAAGGCACTGGAACAGGCTGCCCAGAGAGGTTGTGGCTGCCCCATCCTTGGAAGTGCCCAAGGCCAGGCTGGATGGGGTTTGGGCAGCCTGGGCTGGAGGGAAGGGGTCCCACGGCAGGGGGTGGAGCTGGGTGGGCTTTGAGGAGGACCCTTCCCACCCAAACTGCTCCATGATTCTGTGAAAAGTATCCATCTGTGCTAGGACTGATGTTCTGCTCAGGGATGTGATAGTAAGAAGCTTATAATGTGATCTGTATCATATAGGTCTACAGACAGAGGATGTCAACTTGCTGAACAATCCATTGCAATCTTTTGTAATTCTTATCTTCCCCTAGAAACTTCTCACTTAATTTCAAAACATTTAAAACACTGATCAATAGATGCTCTTGGTTATTTGGGGACACGGAGTTTCTTTGAACAGCTTTGGATCCTGTGTCGGGATCTGAGGACTGGCTGAGCTCATACTGCATCATTTTTCTTCTGCTTATAGCAATCAAGTCAGTGATGGCAAAGCCATTGTCTGTGTTATTTTGCTGAGTAGTTGTAGAAGACATAACCAAGCTGATGTACCAGAAGTAGCTATATCTGTTTGGTATATTGTTACAGGTTTTCTGTCAAATGGATTCCCTTGCTGAAAGACAATTTAGTATATTTTATGTATGTATTAGCAGTTTGTACACTGAAGGTGACAGAGAAGCGCGTATCGACCTTCAAGAGCCATGTCAATTAAGTGTTAGAAAGTGTTTTTCTGGTGCTTTTCAGACTGAAGCATCCCTCTGTGCAATTTTTCTTCTAGAAAAAAAGGATTTGCCCATCTCCAGAATGCAGCCTCTTCTAGAGAGCAATGGGGTTTGAATTACTGCATGGCAGTTGCTTGAGGAGAGCAGCTAGAGAAAATGATTTTAACTGGAAACACAGGAGGAGGGAAAGCAAAATAATCCCTTGTGATTTAATCCTGCAGGGAGCAAAAGGAAGTTCTTTGAAGTTCCGCAGAGCCTCCTTCCCCGTTCATAGATCTGCAGGGCCAGAAGGGACTAGGAGGTCCTGTAGGGTGACCCGGTGTGTTGCAGCCCCACCGTGTGCAGGTGCGGGGATTTGCCATGTGGAGCTGGTTGTACCGGCTGCGCTTCAGACAAGAACCAGCCAGGACACTGGGTTGTGCTATTTAGGTAAGGACTGTGCAACCCTGAAGGTC
The DNA here is from genome assembly GCA_011075105.1 of Heteronetta atricapilla. Taxonomy (NCBI): domain Eukaryota; kingdom Metazoa; phylum Chordata; class Aves; order Anseriformes; family Anatidae; genus Heteronetta; species Heteronetta atricapilla. The sequence continues at coordinate 16,242,452 of CM021734.1, read as the reverse complement.
AGTTCTGTGTGCTCCTCCCAGGCAGTGACAGGGAGGTTTGCTGAAAGCATGCTGCTGGTCTGTGCAGTCACTGTAAATCTTGGCAAAAGCAAAGGGGCGGCCTTTAAACACCCCCCCCAGTTGTGATGGGAATGTAGCTGGGAGTGCTGTTTGAAATTTAATAGCTCATTTCACCCCACTTTTTATGTGTTTATAACCTTAACCAATCTCTAGGAGCCGTTTACTGACAGAAAGAGATAAAATTATCATTTGTAGACTTAATATTTCGAAAAAGTGCTTTTTTCCTCCCTTTTGCTACATTTCTATAGCTCGTAAAGAATTATTTTTTTCCTCCTTTGTTGTATTTTATGAACCTTCTCGCTCAGAAAATTTCAGGAAAATCTAATTCTATTGAAAGATTCCAATTCATTTTTTTTTTCTAATAGGAATTTTATTTGATCACCCTTGTTTCAACATAGCTAACAGCAACATGAGCAGTTTTAGGAGTTGCTGGAGAACACATTGCACTTCTCATTCAGCAGATGTGCTGGATTTTAATAATTTCCAAGGGCAGGAGTTGGTACTGAGATGACATACGGCTGTTGCCTGCAGAAAAGCTTCTCAGCACCCTAACACGAGTATTGCCAGCAGCAAGACTGCAAGCAAGGACATTGTGCTTTTGAATGTCTGTACTGTACTGTTCTGTCTCACCTTTTCTTTAACACAGCAAAGAAAAACAATGGAATTCCCTTAGACCCATTCTTACTCAGCATCCACCAATCTCCTAAGTTTATGAATAAAAGACATTTTTCCATTGCACAAAGACCCTTACAAAAACCAATCCCACAGCACTGATTCATCTCAACATCTACTGGCACTTTGGGTGATCTTCCTCTTTGCTATTCTGTTTGTCTGGTAACTGAATTTGCCTGGTCCAGTGGTTGAGACTGGTGTAAAACTCGATGTATACCATGTGCTGGCATCAATGACTTCTGTGGTGGCAGTGCAAGAAGTTCAGAGAACGCTTTCTTCTCAAACATTTGTGAGTTGAGATGTGCAAATTCTTTTATAGAAAGGAATGAGTCTTTTGGGATTAACGTTTGCCATGTGAATAAAGTAAAACCAAAGGTTGCTTTCTCTAACACTGGGTGAAAAATGAATTCTCTGTACCCTCCAGACAACCCAAAAACTTACAGTCTGTCCCCCAGAATCCTGTGTTCTTGTGTTCACTTGTACTGGCTCTGGCTGGGATGTTAACTTTCCCTGCAGCAGCCCATACATTGCTGTGCTCTGCACTTGTAGCTAGGACAGCAGTGGTATCACACTGGTGTTGTGTCTGCTGCTGAGCAGTGCTGGCACAGCATCAGGACTTTCTCTAACCCTCCTAGGGGGTGGGCAAAAAAGTGAGAAAGAAACATCCCCAGGGCAGCTGACCCAAACCAACCAAAGGGCTATTCCATACCATGTGGTGTCACACTCAGCAATAAAAGGTGGAAAAAGGAAGAAGAGGGGAGGGGTGGGCTCTCATTGCAAAAACATCTGTCCTCCTCCCAAACACGGCTACGTGCGTTGAGGCCCTTCTTCAAGGACGTGGTCAAGCATTGCTTATTTGTGGGAAGGAGAGAGTAATTTTTTTTCCCTCTGCACTTCCACATAGCCTTTACTTGTTTTGTTTTGTTATTCCCTTTCCCCCTTCCTCCTCCCCTTTCCCTTTTTCCCTGTAGTTGAATTGTTTAATTAATAATAATATTTCCTTAATAATATATTTTTCTCTTTATTAAAATTATCCTTATCTCAACCCGTGAGTTGTTCTTTCCTTTACTTCTTCCCCTCCTCATCTGAGGAGGGGCAGTGAGAGAGCGCTTGTGGTGTTCGGTTTGCCTAACACGGTCAAACCACCACATCACTCCAGTGCATAACCTGTGTCTGAGCTGATAGAGACTGTTAGGTTGTTCACAGCCACTGGTTACCTGTCTGGTAGCACTTGCATTGCTCCTTTCGGCGTTACAATACTTCAGACACATGTACCAGCCCAGTGTCATTCAGTGTTTTGTGCAGTGCCCTGTGCAGATGGACTAGAAATGGAAATTTCTTGTTTCTCTTTTTGCGTTCTGATCACCCTTTTCCACCCCACAAATCACTGAAACTTTCAGCAGTCACTTCTGCGCTGACTTTTGGCACTCTGTCAGTGCATTCCCACAGCTGGCTGTGTCTCTTTCCAGTTTCTAGTTCCTTGGCAGTTGTGGTAGCTGCACAGACGTCAGATGGACAGAGGTGGGAATGAACCTTACCGTTGGCTGCGTTGTGTCCTGGAGGTCATCGCAGCATCCTTATTCAGAATCAAAGATAATGCTTTTTCCCAGCGGTTTCTGCCAATATTTTCACACCTGTGATTGGGAAGTTAAGAGCTGGCAGTGAGCCCCTGAACCTGTGGCATCTGCCAAGGTCTAGTTCTATGCAGGCCCATGGCTTGAGGCTGAGGTTGCACTTCTTAGGCTGCAGTGTCTGTACTGTGCTATCTTGCAGTCTTAAACAGTATTTTACTCCCTTAAAATGAATCTCCCTGAAAGCTTTGGATCAGCTCCTTCTTTGTGGCCTGTATTGCTTATGTGTTCACAGTGCAAGATCTGAAAGTCCATTCTTACTGTTGATATGTCACAAATTACTGAAAGCTCCTTAAATTGAAGCTCTGAGGCTTTACAGTGCAGTACGTGTCTCTGAGCCATATTACCTGTGTTTGCACAACAGGGGTATAATGCAGCACAGGGCAAGCTTCCGGCATCCTGGTTTCGTGGCGTGAAAACTAGGATTAATTCTTTGTTGCTGGGTAAATTTTGTCTTCAGCTCCTACATGTTCCAGATAAGGGATGAATTCTGGCATGTCTACCTGTGAATATTTATGATATTCCATTGCGCCTTTTCTTTAACATAGTGACCATGAGAACAATGATAATTGTGTTTCGTTTAATTACTGAAGAGTATGTTTTATAATACATCGCGAATCCTCCTGAGCAAATTTCCCTGTAGGTGCAGTGACTTATATCTATGCACCAAGATAACACAAGTTGATACAGGAAGTCTGAATAAACCCCCTTGCCATAAGGACAGCTGGGACTGGCATTGCTATGCCAGTAAATATGCTGCATTTTCATGGAATTGTCTCATATTTCTGTTTAATTTTCCTCTTGACTAGTGAAGTAGCAGCAACAGATAGATTCAGGCCATGAGAGGTGTTTAGGCTCGGTTCAATTGATCCAACTGTTGGAATCACAGCTATTTCCCCAAATACCTGATCAACACACCCCGTTTTTGCTGTCTGGAAAGTCTCAGAGGCGAATGGAGGTACACTGAGAACCCGAGCTAATGCCAGGTGTCCTCATTTCTTAACAAACCCGTGTGTTCAACTGCTGAGCTGCAGTGATCTGAAGTCTCATGGTAGCAGAATTCATCTGTGTGGTCTTTGTGTGTCTTTATGTGGAAATGAATGAAATCCTGTTCAAAATCTGTCGCCTCCTTTGTGTAGGAACCAAAAGGATGTATTCACTTCAGAATAAATTTGTAACGTGTTGCAGAGGTAAAGGTCGATGTAACCTTGTTTCCTAGTTACATATGCATTCCACAGCTTTGCCTGAAAGAAGTTAAATGGGAGAAATGTCCCATGCTACTTCATCACTGGTACAATAACTAGGAAAAAGGCTAAAACTACAGCGACACATAACTCTTCACTGTAAGTAACACAGTTATTGTAGCCACGGAGCTATGGTGATGGTAGAATCATGGAATCATTTAGGTTAGAAAAGACCTGTAAGATCATCTAGTCCTACCTTTTGCAATGGTGTGGAGTTTGGAGATGCTCTTTTCCAGTAAGAGTTTTGACTCTTGTGTTCATCTTTGCCATGTTCTTGATGCAAGGAAGATCAGTCAGCAGTAAGTGTTTACAAATGACCAAAATATATTCAAATACTGAAAAGAGAAGTAATAGATCTGAGGAAAATCTGTTTTAAGGGAGAAACCTCTAGAGTGATGGCATGTCCTGGATCAATAACTCTGTAAACAGAGTTGAGTGACTCTATCCCAGTCTGAATTAACTTCTTCAGTTCCAGTTGTAAATCCGGGAAGTAATTGTCAACATCTGTAGCAGAAGCTGTGGGGAAGAAGCCTAACACAAGATCAAGGGGTCTTTCATGCCTTAAAATCTTTACATCAACACTCAAATGAGCCTAACAGAAAGGGAATTGTATTTTGGTATTTCTCATAGTTTACATCTCTGTAAGTTTAATTTCTCAGCTGTTTTAAATGAAGTCCAAGCTATTAAGTGGCAGATTTCTGAAAAAGTCTGCCTTGTCAGAAAGCAGATAGTTCAGCTGAAGTGTATACAAAAGGACTGTCTTTCTCTTAGACGTGCACTGAAGTGGTTGAGATGAAACTTTACACGTGAAAAAAAAAGCCAGTTTAGTTCACTTTATGGATTTTGAATTGTAAAGACTTCAATATTCTAGTATATTTTTCTCCAAAAACATATTTGTTTGTCTTCTGCAGGTCTTTCTTTTTTATTTTTATTTTTTCTAAAGGACTTTTTTCTCTTGCATCAATTAAGACAACGAGAAGCAAACTATCCCATCAACAGACTCTTTGATCTAAAAATTTATGCAAGTCCCAGCAATTTGATAAATCAATAGCTAAAACCATTTCTGGTCAAGCACTATGGCCATTTTCCTGGCTTCAGAAGACTGGTGTCCCATCTGTACAAGCAGTATTTACTCTGAATTGATTGAACTTGGTATTTTACTGGTTTTCATAGTTTCCACACATTTTCTCATCTCTGTAAGACATATGAACCAGTGATGACAGAATGAAGTGATTTTCCAAATGTACACACATTTTTATCTGGGTGACAAATAAAAATATTGAGATCTGAAGTGTGATGATTACATTTTCAATCATTCTGTGAGCAAACTACGTTCACCAGTAAATGTAAATAGTAAAGCTGTGTTAAAATTTCATCAACTGTCTTTGCAACCCCTTTCATCCTTCATTAAAACAGAGTCTTAACAAGCATTCAGTGCATGCATTTGTGATAAACTTCTTGTTGTCTGGAAAATGTTTTCAATTTCATGCTAGGAATGTTTCATATGGTGCTTCAAGTCACTTCTTGAAACCTAGATTTTTAAAATAAAAATACAACATGAAAAGGGAGTTCTTCCTTTTCTGGGAGTTCTTTATCTTGAAGATATGTTACACTCATTTCAGAATAGGTATGCATAAGCATAACCATGCTGCAAAAACACCATTTTCTTCTACAGGTTTATCATCCCATGACAAAAACTGTACCTTGGAGCCGTTAGTGTTATGTTTGTACAAGAGTTGCTTTTTCCAACCTGATCCCAATTGTCTTCATGCACTGTCATTTTCATAATTTCATTCTGGACTTCATCGTGACGTCCTGATGACTGTGGAAAGAATTAACCAGCTGCAAAAATGTCTGAGCCAGTGCTAGAAATCTGCTAATAGTTATGGCAGCAGAGAAGAATGGAGGCAGGTGGGGACTCGGATGGCCTCTGCCACTCTCTTTGTCCTATGTGCCTTGCTGTGAGATGCCTGTGCCATGGTTGGACTGTCCGTGGCCTACGTGTTCCCTTAACCTCCTAAACCATTCTGTGCCAGGTTTTTTTTGTGTGTGTGCATACGGATGATGCATTAAGCATAATTTACTTGAAATATCAGCACAGTTCAGAAGAAAATCTTCTAGCTATTAGTAATAAGCAAAAATATGTCCCATATCTCCAGAGCAACAGCTAAGACCCAACTCAACCCAAATGGAGTAACTGGGAATGGTGAGATAGTATCTGAAGTGTGGGAAAGTAAACAGCAACCACTGTACTCCCATGAACTGCAGCCTATACAGTCGTGCTTCCCAGATTTCAGGTTCCCATTGGAGAGTCTTCAAAAGAAAGGGAGGGTCTTGAATCTGTGTTGGGATTTATACTGTCCTTTGCCAGACATTTTTCACATATTTTGTCATAACTTGTTGGGTGCTTACAAAATGATTTGCAGCCTTTTCTCCCTTTTAAAACAAATCAAGTACGTGCCCTGCATAATCATTTGGTTTGAATTCCCTAAGCCCCCAGATACATTGCAGGGCATTGGAGTAATGAAATGGTCTTCCATTATTTGAATTTAGAACATACAGACACGGACAGCGATGGAGTTTAAGCTTTGTTATTAACTATTATTCTACAAAGCAGGGATAACATTTACTTGGGGATAATACGGTCCTTCCCTATTAGAGCTTTATAAATCGCACTTAAACCTCTCTTTGTTGTTTTGTGTTAATGATGGCACACTGGTGGCATAACCCAGTTTTTCAGGAGAACGATATTGTACAGAAAAAAAGGTCCTATTCATTATCGAGATGATAGCAACAAGACAAGAATATTTAGGTGTTGCATGATGGAAAACAGGAAAAAAGGGCATTACTTTGTAAAATGCTGTGTAACCTTCCCCAGTGTGTCTGTTGTTGCACTTAGTCTGAATTGTCACATGCCTGAGAAGTTTGTAAAGCATTTAAATGTTCTTAAAAATAAACACCCAGCTGCTATGGAAACTTGATGCAGTGTGTCACAAGCTGCAACGACACGTGGTGATGCACCACCAAGTGTCCCTGAGTAGGGCTTTCACTGACTAGTTGGCAGCAGTGAGCACGAGGTGACTTGGACTGAGAAAGACCAAGGGTCTCTAGAGGAATTACAAGGCTCTTTACAAGGTAGTGGGCTTCTTTTTGTGTTTTCAATACATGACAGGTAAATATTCTCATCCTGTTCCTGTTACCTTGCTATTGAATACCCTACAGAGTTCTGGTTTGGTACAATGTTCCTGGAACCTTGCATTATCCACTCAATGCACACGTCTGTTACAGAATTTGCTGTAGAGATCCCCACAAGCTCAAAATCATTTGTCACCAGTTGCTTCTTCATGTGTTTGCGTGAATGTTTGTGTGTGCGTGTGTTTTTGTTTGTTTCTTGTAGTTTACTTGCTGGTCTCCCAGTTTCCCACAGCCTATTGGGAGCATCGCTCTGGTTCTGTTTACGCATACTTTCTTTTGAACTGTTCTGCAAATACTTTTCAGTGTGCTTGGCAGGCACTCAGAAACTTCTGCCATCAGTGTAAGTTAAAGGCCTTGCTACTGGAAAAGGAGGACCAACATGGAAGGCAATACTCGGCTGAGTAAATAGGTGGGAGATGTTGCTGTTTTTCACTTCAGATGGTAACACTTCTGCAGCACCACTGAGCACTTTGCGTAGAAACAGACACAAAGCAAATTTTCTGAAGGGCAAATCTGGGACTGTATCTGAAAGAATCAAGTGGTCCGACCATGTGCTAATCCAGTTACCAGTGCAGCTCAGTCTGCTAGGTGTCAGGAGGGCTCAACTGGACCCTTGATGCAAGCCAAAATGATGAGTGGCACAGTACTAAGATTCTTCTGTCTTTGCAGAGATCTCCAAGCTACCTTGGGTACTTACTGCATTTTGTGTAGTCAGCCTAGCAAAAGGGCACTTGCATGTTTCAGAATTACAGCTGTGCTTGTTCAATCCTTCCTTCTCACCCGTCCTTCCCTTTTCAGGTCTTTTCCAATTATGTCAGGTGGGAATAGGACAATATGGACAAGGTTGGCGTAGCCTGTTGTATTAGGATCCATTCCTCTCTTCATTTATGAAATCCTCACTGTCTTTAAGGCTATTAAAAAACATCACTTTTTACTGAATGGGGTTAAAGCAGAAAAAAGATGGGCATCAGTCTTAATAAAAAATGCTTAAATAAAAATCCTTGGTGCTTAAATAAAAATCCTTTGTACCTAAATACAAACTGAAGATTTAGGAAAAGGAATATTATTAATTGGATAATAATATAAAATAATATAACAGGAATATTATTAATACATCGGGATAATGTTAGGAGGGAACTACTTAGCATGACTCAGGGCAGTATTATGTCGCATTTTTGGCTTAAAGAGCTGTGGTTTGCTCAAGTCCAGGAAAAAAATCTGGCTGTACTTCGAAAAGGTGAATCTGTAGTCTGGTTTCTGACTTGATAAGGAAGAGGTGTTCTCCCTTCCCTTGACTCAAATATATGTGGGTTCTCAGGGGCACAGGTTGGAACCTGCTGCAAAATCAGTGCTTCTCTGTGTCCAAGAAGCAGCTGGGCCTGGCACCAGCCAGAAGTGGGTACTTTACTCACAGAACTGAGGGGAAACAATGTTTCCTGGCCAGCTCTAAAACTGTACTCAGCATCTTTTAAAGAAGAGTTTTTTCTTCTCAGTTCTTAGCTTTTTCTTCTCAGTTCCTAACTTCTTTCTGAACAGAAATAGTGGTACAAAGGCTCTTGCTCAGGAAGAGAAAGGAGAAGACTGTTTTTTCTAGGCAATCTGTTGGCATGTCCCATTTACTATAAAAGAAATATGAAGATATCTGGGATCTCACAACTTGGAAGATTAACATCAGAGCAGACTGTTGCATCAGCACTGACACAAATACTGTTCAGCAGTGGAGAGATGCTGAGTCAATAGGTGTCAGTGCAATGCTCTGATCCGCTTGTGAGTCATCATGGCAACAGGAGGAATTATTGCTGTTACCTCCAGTGCAGCTCCAAGTTCAGAAACAATCCATCAGATAGACAAGAAGTCATTTGTGATGTTCAGGTTTTGATCTAGCTATTTTAGTGCTTGGGGAGGTAATGCTTTGGCTTTATCCATCCGATCCTTTTTACGCGAGGTTGTAAAATCACATACTTCTGCCTTGACATCGTATCATGAGAATGGTTTGTTGTTTGTTTCAGAAGCTTTGGGGAAAGAGGGAAAAGTTGTTCCGTACATCCCAGATGTCATAGTAGGCATGAGTAAGGAAGCTCATTACCTTGATCCGCCACATTTGAGATGCTCACCCCCTTCCACCTGCTCTCCTTGGCTTACCCCTGCTTGTCTTTGTAGGTCTGCTCTGTGCTAAGACAGCTTGTGACATTCTAGCTTGGAGCGTAAACAGTGGAATACAGAATTTGAAAAATATACATGAATAAAAGGTCAAAACTCTCCCAGGAAAGAATAAAGTTCTTTTCTTTCCTTTTTTTTTTTTAATGCATAGTTATGAAAAGCATGTTAACCTTTGGGTTTCTGAAGAATTAACTGTGACAACGGTCCAGCTTAAAAATAAACAATTGCTACTCCAAGTAGAGTGTCTAAAGATGCCCAAGTTTATTCTCTTGGTCCTGAAGACCACAAAGTATGTCGTCCTAGCTTTAAAAACTCGTGCTGATATTGCTCATCCACAGCAGCCTGAAAGGGCAGAAATTGCTGGGCTGATTTTTTTAGTTCAGTGGGAAAGCAAGGGCTGCTGCATTCTGCTATTGATTTCCTTAATCTTATCTGCTGTCACATTTGAATTTTGCTTTCGAACTGTTACGCAGTAGTAACTGTGAAAAGAAAAATCTGGGGAAAAAGGAGGGACGCTTACTGTATCTGACTCTGTCAAGGAACAGTGTGTTATTGCCAGATCGATGGTCCTCTTTCCAGCAAGTTACCTGGAGAAAATAAAATCCCTGTTCCATTTGCAAAGGAGAAGGCTGTCTCCTTACATTTTTGAAAACTTCCTATAACAATTTATGGAATTTGATTTGATTTCAGAGACTTTCCCTTCCAGAGGATTATGGTAAGAATGTGACACTGAAGGAAGCTCAGGGAAATGAAGAACATAATGGACACGATTAGCTAATGAGTAATAACACTTTTTGCATACGATAAAAGGATAAATTATGGTTTGAGAGAATACTAAGTAATATTTGTTATCTGGCAAATGAAGTAGAGTAATATCAAGAAAAACTAAAAGGCAAAATGCATATGTGAAGCTGTAAGATAAGACTACCTGGAAGTTTTCTTACAGTAGCCCACCTACACTTACTGCTTCACAATGTGGACGCCCTTTGTTTCACTGCTGTAAGTGAGATCAGTGTTACCACTTCTTTTGTTTTGATGCAGACAGAAAAAAAATCATTAACTCTTAGGAGAGCTCTGCTGAACCTCAAGGTAACTCACTAACCTGATAGTTGGAAAAGCTGGACCTGGGCAGCATGGGAGTCTTATACTGGTAATTTGACCGTGTAGACAAATGCAATTTACATGTAGAGAGGCTCTATTAGAATGAAACAGTGAGTCAGACGTGATCGTGCAGTAATTCAAGTTGGAAAGGACCTCACATGGTCTGTAGTTGATGCTCCTACACAGAGCAGGGTCTAGGCCCCTTTGGGCAACCTGCTCCACTCCTTGACTGTTGTTGCAGAGAAAAATGATGCTCCTTGTGTCCAGTGGGCACCCGTCTTGGTTCAGTTTGTCTCATTTCACCTCCTCCTTCCACGTACCACTGTGAAGAGTCTGGCTTCTCCTTGACAGCCTCATCATAAGCATGTGGGGGCTTCTGGTAGGTCCCCCTGAAGCTACCTTTTCTCCAGGCTGGAGGAGCCCAGCTCCCTCCCTCCTCTACTTACCCAGCAAGTGCTCCAGCCCTGGCCATCTCGGTGGCCCACTGCTAAGCTCACCGGTTATCAGCGCCTTGTTTGTTCTAGGGGCAGCGGGAGCCAGAACGGCATGCACTCTTCCAGGTGTGGTCTGATGAGTGTGAAGTAGAGAGGGATAAGCACTTCCCTGGCCCCACTCCTGTCAGTGCAGCCCGGCTGGCTGTCCTTGCTGCATGGCACACTGCTGCCTCATGCTCACCTCGTGTCTGCCGAGACCCACGGGGCCTTCCCAGCAGAGCTGTGCCCCAGCCGCTCAGTCCCCAGCGTGTATTGCTTCAGGGTTTAGTTCATTCCAAGTGCAGGGTTTGTCCTTGTTGAATTTTGCAAGGTTCCTAATGTAGCTCTTAATGTTTGAAACGGGTATTTATTTCTTTTTTTGGATGGGTCAAGTCCTACTCTGAGTGAAATCCTTGAACTGAGTAAGCCACCTGCGTAGCTACAGTTTGCCTTAGAAAGTATGCAAATGATAGATTTAATTCTTCAGTATCATTACCGTGGATTTAGATGAGAACACCCAGTCGATGTGTATGCCTGCCCTCTCCAGGAAGGCAGGATGCTGCCTTCTCAACAATCCTCCTCTGCCAGAGTCTGTGCTTCCAGATGTGCCGATTGCTCTCAGTGGTGAGAACCTTCATGCTTCTTTGCTGAATTTTGTTCTTGCCTTTCTACCAGACTGGCTGTATTCCTCCCCATTTTTCTTACTTCTGTCTTTTCAGTGCTTCGTGTTTTGAAAGAACCACGTTCTTTTTTTTCTTTGACCTCCCCTGGAATGAATCCTGCGAAATCAATAGTAACGTAAAGAAAAGTCAATAAAACGATCCCTGCCATATATTCCAATGAACTCCTTGAGAACTTTTTTCCTTCCCAGTTTTACTTGAGGCCAAACAAGGCCAAACGTGCCCAGTCTGAGCGGTGTTTGAGTCCTGTACAACTTTTATTATTGCTGTGACCTCTGTTACTTGAACTAGATGAATAAACCACATTAGCAGGAAGGAAGAGTGGGCTGAATTCGTCTTACTAGGAAATACATTAAAGGAAAACAAACCGCTGCATTTGCCTACATTGGCCTACATGCATCATTACTTATTTTTCAAGCATGTTGTAAATTCTCATTTCAACTAAATCTACTTAAGTATGTTCCCTGGCCAGTGAAAGGCTGACAAACAGCACCTCTCTGTATCCTGGGTGGCCAACCTGCACTCTGAAAGAAAAGCTGTGGACCTTGAAGGTGCACAGCTTAAACCACAGAGGGAATTCTTCATTATTGGGCATTGCTCCTCAGTGAAGAACAGGCTAGATTCAGATCCAGGGCATTCTGTGTAGACCACGGATCCAGCGTAAGTAGCATCAGTGACAAAAGTATGGGACTCTCTGAAGGCTCTCCTTGTTAATTTTATTCACCGTGACATTTGGCATTTGATACTATGACAGCTTCTATTTTGAAATACCCTTCATCCTTCTTCCTGGGAGCAACAGCGCTGTCTTCAAGGCCACTTAAAGAAATACGGAATGGGAATATTTAGCAGCCACGTTACTCTGCCATTGCTGTTTGTGCAGATGGAGAGTGTGTGTTCAAGGACTACCCACAGAGAAGAGAGGAACAGGCAGGTCTCTGTGAATCAGCGCAGGTGAGGAAAGATAAAGTAAGCTGCCAGAACTAAGGTTTCCTGCATTCTGTTTCCGGAGTCCCTGTAGGAGGAAGCAGTTTAAACAAAATAGTTTCTCCTCTCTTCGTTTTAATGAGTACTAACTCATCAGGCCACATCAACAATTGCAACTCATCGTAACTGACTTCAGCACTGTTAAAAATACAAGCTCTATGGCCCTTGCAGGCCTTTATGCAGAGCGAGTTCATTCCAGTACTGTCCGCAGGGGGCACTTACTGGGCCATTTTAAACAGGCAATAGCCAGCAAGAAAATAGATACTGGGATCCTCTGAAAGACTTGGGCTACTTCATCGGTTTTGAGACTAAATTATTCTCTACTGCTTATGGGCCTCAGTGTGTATTAAGCATAAAGAAATAACAGTATTTCCCACTCTTGCCGAGCCTTTGCACTTCACAGACTTTCATAAATGAGTTTCCTGATGGGGGGAAGAAAAAGGACACGACTGGAAGTCAGAAAGCTGTATTCTCTTCCTAGGTTTCTTCTGTGATCAGGAGAAAATCTGTTCATTGTGCTCCTTTTGCTTCCCTGTTCCCGTTGTTTTCTTGGATTTCTGTCACTTAAAAAAAAAAACAAATTTAATACTTCAGATAGAGATTTTCTGCTCTTGCATCTCTACATGCTGCTGCTGGAAAAACAAAAATCTTTTACATCATATATGCCAAAAGGACAGAGGAGTTACATACCCTGGCCAAGACCTAAGAGAAAAGCTTACATCTCTTGATTACTAATTTTGTCCCTTTTCCCCAAAAATTCTTTTCTAAGGAATGCCAAAACATGGTACCTTGCACCCTGCTTTGATTGAGTGTATATGTGATTAATAATAGAAAATGTGTGCAAAAGGCAAATCAGAGTTAATTTTGTATATTTTCCTTCCACCATTTAACGCATGAAACTCCCCATAAAGGAGGCCTAGCATGCAATGACTCATGCATTATATAAGGAACTAAAACATTTTATAGTTTACAGAGAAGAATGTACTTGCTCATTATGTGGATGAAAGGAGATTGCTGCATTTCAAATGACATGTATAATTTAGACACTTATTTCTAGGACTGTTTGGAACGGGGAGTGAAGAGAAACTTTAAAATGTTTGAAGTGACTCGAGTGCCTCATAGTTGTTAACGTGACTAGCAAAATACACAGAGCAATAACTTCTCAGACTGTGCTAATGGAAGAATGGCTCTGAAACGCTAACATTTTTAATAATAACAGTATTTATTTTAAGACATAAGTAGAACCTAGTTTTTGTCAGTCTGTAAAAATCTGCAAAGATGTCATGTTTTTTCTGCCACTAGTTATCTGCTGTGCCACCAAAATGGAAAGAGGAATGGGAAATAGTATTTCACGAAGATTAGCCACTCAGGAAGGCAAATGTCATGCCTGCTGCACTTGAATATTTTGGGGAGAATATTTCCCTCATCCTTCTAAATATTAGACCCTACCTATGAAATCCGAGCATGGAATATTCTGATTTAAACAGTGCAGAGTTCATTCAAGTGAGAATTCAGTAACAGCACCATGGCTGCGCATAGGGAAATATTTATGTAATTGTATCCGTTTTAGAATATGATGGTAAGCTAAATGAGACGCCATTTCTGAAATTTGGAAGCTGAGCAACTGCTACCACGTTGTGCAAGTTATCTTCATACACTTCTATACTTACACGCTTTGGTGGACGCGGAGCTCATTCAGAAAGCATAATTCGGATTCTATCGCAGCAGTCCCATAGATTTTTTTAACAAGGCAGCGGGCTCTGTCTTTCATGGGCTGTTGTTGGCAGCAGCTAGATTTGTGGATTTCTCCAGCAAACTGGGCCAGCACTTTCCCAGATTTGTGAATCTTTTAAGCAAATATAGCTGTTGGATACCTCTGGGCAATGACACTGTGGCAGGTTTATGTCCTAAGTTTTGAACCCCCTGTAGAAATTAATGAGATCTATGCCTTGTAAAAATCTCTCAAAACTGTTGAATTATTTATTTATATTCTGCTTCAAGGACAACACTTTTCAAGCCAAGAGATGACACAAAGGAGCCCTGGGCTGTATAAATATAGAATCTTTTTATTTTTTTGGTTAATAGATACAGTACAATTTTTGACTACATAAGAAAGCGTTGTTTTCAGTGCATACATTCTTCAGACAGACAGGAACAGGGCAGACAAACATTCCTTAGTGTTCTGAGCAATATGTGGCACTTAGTTTATCTTCTTCAAGTCCCTAGTTACTGGGTTTTCCCAGTTTTATTAGCTGCTTTGACAGCTCAAGGTCTAAGGAAAAATGAATCGAGTAATAAGGATGTGCTGGCCCTTGTGGCCCAGGATGATGAGGCAGGACAATGGGACACTGCTCACTGTCCACCACACAGGTCTTCCTGGAACCAGTGCCCTTATGGCATCGTATTTGCTTGGGGTCCCAAATGACCCTGTCCAGTAAGTTTTCTACGTTAACAATAATGAAAACAACACTTGCCTCAAAGAAACAAGTCAGTGCCTGCGCTAAACACTTCTTGCTATACAGTGACCAGGGTCAAATCCAGAAGTCCTCCCTGAATTTTACTTGCCAAGTTGATTCTAGTGTCATTAGATAGGCATTTTTTTTTGTGGCACAGTATAAAAACAGGAGAATGGATCACAGGGTTTGGCCACTGCTGTTTGTAGGGAGGGACAAAAGAAATATTGCTACCTTCTGTATTTCTTCTTCAGTTGATCATAAGAAAGAAATAGACTGAGCCGTGAGATCCTGGCCCACTCCTTCATTCAGGAAAACCCAGTAATGCTTTACCTTCTTATGTAGCTTTTTGCTAGTGATGTTTCCCTGCCAATATTTCCTGGTGTCCAGTTGGTGCTGATGGGAGCTAGAGTCCACTGACCCAAAAGTGCACCCTTAGGGCTGGGACGGGGCCAGATCACCTTGGTAAAGCAAGGCAGGACGTGGCAAGGCAGCGCCGATGCTCAGGGTGAGGGATCGTTGAGAAGTCATGAACAGTTCACCAGCCAGTTACAAGCTGCCATACCAACTAACATTTCTACAGTACACAAGAGCATAAATACAAGGAGAGAAGTGCCTGGCCACTATCCTAGGCAGCTGGCAAGCTGGCAAACTGCAGAGCAGTGTTGATATTAGTGGAACGTCTAAGCAGGGCAGTTTATACCTGCAGGCAGCCTTACGTGTGTGTGTCTTCAGCATTTGGTGGGTTCAAATGTCAGTGCTTTCACTGGAGGCTGTTATTCAGAAAGACTCTAGGTTTTTGTCTGGCCTTCCTTGATATCCCGGGCAGGTGGTATGGGCCCAGCATCCTGCTCAGGAACCCCTTCTGATGAGGGCAGCTTGAAAGAAGCAAAGAGAAACCACATTGTTTGGGAAAGCACTAGGAGAAGGATGAGGTTCACGTAGGTAAGACACCAGCCTTTGTCTTGTTGGAGATATCTAACACTGAAAAATCACAAAAGTAAAAAGCTTCTCTCATTGAGGGAAGTGTAGAGAGATGCTTCCAGGCACATCAGTGTAAACTAGTTTCCTGTGCCTATACTGGAAACATTTTTATGTGAAAAAAGCTTACTTTAGGTTGTCTAGTTCAGCCTCTGCAAGAGCAGCACACACACGAAATAGCTGCGAAGTGAGTTCTATCCCTGATCGTAGTCAAAAGGCAGAGAGAAGCCATCAGGGGGCTGTGAAGAGCAAATAACCAAGAAACAGAGGGAAAGTAGAGCAAAGAGGAGGTAGGCAAGCAGACTGCCACAAATACCAGCCTGAACAGCAACATGCAGGTGAAGGCACTTTTCCTTGGAAGCCTACATGGCAGGGGCAGGGGAGAAGACAACGCCTTTCTGTGGTGAGCTCTGACTTCTTTTGCCCTAATTCTCTAGGGTTACAAGAGGAAAAAAAACAGTCAGAGTAAGCACCATTAAAGAAAGCAAAGGTACTTCTTGATACCAGCTACCACTGAGCTCAGTCAGGTTAGGAAAAACAGGTGGCTGACAAGAGTTGAGTAAGAATCCCTGAGAAGTCTGAGGAAATAATCAACATCATATCACTTCCACAATTTGGCCCCTTCTGATACTCTAGCCAATACACCAGCCTTTAGCTGAAACAGAGGCAGTGAAAATTCCTCCCCTTCACCTTGAGCTGCACGAAACACTCCCAGAAATGAGACAAACCTGCCAGATTCCTCCAGATCCCTGTTTCCTAATTGAAACTAAATACCATGGAGACCAAGTGAGAGCCAGAGACACGAGAGCCAGGAGGAGACCTGCTATGAAATGGCACTTGTAGGGTACTGTAAACTGGAGCCTGGCCTGCAAGCATTAGTGAAATGTTTAGTAAAGATATTTAACTCTGTTATGCCTGGTATCTTTTGACTACAACGTTACAATTACCATATAAATGAATCGCTATATTTGTTGGTATTGGGTAAACTATATACATCATTGTAAGAACAGAACAATAATTAAATTAAGGGAGGAGAGAAAAAGACAAACAAAATATTAGTAAATAAAATAGAAAACATGTTCAATAATACTTTTAGGCAGTATTTTTGCTTGTTACATTTACCATAGGGGAAAAAAGCTTCCACTCAAAATAAACATTGGAAACACAGCCGCACAAGCATCAGTCACTTGCCATTTCCAGAACACCCCAAGACCATGAGGACAGCCTTGGAGGGTATCCTTGCTCTCCAAAGAAATCGCCATCGATGCTGCTCAAGACAGCTGTTGATTTGCCACCGCAGAGGAGCCCTGAGTTTCCAGGGGGCTGGCAATGCAAGCAGTGCTTTCAAACGTGTCTTGAGCACATGCGCCTGCACTCTGCTTTCACATCATCTCACGTGGTGCAAGCCAGGCTGGTACACGTTACCAGGAGCCAGAAAGGGACCCGGCTGCCAGCATCCATCAGAGTGTCCTCTTGGGTCCCACTCAGGAAACGCCCTTCGTATGCCTCGGGTTTCGAAGAAACCTCTACAGTTCGGCCTTCGTAAAGAGGAAAGACGTTGTACTCGGCTCTCTCGGAAGCAGCCAGTTCACGCAGCAGTGTTTCCCACTCTTTTTCAAAACAGAGAGCGTAGTTGTGGGTTTTTTTCTTCCTATATGTACTTACTTTAAAGTTTAAAAGCAAAGGTTTTTAAACATTGTTATCTTCTTACACTACATCACAAGGCACAATAACAAACCATCTCGCACTGACGCCATTAACAGCAGAGCCAGACAAACCATATGCACATTTTTTCCTTTTTGCCACACGAATAAATTACTGCAAAAGAAGTGATCCATTGTTTGATCAGCGCTATAGATAGGTATTTTGCTATTTGATGAAATGAGCTTTCTGTGGCTCATCAGATGAATTATCTCCCAGTAGTCTCCTCTGTTATTTGACCAGCCCTACTTAATACGGAAGTACTAAAATACAAAGAAGTGCAAAAATGACCATAAAGCAACTACAGATCCCAGCTATCTACCAGGTCCACTATGAATAAGGGGCTCATGACTTTCTGCAGACGATTTCTTTAATATGTCAAATCCGAAGCTGAGGAGAACAAGAAGTACAGTTCCTCAGAGCCGTTACCTCAGATGCTTTAGCATTCACAGTTAACGTGGTATGGGGTTTGGAGATTTTTTCCCCCCTTTGATAATACCTGAGGCTTTTTCTGTTTATTTCGATGCAACCAACTGTAACTGACCGTCCAGAAATGTTGTGAGGGTGTTTGGGCTGTCTTCACCAAGGTAAAATAACTGCTTGGCAAGTGTTGGATATTTTAGAAAAAAAAAAAAATAATAGTTTGTAATCATTTCAGCTGGTAATCATGAAGGGAAATGCTTTCTCTGAAGAAGTCAAATCAGAGTCTCAAGTCTAAAAAGAAAAGAAAAGGGCTGTGCAGACCTTCGAAGAAACTGCACAGAGAGAAAGTCATATGCAGACCTAGGTTTAAAACTTAGGAGCTCATAGGCTTGGCTGCCAATGAACATCTTTTTCATCTTTGCTTTTTATGCCTGAAAACTAGATACTTTATTCCTTCCTAGTTTTCTACCATCAACTCTGGTTGATTCCTAGCACATTAAATGACAAGGATAATTGGTTTTGAAGCTGCAGTGAGTACGATCAGCGCTCAACGAGTCCTTGCCACACGCAGCCTTGGGTGGGGGATAACACACTCTGAATTTCTCAAATGGGAGAAGTGGTGATCCCTTTGGTCTGATGTGATCAGATTGCAAAAAAAAGCTTTGAATTACTCATGAAGGGTTTAGATACAGAGGGCACAGCATGTCAGACCGGTATTTACCTTGGCAAGACAGTCGGAGACAAATATGTGTCACATATGCTCACAGATTAGCATGGGCTAGTATAACCAAGATCAAACTGTTGGGCATCTGCCATAGAATTCAAAGGAAGTGCTTTTGTTTTTTTGTGTGTAAATAATCTGTGTCCAGAAAGGAAGGAGAAAAATGTTGCTATGCTGATGCCTCAAGGGTACATGTGCATGTGTGTGTAACTCTTTGGGTGTTGGTGTTCTATGCACGTTCACACAAACGTGTCCTGGGAAATGCTGTCTGCTTCCGCTAGAGAAGGTTCTTAGTTACTGCAGCGAGGATGCCTTGCCTCATTACAGATGCATCCCCAGCAAGGGTCCCTATTGCAGGTATGTTAAATGAATTGCTGCTTGGACAAGGAGGAAGCACGGGGAAACATTTAGGCACATTGTGTGCCTTGCCAGCCCAAGAGACCAGCCTGCCTCTTGATCCATGAATACTGGCTGCTTTCTGGGTGCTGTGTCATTTTAGGAGTGGATCCTATTGGCAGTGGAAATTACTAAATCACAAATTGTAACAAAAATGTTTTGGATTTCAAAATATTTCAAAAACATTTACGGAAGGTAAATTCCCAAGTTAAGAAAAATGTTTTAACTTCCGGACTTTCTCCAAAACATTACAGTTTCTGGCTGTTGTTCTCAGCTGATCCCTTACAACATCATACTAAACAATCCCTGCAGGATGTGTGCAGGACCAGCAGAATGAATCTTGTTTTCACAGCTAGCTTGAGATGACTTGAGGTGACTCTTACAGAGCTAATCTGCAAATGCCAATGAACAGTCCCTGCTAGGGAGGAAGGATGGAAACACTCGGGGCTTACAGCTCCTAATTACAATTCTGGTAGGCAGAATTTTAATTTACTGCATGCGTTGCAATAGGCCTTTAGAGATAACATGGAGGATGCTCGTAAAGAGTTTCTGTTCACATCAGAGATGTGCCAGAAGAAACATGAACCAGTGTGCTGTCAGATTTCCCTTCCGTTTTCACCCAGCCCCTGTATGGAGGCATGTAAGAATCTAGCATGGTTAAGAGAGGAGCATGAGGCCCTGGCTCAGGGTGGGCTGATTACACTGGAGGGGCAGAGTAGTGAATGACGGAGTTGTAATCTGGAGGTGGGCTGTGGCATTCCAGGCTGGGATCCATAGGAAGGAGAACAGAGTCTTCCAGTGTGAAGTCCATGGTGTCCTCTTCAACCTGCACTGCTGGCTGGTATTTGACAGCCTCACGCTCGTGGTCAGATAATATGGATTCTTTGCTCTTGCTCACAGCTCTCCGCCTGTTGAGAACAAACAATGTAATTTATTGACCCTGGCTCCATAAGTTGTTGTCTCCCTGTGTAATGAATAGTCAAAATTATTTTAAAATATATACATATATACATACACATATGCATATATATATATACATAATATATGCATAATATATACATAATATATACATATATAAAGCATTTCAATTTAACTTTGCAGCATCCTGTGAGACAGTGACATTTTACAAATTGGATAATAAAACTGAATTAGGTATTGCAAAGAAGTCAGTGTAATAAAAATAGATTTACGAGAAAATCCAGGAGTCCTGATGCCCGGTCTTCTTAGCTTTGTACTTTTCAGTGTATTGTATATCTTAGTTATAAATGCACCTGTCCTATACATAAAATATTTTCTCTCATTGCTCTGATACAGATCAGTAAAAACCTGGCTTTTCTGAAAGCAGAACTGAAGACTGACTTTTCCTGAAGTATAATAAAGGATGAATTAATTAATAACCTAAAGTCAGACTCCAATTTAAAATGACACTGAAAGCATTGCAGGGCAAGATCTCTCTCATATTCTCTAGCCCTTTAAAATTACTGAGCAGTACGCTAGTGAGGGGCAGTGCTTTTCAACATTATAGCTGCTGGCCTGTAACTGATCCTATTAAAGACAGCCAGGTTTCATTTTCTGCTGTCTCTTCTTATTATAGGTGATTCAGGTGGTGGGAGAGAAGTGGCTTACATCATACAGAGCAACATCAGTGTTAAAACAGGGAGAACCTGGAATTTGAATCACAAGGAGACCTTGAGGAAGTGTCGTGGAAGAAAAGGTACTTTCTCTTGTAGGCTGCCTTAAATCCAGTGTTTTAAGTCTGGTTTCTTCTGAGTAATTCGTGGAAAGAGGTTTGGATAATTTAGTATTGGTTCTGATAAGGATCCCAACCTGAGAATGGCTTTTGAACTTCTCCACTTTGCTTAGGACCCTTTAACATGCATCTCTTTGGAATAAGCCTCGCTCACAGACTGATCACGGCACTGCTCAGGTCTCGGTTCAGAATGCCTCATGAATGTGCCTGGGAGAACCGAAAATCAGGCAGTGCTGAAGCACTTTGTGTATTTCACACGTGTTTAAAGGAGTATAAAGCTGTATCATAATGACCCTAACCAAAACCAAATAATCAATAGGCGTCAAATGATTGTATTATTTGTTACACTTAATTTATTTGTACTGCTTCCGTGACTACAGTCCCCAGCAGCTCATCAGGGATTCAGGGTGCTGGGTGCTTTACAAAGAAAGCAAAGCAGGTTCCTGCTCCAGTAATCATAAAACAGTAACTAAGAGTAACACAGTCATTGGAGGAAGGGGGACAAATATTGTGAAAAGGAGAAGTTGGTGATTTGAGACACCAGTTGTGTGTGCTGACACGTTTTTGTGGAGGTACAGCAAAGTACCGCTGTTGACTTAAGAGCAGGTTGATGCTGGGCATGACAGAATTGCAGTGGATACTAGGCACAGCTCCTCTCAGCTGTGAAAGGATAAATATGTCTTGCCAGTTGTGCTACTGTGATTGCAGAAGTTGTGTTACCTTGCCTGTGAATCTGGAACCTGCCAAAACCTTCTGTTTCCCTATAAGCAGCAGATATTCTAATCCGGATGATAGAATTAGCATCAGTGCCTTCATTTAAAAATTTCTGAATTCTGAAAAGGTCATGAGTGTCCGTGCAGTGCATTGGTAAGACAGAACATCGGTTTATGAATCTGTCCACAACCCACAACCATATTTAACAGTCTGTAGTGCCCATCTGTAAATTATCCATCCCTGTACTTCTCCTCTTAGGAAAGTGTGTGGAGTAGGTGATGCTGTGTATATCCTAGTCCATGAAGCTAGTCCTTTGAAGCCAGGAGCTGAGATGTGCAGCCAAATTCAGACTTAACAAACAGCTGCAACACCAGGCAGCTGCACTGGGAGGTTGGCTGCCTCACGGCTGGCTTGATTTGAGCGTGTGGCTTTCCACAGAAAGTTGCATCTCCAGCTTGGTCGCCAGGAAGTGAAGCCAGGACCACTGAGTGGTACGAGCCAGCTCACCACCTCTTGCCTATCTGGAATAAACTTGAGTTCTGTGACTTGTTAAAGTACATAGTTTATAGATGAAAGCTAATGTTACTGAGCTCTTAGGCTTGCAAAGGGCATTGAAACCAAACCTGTAGACTGGCAAAGCAGAAATTCTGAAATAAATACTAGCCCTGAGAGCTCCAACAAAAACGTAGCACACTTTGATTTCACAATCTAAGATTTTCCTCTCTGTCTAGAGAAAATCCTGAGTGGAAGCTTTTTCGCTGTACTAGACACTGGGCAGCTGGCCCTTTTTGCGCACACACACACTTTCTCTGTAGATAAATTCTTCCCTGGCTTCACCAACAGAACCACAATTTGCTTCTCTGCTTATTTATGGATTTTTATTCTTGTTGCTCAGTCCTATTGACTTGTGTCAGACAATTCCATGGATGCTCTGGCATCCAATTTGCCAGGTATTAAAGTTGTCAGTGGAGACAGGGAGAAGCTTGAAAGTATCTGTTTAACTTGGCCCCCAACCTGTATATCTCTGAGTGCTTAAGAAAAGAAACGTTATTAGGGTTTAGTCTGGCCACACAATAGGAAATTTTCAGACCCACATAGACTCCCAGTAAGAGTTCTTGTTAGGTTTCTGCCTCTCAAGGTCAGGACACCGGATCCAGGAATGACTCAGTCTATCACTGATATCATGCTGGTGCTTGAGAAGGACTCATAAATGCTGACATCTAATATTTACTCCAAAGACTGAAGGCTGATGAGTTAGGTCAGAAGAAGCACATTTTGTCATTAGCCATCTTACAGCAGACCAAAATGCAATTAACTTCAAAAATGACTCCTTTCATTCTAAATACATTTCCTAAATTAAAGCTATCCAAGGGTCTTTGTGTTTTTCCCTTAATGCTCTATATTTACTGACACTTCCATCTCCTCTGTTTATACTCCGCCGCAGAGAAATGTACATATGCTTGGACTGTACATGGGAATACGAGACCGCGGCTTCCCTTTTCTGTCCGTCCTTGAAATCTCATTTTTTTTACATAGCAACTGCCACACTGAATCAGACATCAGTCCATCTGCACCTTGCCTCTGGCAGTGGTCAGCACTTAATGCTTCAGAGGAAACCAACCCCCCTTTATGCTCGGAGCCACTTGTACCATCCCGTATCAGATAAAAACTTCTCCCTCAGCCCCACAGATAAATATTTTCTGATGGAAGTCATTAGATTTGATTAATCATACAATTATATAGCTACAAAAGATAAAAATGGTTATGCAATTAAATAATTTTATTAAAAATTAGCCATTGCTTGGTTCAGTGCTTGTCCTGGCTTGGTGTTACAGCACCCCAAAAGGTGTTTCCTGAGACTGATGTTGCCGAACTTCTGAACGCTGCAGGAGGTGCTAAAAGAGATGGTCGGCTTTGATACATCTGCTCCTAACCGTGAATGTGTCAGCCCAGCCCCGTGTGGCTGTCAGTATTCTCACCACAGCTCAGCAGGGAAGATTTAGGTGTGTGAATTAGCTGACATTCAGCTGAGACACATTTGCCCACTGACCCCAGCTGGTCCCATTTTACACAGTGACCAACTCTTTGGCCATTCCAGGAACGTGTACTGTTTCAGGCAGATGAGGCACTTGACTCCTCTCCTTCAGCAAGGGTCTTGCGAATTAGGGAGGTTTATGGGGGAAGCACAAAAGCAATGAAAGCCCTGGGGGAACCAGAGGTGGAGGAGGAGAAGAATGCAAACTGGTGGCAGCAAATGAGCTGAGAACAACGTTCCTAATACCCAGGAAATCCTGCAGCAGTTCAGGATGTGTGTCTGTGGCGTCCCTGAGCCCAGAGCCAGTGCTGCGTTTGGGAGACTTCAAACCAGGTGTGGACAGAGGCACCTCCTAGGTGGAGGAACCTAACTGAAAGGCTGCCAGGTGAGTTAACAGGACTATATCCAGCAGATGGTTTAGCACGGCGCGCGTGCTCCGTGCCACCGCGTGTCTGTGCGGGGCCCCACTCTGTTCATGGCTCTCATGTCCCAGACACAAACCTGAACAAGTGCATTTTAGTGTGGTGCTGTGGTGTGGGCAGTGAGAGCCCTTTTCAGTTCCCATTTTTATTGTGTTTTGTCAGAGCTTCTGATACAGATGAAGCTGTGAAGTCTAGGAATTAAACTAGATGAAGGAAAGCTTAGCCTGAATGTTAAGTAAGCTTTCACAAGATTTTTTTAAGTTTTCCAAAGAGGGGCCAAAGTTGCTTAGAAGATACCAGAGAAATAATTAGAAAACCTAAATGAGTTAATGAGACTTTTTCATCCTTCTGTATGAACCAGAGACTTCGGTTAGAGGTAAAAAAACCACTGCAATTGCCAAGAAGCTGGCAGATCATGAGGAGGGCTGTTTATTTTTATGTGAGAGGGAGGCAGTTTCTAGTAGCCTAAACCTGAGGGTCGGCAACTTAAAGAGGAGCACAGAGAGAGGTGACTGTAAGAAAATCACCCTGTCCAGGGTGGGACGGCATTACAACGTGCAGCACTCATTCCCCGTGCTGCCGAGCTGCTCTTACTGCTTTGCAATAAAATGCCCAAGTATCTTGCCCTGAGTAGAACAAACTAATAGTCTGTTGTGTCCGTGTAGAAATCGTGGGCTTATGCAGAAGCTGTGTTTAGGGAAAGATAAGAAATTGGGCTGAGCATTGCCAAGCAGAGCTGTTTGTCTCCTGACCGCATCTCATAACAACTTGTAGGAGCTTCAGGGCCTTGTAGCAGCTATCATAGGTGTCTAATGAGGCACAGAGTAACAGGGATTAATTTTCTTTATTTTTTCAGCAATGAAAGAAATAAAAGGGTTATTTTTTTCCCCTGATACTTATGACTGATGCAGTTTGCTTTGATGCATTCTGGACAGAGTACTGTGCAGTAGGAATCTAATCCTGGGTGCCCCTCTGGCTGTACCAGTGTGATCAGTAGTCTACTGGCAAGGAAAGCTTAAGGGGTTAGGATCAAAAATTCATTGTTTTGTGAAACATTTCTAAACACAAAGCACATCTAGAATCAAGTTTTAAGAGGTCAAAGCCACCCAATTATTAAGTATGCGTCCCCTTGCATGTGTGGCAAAGTCGGTCAGCTATCTGAAATTTAAACCAGAATAAAAGCCTCTGACCTTAGCTCCAGCACTCTAGAAGCAGTGAGATGAAAAGCACTGCAGTCAAAACCAAGCTGGAGTCCTTGCCACTGTAAGCATATATTATAATCCTGGGGAAAAATTGGCTTGCATAACTCTCCCGGTAGGTACTGCCTCAAAGTTGCTTTATTTGGAGAGCTCAGGTCGGGTCATTGTGCAGGGTGCTGCATGACACAACGCAAAGTACATTTGCTATCTCAGCATCTTCATCACGGCAGAAAAATCTGCTGAAGCTGAGTCCTGCTGTAGAGCGAAAGTATTTCCAGAGCTCATTTTTCGGAGATGTTGCAGAAGGTTTCTGGCCAAATTACTTGGGTTGCGTCGTTGTTGGGCACCTCGTGTTCGGACGTGAATACCTGCTGCTCCCAAGCAGGATCATTTAGTTTCAATGTTATTGACTTGCCTTAGGCCCGGTTTGGCTTTG
This sequence comes from Heteronetta atricapilla, assembly GCA_011075105.1. NCBI lineage: Eukaryota > Metazoa > Chordata > Aves > Anseriformes > Anatidae > Heteronetta > Heteronetta atricapilla. The sequence continues at coordinate 16,217,021 of CM021734.1, read as the reverse complement.
GCAAAGGCAGAGCCCTCAGTGATGTGACCTGGATGCAGCATCCAGCACCCAGAGCGCATCCGCTGAGCCTCAGTCAGCCGGTGTCACGGGCCTTGGCCACATCCAGACAAGTAATTTCGGAGGAACTGAGGATAATTGGGTGGGGGGGCGGAAAGAAGGGAGAGGGATGGAGGGAGGACAAATGAGAAGATATCAAACCTGCCAGAATTAAACCTATTATAGCTTCAACCAATAACTTGATTATAGAGGCTCGGAGAGAATTTGAAAGCAGTGCTTGGCAGTAGCCCGTTAATAGTACGAGATGAAACCTGACACAGAGTCATCCAGCCATGAAGTCCCCTCTGTGCTAAAGGTGCTTCCTCGAACGCTAACTCCGGTGTCATTATCCAGGTCAGCCTTTCTGTCCCTCCTACAGCTGCTGCTGTAGCTTTAGACTGCAGCAGGACAAAATGCTGAGAGTTCAGAAATGGTTAGCCCAGATAACAGTGCCCTGAGTATCAGATTCACCTCCAGTAAACTCTTGACACTGACGCACCATGGTGTGTAGTGTTGCCAAATTTTAAACTTGACAGAGAAATGAATACAAGATAAATAAACAGCAAGATTTTGGCAAAAATAATAAATGCAGCCACCCTGGTTTAGAAAACATGCTAAGCCTTTGAACAGTTTTGTTTTATAAAAGAAAGACATTTGAAAAGGATCCAGGGTAAATGTTTTTGATAGGGAGAGATATACAATTAACAGGGGTGACTTTATCTCCCCTATTAAACCGGCGCTCGTTTCTGACCTCTGTTAGCTATTTGGAGACTACTCCGTATGCTTTTGAGGCTTGTTTTGCAAGTCAGCAGTGCAGAAAGGCCAAGGGGTGTCATGCCCTCAAACGAGAGGGCATCAAGATGCTCCAACTATGTAAAAAAAATGTTATTTGTTCCAGTGATAGGCAAGGTTATACAAACAGCTGACAAAATAGCCTTCTCAGCTGGACCCCAAACACTGGGGGAAGAATCTGTCCAAGAAAAAGCACACCTCTGTCTGCTTAGAGGTAGCTATGCTCCTGGGAATGAGGAGACAACAAACAGCTCGCTGCCCTCTTTGCTTTTATAGCAGCCCTCCGTTAAGATGGTCTTTGTTGTCTGGCTGGCACAGCACGTACCAGATAGCTCATGGTGAACGGAATTCCGTGGAAGCACTGGCTCTAAGTGGGACAGCCCCACGTGCTGGGGGTCAGGCAGAGATTCCCTGAACCCCGCAGCGCGGTGTTACTTCACAGGCACTCCCAGAGGGCCTGATAGCAGTTCAGAAGTTTTTCCTGGAAGTCTCGAAAGAACAGGCTGTTACAGAATTTTTGTGTTTCTGCCTGCATCTGGCTGGCTGCTCATTTTGTGATTTTCATCAGCAGGCTTGGAAGGGGGAGAGAGAGAGCCTTCCTCTTCCACAATTCCCTCCAACTATTTATACAAGGGATGGAAACCACAGTAGGGGAAATAGCAGTCAGAGATGATTGACTGAAGCCTTTAGGACAAATCCTAACTGGGAGGCTGCTTGTGTGTGTGAATGTGCCAGCTTAGTGTCAGCATGACATCATGCGGCAGAGAGGTAAATCAAACCAGGTAAGTATCCTGGCAATGCAGTTCCTGCCATTTGAGCTGCTTTTTTTAGAGCTGGTGCCATTTGGTCTCCATAGCAATGCGTTGTGCTGTGCAGCAAGCCTCTCAGCATAGACACATGGAATCTCATCTGGCTCTCCGCTCGCCCTGCACCAGGTACGATGCTGTGACAGTGCCACACATGGAATACTTCAAGGCTCTCTAGCCTTTGCTATGTAACATTTGTCCTTTTCCTCCTCCTGCCATCAAACACACATAGGGTAATTTATGGTTTTAAGGCCTGATAAGGCAAGGCAAGTTTCTTCCATCTTGCTTTTCCCTTTGCATGAGGGAGTTGCAGCTCCTCTGAGATAGGCTTACATTCTGACTGTGCATTCTCACGTTCTCTCTCCCTTACTATGCAGAAATTGTGCTATTTTTTTCTTGAAGAACAAGGAATTGCTCTGGTGGGGAAGATCATTGAATTTAAGAGGAAGCCAATAGATATCTCATCAATAGATTTCAGAGAAAACTCTAGGCAATTCAGTTAAAATGTAATTAGCTTACTTAGCTGAACAGACACAGAGATCCTTGCTATAGAACTGTTTTCTAAAAATAGTTTGGGTTGCTAGTCTTTGAAATTCCACACATTGACATCTGAATCAGTAAATGGATTACTATTGCTATTATTCTTTTCTAGGAAGGTAAAAACGGAGAAGACCAGTTTCACCACTAGGTCTCCTCTCTGCCTCTACCCAATTGCTACAAAAATATAAAGAACTATGAGCTAAGAAGGTATCCGCCTTTGTTCTGTGATGGTCTGTGCTATGAATGGATAGCATACATCAAACTGTGGTATAGCCTCTGCTTGTAAGACAGATCTGAAAAAATGCAATTCATAGGATCCTGTAGGTGGTAGGCTTAAAGGTGGTGTCTCCCCCAGTTCTCTGGGGGACTGTCATCATAGCAATGAAAAACAAGTGTAGAAATCACAGTTCTGGTAAATGTACCTTAACAGCTTTGCAGTGCTTATACTACCCTTTAGCAAACATTCCATCCATTTATCTATACTCTCCTTTACTAAACATCGCTTCTTGTCTCACATCTCGTCAGATGCAAAACTGCCAGTCCTGTACCTAAGGTCTGCTTGACTTTTTTTGAAAAAAAAAAAAAAAGAGTTAAATTGATTGATAAGACTTTATGTGCTCAAAGCTGATGAAATGAGTTTTCATTTTTGTGAAATGAAATGTCATGAATCAATTTATTGTGTTAATTATCCTTCCTGTAACATAAATTCGACAGCACTGCCTTCCTTCCAGAGACCTGGAAGTGTGTTTTATGTTTAGCTTCTTTTTGGAAGCAGTTTACATCATAGTTTCCTTGATCTTAAAATACATTAACTGTGACCTTTCTGTTCCAGTACTGAAACCCAGAGTTGCTTCTCCTTCTAGCCTGTTTAGACTGTGTAACAGTTTTCCTTTTGGACTCGGAAACAAAATTGTAAACTTTGAAAGCATTTTTCTGAATGGAACACTGACTTGCAAAGACATAAACAAAAAATACTCAGTACTCACGCTAGCGCCATGATCCCATAAGGCCAGGAACGGATTTCCAGCCTCTTTGGGCTTTTTATCTCATCTGACGTCAGCACCATCCCGCTGTCTGACTCCTGTGTAGCAAAAGGAAGAGGACATCAGCAGAGTGCCGACCGATGGTGACAGCACGGAGCACTTTCAAATTAGAAGCTGTTTGCCAAGGGGAGAGCATGGGGAAGAGTCAGACTAAACCAGTATTAAAGTCAGTGGAGAAAGAAAGTCAAATATCTAGTTAAAATCACAAAATGGCTATTATTTTGCGCTGATTCAGCTTTGGGGCAAGTCGATAGAACTTCACCTTATCAAATCATCTCCAGCTACAGAGCAGGTAAAACAAGGGCAGGGGAATGCAGCTTCTCCTCCATGGTGGCCTGTAGGGGTTGGGGCTCCTTGCCTGGGCCGTTATCAGGGAGAGACGGCCAACAAGGTGGCCATCCATAGGTGTTATTTTGCAGTGCAGTATACTGCTGCTTGCGTACTGGAGGTTAACGTAGGAGCTACCAGCTGTTCCAATTAATTGCAAAATCATGGATATTATCATGTAGGATGGAATACCAGCCAAAAACCTGCAAGGCATGTGTTTGCATCAGAACTTTCAATTGCATCCTGTTTAGTGACATGCTTAACACAGAGATATGGCCACATGGTATATGAAATTAAGCCCATTCCTCCAAATAGCCTCTTATCAGGGCCAGTTTCATCAGCTTTTAGCCAACTGATCCTGATAATGATGCTGTTTAGCCTGAGAACATTTGCCTTTTTTTTTATGATGGTCATTTTTTTAAAAACTGTCTTAAACATATATGAATGTACCAATATGTAGCTGTTATCACACGGATTTATTTTTTCTATTCTGAAAATGCATTCTTGAAATGAACATATAAAAAAAACAATTTGACATTTTCAAAAATGATATTGATATTAAGTAGGCCATATGGATGTCATCTAGATAGGACAGCTGAGACACATGGATGGACAGAAATTCATAAGGAATATATCCAATAATACTGTCTGCGCTCATCAGATAAAACCTAACTTAAATACCTACAAGAAATCCCCTGTGTATTAGAAACAGATATATTTAGGGGGGGGTGGAAGTTCAGTATCAGTTTGGCAAATCCAGATGTTTTGTGAAAATATATAGCCTAAAAGGCTGATTGTGCTTGAGTTATGATATTTTTGTGACCTATCCCCCAAAACTATCTTGATTAGATGTAAAGTTGAGGTTGTGATGCAGCTGCACCTAACATTGAGTCTCAAGGTTGTGATTAAGATCAAGCTGTTATTGTGCGAAGTGCTACAGCAGTTCACAGACGTGTACAGTCCTTGTTTTAAGTAAGTTTCAAAATATTAAATATCCCGAGGGATTTCTTTGCATTTGAAATGTTTCCTGATGCTGGCAAGTTGCACAAACAACATGTTGTCTATCAAAATCAAGAAAGCAAAAGACTTCAACATGGGAAGTGAAACTGTAGTTAGCTGTATTTTACCATTCAATCTGACTGAAACAGAAAAAACAAAAGCAAAAGCTTTTTAATAAATGTTTTGGTGATATATCAGTAGTTAATAAAATCAGCTCAGAACCTGCTTTTCAATATATGAAGTAAAATCTTAAATTAATTAGAATCCGTCAAAAGCTTTTGTCAGAATTTCTCTCTGCCTTTTATCTTTATTATTTCTCTTTAAAACATGTGGTCTAGAAATAATTCATCTGATTACTGCTTTTCATTCTGCTTACAGAAAAAATGTTAGAAAATCTTAGCAGAGACTACAGAGAAGTAGCACAATTGCAGGAAGGCATGGTGGAGCACTTTTAGAGTTCCTGGGCAACTCTTTGAAATAATGACCAAACCAGTATTCGTGTCTTGGTATTTCAGATAACTACAGTAATCTAATAAGCACACTTAATTAGTCCAAAAGTAGATGACATCACAACTTCACTTTAAAAGATCCCCATTGAAATCTCACTTTCACTTCTGATCTGTTAATGCATTTCCCTTTTTTTGAAGCGTTTCTTCCTCCATGTAAGGACTTTAAAATGCCAAGAAGGAGCATTTAGAAAAGTAATGCTCATGCTGGCAGCAGTAATCTCTTACTGATACCAGATCTATCTACTAAATGTCTTTGCGTGATTCAGAGGGACAGATTTTTATCGTGCAAAAGGAAAGATGCAGGAGCCAGGGAAAATGCTAAGCCTTCTAATCCCTAAGATGCACTGATAAAGGCACAGAAATTACATTTGGCAAAATAGCAAGGAATAGCGGACATGGAGGCTGTGCTAACGAGGGAACGGACGGAATAGATGTTCTGTTTGTCAAGGACCTGAAATATGTCCAGGACAGGTTGTAGCTGGAGACTTGACCCTTCCCAAGAGAGCTGATTTGAGGAAGGGCTGGCTGCTCAAGGGGGAGCAGTAGCTGGAGGGTGCGGGACTGTTCCCCGAGCCGCTGAGCAGACAGACTGACATGTTCCTATACAACTGCACACGTCCTTCTTTCCTGTTTCTGCTCCTAGCCAGCTGATGCGTGCCTTCTTCCATTTCTATCCAATTTCTTCCAATTTCTGTCTGCTTCAAACATTACATGCATTACAAAAGGCTGTCCGTAGTGACATAGAATCACTGAGAGTATGCGGCACTGCAGCCCACGAGTACCTGAACTGTAGAGCACATTTAGGAGTTCTGTTTTGTTTAAATAAGGAAGTAAAACCAGAAAATAACCTCCACCTTTGGAACCTCTAGTTTCAGGGGGAGGCAACAAGCTGAACTATCATTCCACAATGAAACAGGCTTTTGTTTTCCAGTGCAAATGAAACCAATACCCTCCCACCTGCAGAGAGCCATTAAGCTAGCAATAAATACATCCACCTAGGGTGGGGAAAATCCAGAGTTAAAGCCCTTTGAATCAAGTAAAGCAGGATCTTGAATCTTGGTCTTGTCTTTCCTGAACTAAGCACCCTCAGCAGCAAGTTATTGGCTGTCTCAGGCAGCCAGCATCTCTTCTGGACACATTTCCTTCGAAAGGGGCCCTCTCAATGAGCTGCCATTTTCTTACGGGAAACAAAGCCGAAAACATGCTGAAGTAAGTTCCTGTTTAGCTGGAAGGTAAAGCTCCTCAGCCTGATCAAAGCCAGGATAATCACGCATGAGCTTCTCTCTAAATTGTTTGTCCAACTAAATGCAGGTTCCTCTGTTGTCACACAGACCTGTGTGTGAGATGCTAGGGCCAAATTTTCTTATTTATTTAAAGCTTTTTCTTACCAAACACATTTCAAAAGCTCTACTAACTGTTTCTGGTGCTTGTGACAAGTGATCTGTGAACCTGCTGGAGAAGGATGCAATCACCTCGCTTACCTCATGTATCACTTTCTCCTTTTCCACTGGCACCTCATCAAATGTCTTCACACTCAGTGGTCGCTTCTTGCTGTTGTTACTGAAAGCAAGAAAGTTGAGGGGTCAGCATAAAACCCAAGCAGACGCTGCACTGGTTGGTAACTCAATTAATATCCCTGACACGGCTCCATGTCCCATACCAGTCTTCCTTTTTCTTCTCTTGTAACTATCAAGCAATGCCCTGGCAAATGCGCCTGTCCAACTCCTTTAAAACAGCCATATGGAGAGAGGACAACAAAAGGTGCCCAGCTGTACCAGATCTTTACTTCTCTCTCTCCCCCCCCCTCACCCATACTCACCCATATATTTTTCTTACCCAGTCTCCACTGCGCTCCAGCGATTGACACAGCTGTTCAAATTTTCTTCCACGGGGCAAGTTTTGGAGTTAGACTCTCCGTCGGGGCACAGCGTGATGTTCAGTGGGATATAGTCTTTACCATCCTATATAATAAAATAACACAAAAGAACACAAAGCTGGTAAAATCCGTCTTGTACTGCATCTCAGATGTTAAAGGTTATCATATGAAACCGAGCTTTACACCGAGACAGGACTGTATTTTATTTTAACTTTATGATGTTTCTGTAAGGTGTTCATTGATGCTCTTCACAACGCATGTAAGTTAAAACGTGTAGCTTTATCCAACCCTTACTGCATAGAAGGCTTTGTATGAGGGAAATTGTTCACTTCAGGTAGCCTATGACATAAAATGGCAGAATATTGTCTGCAGCTTTCCAGTTAAAACTTGTCAATGTCCCTCCCATACGGCCCTGCAGTGAGTGTCTTGTTCCAAGGGGCCAGTCCTGGGGACACCTCAAACCAAGTTGAAGCCAAATGTCTGGGAGAAGGGAGGGAGTGGCTGGAAGTCACAAAGTCCCCATGGCTGATACAATTTGAACAGAATTTGGAATTGGTAAAAGAATATTGTCGTACTTATAGACTTTTTGCTTATCTGCAACTTAAGGAGTTGCAGTGTAGTAAGAGCCGTTCCTTAAAATGGTGGCCTTAAAGGGTCTTGTTTCTTGTCCTTACAAGGAATTGCTGCTGCAAGTTTAATGGAATTCAGGTCACATCTTCACAAACTCTGCATTGTCATTAACACCACTGGAGAAATCTTCAGAAATGACTAAGTCTTAAAACTATTTGTGCAAGTTTCCCTTTGCTTTCTTATTTCTTTTAATTCTGGGAACCAATTTAGTGCCCTATTCCCTTGCCATCATTTTTATGTCTCGTTAATTTACTTTGGTTCCAGGATAAAACTCACAAGCTCTTCATACTGCGAACTGGGCCCTCTTCAACTTAGCTTCACTAAATTTGTTTACAAACAGGAAGGAGCTGGAGGGGAGTGTTTGATTTCTTCTTAAATTGAATTGACAGTTACATAACTGGTCTGGTTGCTTTTAGTGAAGAAGGAAACCGATTTAACTATTATGAAATCAATAATTATGTAATTGACTTTCTGAGGTTTAAACTGCATCATTTTAAAGCTCCTAAGGGCACTGATGAACATAAGCTCAGAAAATGAGAGAGAAAGTTCATACCAACTGGCAGCATACTATATTGGAATCTAATTAGTATTGTGAGATAGAGCACCATTGTTACTCTAAGGGGCAACTGAGCCTATTTTTTAATTAATATACTGTAAGTTTTTCTTATTAAGTATGGATAAACATCTGGTTTTGAACTATATAATCTCCTTTGAATATTTAACATTTTATTTACTCATTCCAGCAGCCATTTTCCTTGCAACCTCTGCTGTGAAGTCCAATCTAGCGTTACTGCTCAACACAGTCCGTGCTTGTGTCCAAGTATATGCACAGCCACACACATCCACATCTGTACAGGTACACATTCATTGAAGAAAGAGTTGTATTGCTGTACCTGTTGTACATTGGCCTGAAGAAGATCTCCTAAACGCTCCACAAGCTCTGTGAAAGTAGGCCTCTCTGTGGGCACTCCATGCCAACAATCCAGCATTGTCTGGTAGCTAGAGAAAAAGTGCAGGTGTTAAGAAAAGGATAAGAGCTTTCTCCCAAACTCTTTCTTTCTGCTACTGCTTGTTTTGGTCATCTTTTAGGTAGTTTTGGATTGACACGTTCAGATCTCCATGGTCTGCAATTCTACTCTAGTGTCACGTGGAATGCTTTTTCCATCCGTATTTCCATGTTTCAAATAAGCCTGTGGGCTTTTCGTTTTCACCTAACTTTAAACTTGACTGATGGGCCCCGCTGACTTTGCTGAAATAAGTTGTGGTTACGAACACCTAGTTTCTGTCTCAGATTTGGAAATCAAGTCAGACACAGTAGTCTCCTGAACTGAGATTCAAGAACTACATCTGACTTGGGAAGATCTGTTAATCTTGTTGGCAAAGGTCAAGCTGATTTGGTATTTCGTTAGAATTCATCTGTGGTATCAAGACACCCAAGGCATGCACAACTACGGTGTTTCTGAAAACAAAATACAAAATATGTAGCTGTCATGTGATGAGGTCCCCTTCCTCCTCCACACTTCAATACAATCTGCTTTATGAGGCTTGAATGACGTGTAGCCGCGCTCAACACAAAGCCAGGAGGTCTTACACTTCTGGAGTAGAATATTCTGGAGATCGCATCCGGGTTCCTTCTTTGAGCCGTCGGCAAAAGTCCTCATCTATCTGCACTCCGGGGTATGGGGAGGCACCTGATGGGAGAAACAAGGAGGAGGCTCCAGTGATGTAAACACACATCAGTGATACCTGCTGAAAAGTCAAGGGAAATTCACAGAAGGGAAAGGGACTGGTAGCAGTAGGTTAACTTGCACAAAAGCTGGCCCACCAGCCACCAAAAAGGAGTGAGATTTATCTCACATTCCTGTGTAAATAGTTTTATTCGGGGAAATGATAAATGAATCTGCTTTCTCTGCAACTAACAAGAGAATGGGGGCCTTTCAGAGGTTGTGATCGTTGTTGTACGACATCTGCATCTTACAATGCTCCATGAATAAGGGGAACAAACATATAATTTGTGAAAGTGCTCTGGCACCTGAGTAATCCGACCTCACAGGTACAATATGAGAGATGTATGTGCTGAAGTTTGAAAGGTTACTGAACCTATTGTAGGTCCACCTGAAAGATCTGTAAAATTTCCTCCCTTCCTCCTCAGCAAAGGTTTCACATGTAGTACAACCCTTGTCTGTCACATTTTGGCATCCTAGAGGCTGGATGGTGAATTCGGAAGAAAATTTAATCAAGTCTTAACATAGGGGATTGAATGGAATCTGGATCTGTATCCAGCCCTCAAGGAATCTATCTGTGATTTACTGTCTACAGCATTCCTGCATATTTATTTCCTGTATATTTTTCCCCTGTCTGGAAACACCACTGTGTGCTGTGCACCTGGGGGCACAACAAGCCCAGCAGAAATCTTTTGGAAGAAGGCAGTGAAGAAAGTGCCAAAACGTGGCTGTTCCCAGAATTATTCCATTTTGTGAATCTGACCACTCAGTCTGCAAAACTATGCACTCGGGGACAAAAATCCTGGCAACTTCCTGAGAGAGCATCTCAGCACAACAAATAGGTTCCAATGACATTCAAAGCTGAGGGACACAGCCACGGCACATCTGCAATGCCTTTATGTGCAAGCATCAGGTCACAGTATCAAGAGTGTTTCCTGAAGTTATGTAGATTAGAAATAGTGAGGAGCATCATTTCTGCTTTGCATCTTGATTTTCCTTTCTAATTTGTCTTTGGCCTGTCATTGTGATCATAATAATTGCCGACAAGAATTAGTCGTGCAAATATGTTGATTGGGACTGAGACCTTGAGGGCAACACAGTGGGAATGGGGAATTCCCATTCAAGATCAAGAATTCCACTTGATCTGGCAATCTGAATTACCTTTTCTTGGTAACATCATTGATCTTCTCAACTGCAATGTGTTGGGGTGAGCAAGTACAGGGAAGGCAATGACAAATTACTTTTGATTGCAAAATTTTTGGTAGTTTGACTGCTGCTGGCCTCCTCCTGGCTGGAGGCAGCTCAGATCTCAGAAGGGAGGAAATCTCCCTTTCCACCTCCATTCACCACTACACTTCGTCTGAACTACGTAATGACTCGGGCTTGGGTTGCTGAGACAGCCTGGAAGAAATGTAGGCTGAAACATATGGTATAAGGCATAAACATGATGTTTTCCTTAGGGGAAAATCTGTTTCAAAATGCTCAAAGATGTGGCATGCATTGGATATAGTAGCACTCTTTTGATCTTGGTTTTATTTTAGTAGGATAATAAGATGCTGATATTATACTACCAGGCACCGCTTGTTTATGTAATTACATCTGATTGCCTTTTGAACACTGCACATTTAAATTCCAAGGGACAACATTCTGCCAAGTGCCATGTGAGTGCCTTCCTGATGTATTAGAAACTGCTGGCGCTGCCTGACGTGAGGTGTGCTGACCCCATTTAAATCAAGCAAACCCCAGTGCGAACCCAGTCCCAGATCAACATTGGCAGCCTCTCAAGCCCCGATTTCCTTTGTACCACCAAAACGGGTCCAGTCTGCCAGCTTTTCTAGAGGAAGCGTATCGTGCTTCATTCAGCTTCTGCCCCCGACAGGACCCCCACTCAAACCAGCTGTGCGTTTCAGTAATCTCTGCTCCTTGCTTGGAGGGTGCTGAGGCTGTGGCACCCAGTGAAAAGCAGTGGGTGTAAGTGGGAGCCAAAACACACCCTGTAGCAACGACAAAGAACTTTCCATCCCTTCTGTAAAACTTTTATATAAGAGAGTTCAATCAGTGACACAAATCCTTAATTAAATATTTATCATGTGAGCGGCAGATGTGAGTAGTGCCAAGCCACAGGCATGCCTGGGTGATCTGTACCAAAATCCCTCTTAGAGAAAAAGACTTGGTTTTGAATCTGTGCCACGGACTGAAGAAAGTGGTTTGTGATCTACGTCACAGTGAGGGCAGAGGCTGCCCTGCGGATGGCAGCCCTCGGAGTAATTGAGTAGATGCCACTGAACTCAGAAGAGGACAGCCCATCGTTCCAAGTAAGCACCTTCATTAAGAAAAGAGGCCATCTAAGATGCAAAGCAAGCAGCTACATGATTTTTTTTCCCCAACAGTTAAAAATAGAGATTAATTTCAGTGAATATATTTTAATTTTTATTAGTCTTAGGTATTAAAGGCCAAATGACCCAAAGTTCACATCCGTTAAACACTGCCAGGACCTTTGGGAATGGCGTAACTAGTTTGCCTTCTGAAGTGGTCCTTGCCACTCATTGCTATTCAGCTCATTTGCTTCCTTGGAGCTGCGCAGTGGAGTGACTGTCCCCTCTGAGCGTGCCTCTGCATGCTAATGCTAATAATGCATCTTCTGTAATCATCCGTCAGAGCTGGGGCATTGCTCCTGCTTCTGGAGCTTCATCTTTCTGTGCTGCTTCAAAACACATGCAGCAGGTGATGCTGTTACGGAGCCGTGAAGTGTTACACCAAAGTAACAAAGCCGTAAATAAATAGGACTGAACTCCGGGGAAAGCAACACCTGCCACTTGTTTTAACCACCTGGGTGTGAACTTTCTGTTTTGCATGCTGATATAAACTAGAGAGAAGTCCAAATCAAAGACTTGGACTGGAACCAGGTCGTGTTCCTTGCTAACAGCCCTGAATAAAGCTTAGGTAAGAAATAGCTCCAGACTTTGCAGCCAGATCTCCACTTGGCATCTTGAGCCTAATCATTAACTGCAACTGATCGGTGCACCAAAGATAGCAGATTACAGTTAGCTTTAACATTCAGCAGCTCAAGTTGACAGTGCTTCTTGTTTTCTTTTGTCTGCGAATGCTGATTAGGAAGCCAGAGCTGGCATTCCTAAATTCCCTGAGGAAAACAGGACTGGCCACTCTGCAAGGAGAATTTGAGAGCAGTAAAATCCCACTGTCTGTAAGTCTGCTTGTGTAAATTTCAGGGCTTTATCTGCTGTACAGTAACCAGATCTTAGTGAGGCTGAGATTTCTAACAGCACCAGAAGATGAAATCTGTAGTGTATAAAGAATGCTGTTACTATTTTTCTCAAAAACATTGATGGCTTGCAAATGATACGGCCAGAGAAGTATGCGTTCTACCTGTCTGCTGCCAAAATGACTTACGCAGAGTCTAGCACTGGCTGGCTTTCTTATCAACCTGACGGCGGCTCTTGCCAATACATTTTTCGTACTTAAAATCTGACTTGGATTTTGTGGGGAAGATAACCAAGCTGGGATAAAATGTCATGTGGGCAAACTCCCTTGGGTTTCCTGGTCTACCACCAGCAGCATCAGACCACTGTGTCAACAGCGGTGTAATCCTCTGCAGCCTCTGGGCTGCGTGGTTTCCTGAAGCAGCCAGCTTAGGAGAAAATATGGCTTGATGGGGGAACTTTTTCATTGCTCTCAAAGAAATATTTCACTCCTCAGCAACCGAGGCTTGCGTTATCACAGTGCTCTGTTGGTTTCAATTACTGCAAATGTCAGGTCTGGTGTTTTGGATTTGGTTCATTCCTGTTTCTGCTCCCTGGTATTCACTGTTTTTATGTACTTTGCCAGATGCAGTTCTCACAGACTTCAGCCCAGTGGCTTTATTTTACACCTGATAGGAACTGTGCAATTGTACTAACTGGAATAGAAACATGGCATCACCTTACCATCTTTTGTTAAAGGCTTTTCATAGCAACAGAGCCATACATTAGGGGAAGAAAACAGTTTTAAGCCATTCTTACCTAGGGAAAATATTTCCCATAGCAGCACTCCAAAAGACCATACATCACTCTGAGTTGTGTAAATTTTATCAAAAATAGCTTCTGGAGCCATCCATTTGAGTGGAAGTCTTGCCTGAGAATGCAAAAGACATAACACATTGCCAGAAGTGTTGTTAGTGACCTGCTCAAGTCCCGGGGGAATACAAATTTGAGATCAGCATTTCAAGTTTCTTCCACTTACATCTCCTTTCCGTACGTAGTCAGGGTCTTTGTAAATATCCCTGGCTAGTCCAAAGTCACAGATCTTAACCACGTTGTTTTCTGAAAGAAGGATGTTCCTTGCAGCCAAATCCCGATGAATGCACTGGGGAGGAATGAAGACAGGCAAGAAGCTCAGAGCGTCCGCCTGGACAACGGGCCGCCGCTAGAGCTGAAAGCCTGAGACCTCCTTGGGAAGTGGACAGATAAATGAGTTTTTGGTGCCAAACAGGTTAAAGAGAAAAAGAGAAAATAACAAACCAAGCATCACAGTTAGTTTTCAGATTTTTCTGTCTGAAAAACTTCCAGGGTTACAGTGAGACTAAGGGAGTGCCGTTCTCCAGTTAATTATTCTGTGCCAGATCTGGGAGAGATCGAAAAGCAGCTGCAGCCATATTGGCACATCAGGGGGGAAAGAGGGTGTGAGACTGCAGGAGTTTCACACAGGCAATTACCGTTTGGTGTGTACTTTGGTGTATATGTTACATTAGATTTACACAAAAAGCACTCTTTCTACAGGCTACAAACATACTTTTTTTCCTTTCTTTTCTATGCAAAAGAGGTGCTGACTTTGCTGATAGTCTCCAACGTAAGTGTCATGCTGAACAAATAGCAGGGTACTCCCTCTTCACTTTTCAGTAGTGCTTTTGTTGACCACACCAGCAGGATCTTTCTCTACAAACCTTTCTGCATTTATTTAAGAGGCAGTTCTGCAAATGGTCTTACAATCTGCATTCACTCCTGTCTCAAGCTGAGAAGGTGATAGATACTCCTCCACAACTCCTTCCGTGCTGCTGACTGCTTAACCACTAGAGCTAACGTGAGCTCTGACCCTGTACTACAAAGGCAAATAACAGGTTGCACAGGCTCAAAAGCATATTTGGATTTCTTCATGGTTGTAGGAAAGAGGTTCAGCCCTGATGTTTTAATGAGCTCACTTTTCTGGAGGCGAGAAATTCCATCCCCTTTGCCACTTGGAAGCTGTAGCATATCAGATCCTCCAACGTCAGAGGCCGCTTGTACAGATCCTCAGCATCTAGGAGAGATCACAGACACAGCACAACTCTAGGGCAGCAGCTCCTGAACTTTATCAGCACTGGTGCCAGTTCCCTGCTGGTGCCCCCAGTCCTGCTTCTGAATAGCGTTAGCTTCCTGAGATCTCTACAGAGCTCCAGCTCGACTGGTGTGGGAACCACTGACCTGGGGGCAGAGGATCAGATGATTCAAAAAGTTTCACCCAACATCAGCCGCATTTAGCTATGGGGAAAACAACATCTGGGGATAAAAGTGAAGGGAACTATTTATAGTGAGCGGAGAGAGCGGGGACAGATTGGCCCCAGCAAATCTTCATGAAAATGAAGTAAAATATTGCTGTTACTCCTCCTACACAATAGGAGCAGCTTTCATATACATATGTTACTGCAAATCTCTTTTTGTGGGAAGTTGGAGAGGGGCACCCGCAGAAGAAAGAATCTGCGATTTCTGGAAGAAGTCAAGCAGTGTAAAGTGTGTGACAGCGCGTGTGACGCTGTCCAGGAAACAGCCAAAGAAGTAACAGAAATCTTAATAAAAGATCTGGAAGTAGGTGGGTTTCTTTTACCTTCTTCATCCTCTTCAGAATCACTGTAACTCTTATCTTCAATAAATCCTGAGCTGGCAGAGCTTCCAGTGCTGGCTACGCTCTCAAGGCGTCTCTTGATCAGTTCGGTCAAATCACTGTTGGACTCATCCAGACTTTTCTCTGCTTGGTCAGAATTTTCCTGGGACTAGAAACGGCATAAACTGATTGTTAGCTTTGGATCATGTCATGCCTGGGCATTGAAAGATACGTAATGGAATGGCATGTGGAGAAGGGGTCCTCTGGAGACGTGCTCAATACACATTGGAACATGATGTTCCCTGAAAAGCAGAACTAACGAAGCCTGCTTTCCTGTTTATTAATACAGATCCTTCCATTTACTTCTTCCAATTTTCCATCACACAAGTTAGCTGGAAGCTGTCTCGGTGAGACTGACAGATGAGCAGAGAGATACAGTAATTCTGTACCTCTCCCTTTCTTGGGAAACCACGCTAAAAGTCACAGTTCGAGGTATATAGCACGGTGGACACTGAAATGCGGCCACCTCACCGTCCCCTGGGGAGCAGAACGTAACCAGTGTCTGCAATTCACGAAAACAATGGTGAGAAAAGAATTGTGAGTGACTGTACCAGGAAAACCTCCTTCTCCTACACAAATTACCTTATGTACTTCTGTGCCTGTACACAATAGCTATAATAATGATAATAATAACAACAATAATGGAGACATCTGAAAAAAAAACACCTTGGCGAGGCTCCAGTTTCTGGCAGGGCTTGGATCCGAGAGCCCTTTCAGCGCTCAGTTTTCCCAGCGAGGACATAGTGCCCTCCTCTTCACTCTCCTCCCCTCCCCAGCGCTCATTTCTGGCCTCCCTCTGTACCTTAGCCCAGCCCATGCTGGCACAAACGTTTGTGGGGATGGATACAATTGTTTGGAAACCAAAACTGTTCGGTGTGTTGTAACGCGGGCCACGTTTGTGATCCAGGCTGCTGCATGCTGCACAGGCTCGTGGGCTGGGACAGAGGAAGGTGAGGACAGAAATGGGAATGAGCAGATGATGGAGGAGGGGAACTGATTCTGGTGGCACCAAACACCAGTCTCCAGATCGGGCTTGTGTTTTGAGTTGATAGCAGTTTTTCACCATTTGTGACCTCCTTGTGCTGGGTGGTGCTGGCACAGCGGGAAGTTGCCTTTCTGTCTCAAAGGCTCTGCAGTGCTGGGGTGTGTGCAACTAATTCTCCAGCAGGTGCTAGAGAAGGGGATGGGAGTGAGGCCCCACAGGGAAAAAGGGTCCTTTTTCTTGCTCATATGAATTGAAACGGTGTGGGAAGTAGCATGGTTTGGGGGCGGACTTGTCAGTACTAGATTAAAGGTTGGCCTGGATGATCTGAGAGGACTTTTCCAAACCAAGGGATGCTGTGATCGGATGAATCAATAAATACCAGGCTGTCTCAGTGCCA
This sequence comes from Heteronetta atricapilla, assembly GCA_011075105.1. Classification (NCBI taxonomy): domain Eukaryota; kingdom Metazoa; phylum Chordata; class Aves; order Anseriformes; family Anatidae; genus Heteronetta; species Heteronetta atricapilla. The sequence goes on along the minus strand of CM021734.1, from coordinate 16,200,444 downwards.
CTGCAGAAACCAACCCAACGTATGGCCCGTGGTTGCTAGTCGCATAATGACTCTGAGAAGCCTGTCATGTTTTACCTTGTATGCAATGAAATCTCCTCGTTTTCCTCGTAGGTAATTGGACAGGTTTCCATATTTGCAATATTCTACTATGACCATTAATGGACCTGAAAAGACAGTGAGAGTCAAATGAGTTTTGAAGCACAGCAAAGCACTTAATGTTAACTTATCCTCACAAATCCTCTCCAAAATAGGGAACTACTGTCATTCCTCTTACACGGGTGAGGAAATGAGGAGCAGAGGACTGGCACTCCAGGAGCACACAACCAGTAGTAGATAGGGAAAGAAGGAAACACAGTACTGATTCTTCCTTTTCTCTATTAGATGATTAACAGTTGGTATTTATTTCTTTTTTTAAAGAGAAAATTTGGAATGATAAATGAGAATACACACTCCCCTGTGTTATTAACATTGTTTTATCCTGTGCATAGATCCATAGCATGGGGTAGTCCTCATTTTTCTCTGCTGCCCTTACAATTGCATGCTTTGGGTGGAGCTGATCCCAAGAGAGGCAATGAAAGCGTGCAGGATCCTAGACAAGTCTATATCAAAAGTCTGCAGAATATTTAGTGTGAAGTTTTTGAAAGCCTGCAAAGTCCTATAAATTCTTCCTTTCTCATTTCCATGCAAACTACTGTGGAGTTCACTGCAATTGCTGCTTCTATACAATTACGTATATTCTTAGGATCTGCTCAAAAAATCCTTTTACGTTTCAGTGTGAGCCACTAGGAAAGGGAAAGATGGCATTGTCTACCTTTGGCACAATCACTGCGCTTTGTAATCATCAGCAGTAAGATGCGGTAAAGTCATGGGACTGGAATGTATGTAAACATCCATTATTACCAATCGTAACCAACTACTTTCATGTCCAGAAATGTATTTCAGGCTTATGTGTTTGAACTTCAAAGGAAAAATGCTAAGAGCTGCACTTGGCCATTCAGGAAAGAGATGGCTGTAAGCAGCACTTTGCTCTGGCGATGCCAGAAATGCGCAGGCAGACTTGTACTGCAGCCCACTTCCTTGCGCCGCTCGGACATGTGCTATAGTGACTGCAAAGATGGAAAGCAGGGCTGGAAGGGAGAGCAGAGGGGTCGTGGGAGGAAGAGCGGACCTTGGAGATCCTGCTTGCTGCATCCTGACTCAGACTGGGTGGCAAATGCTGTTTGGAAGCAGTTCATGAGATGAAAAGGGAGGTGGGGCAGTCTAACAGTAATTATCAATAGCTTGCCAGTAATAACTCTGCATATTTCTGCCAGGCTTGTACCTTACGCACCTCTGATAACACTGCTACGCCGAGCACCCACCTCTGGGCTTCCTGAGCTTCCAGCTCAGGACTTCCAGTTCCTGGTGAGCGCAGCTGGCAGGTGTTGTGCACCTGCGTGCACGGTGCCAGCGAGCCCACAGACACATCTGGCCCTGCATCAGAGCAGCGGTTCTGCTGCTGACCACACAACTCTGCTCGCTTGGGTTCTGAGTGCTGGGATCTGGCAGTGCGAAGGAGATCTCTGGGGGACATTGCTTCTGAAGAACCTCAAGTCAAATGTCCCTCGTGGATGCCCCAGGGAAATGCAGATTCCACAACAGCTTTACAGCTCCAGTTAGTGATGTCTTCGTGTTTTTGACATGCTTCCTAGGCATGGCCTCTCTGTATTTTATTTCTGCATTGTGAAGCATGTACTATGCACTAGTTCTAACTGCTTAACATCAGACACTCAGCGAAGGTGTTAAAATCTGTTACTTGACACACTGGTAAAATAATACATGGGCATACCTGATGTTAGTCTTCATCGGGAATATTGCTGTATGGTTGTACAAAACCTAACAAGAAGGAGAAGGCACCATATTCTGCGATGGTATTTTAATAGTAACTCCTATCCCAGTGTCTGTCTTGGGAGCTCAAGGCTATTTTTCGTTAGTCTGCAGCTGCATTGCTCAAAGACAAACAACCCAGCACCTGCCTGGAGGCTCCACAGTGCCCTGCAAGGCCCTGCTGCACTGCTTTGCTCAGCCACTGACCCAGAGTTAGCAGCTAGCTGGGAAGGAGGAGGATACTTCATCCATCAGAGTGGAGCAGAGTGGAGAACAGGAGGTGGAGGGACTCTCAGGAGAAAAAGCTCCTCAGAGGATGGACGCTCACAGTATTGGATCAGTCACTGAAATGGATTTGCTAGGCAGCTACAACTCTATGGGCAAATGACTGTTTTTGTTAAAATCTCTTGACCTCCTCACAATGCTGCCATGTTTTTAGGGACATGTTTGTGTTAAGCCACCTCATTGGCAGGACAGCAGAGTCACCAGCATTCAGACTGTTACTTCTCTACTCACAGTCCCAGCTACTAGCCAAGGCTACTTGCTTATGCGTCCGACCTTTAAACCCTTCAGCTAGAGGTGGCCATCCTCCCATACAAGCTTCTGGGGCTTACAGTGCTGCAAGAATTCCTGCAGGTTCCCCGTTCCTGGCTCCCAGATTACAGATGTGTCTGTCGCTGCTGGTTGCTGACTGTTCCTGTGGAACTGGGAGTATCTTGCTGGAGGGAACATTTCATTTCTGGCATCCTAGCACATCTACCTTACTGAAATTTTCTTTTCCCTGCTTAGTGGACAACTCCATGTTCTTTGCGAAAATGATAGCTTCAGAGTCATAGATGATAACAGATGTGTACATCATCTCTCTCACTCCTTCCCCTTTGCTTACTTTACTCTGGTTTCTTTGTCCTCAGCTCTCTTAAATCTGTCCATTGGGGATTGTTTTGAAGGTCGATTTTAAGCAGGTAAGAGGCATCTTTGAGGGCTGGTACCCTGAAGTTAAAGTAGTCTAGTAAGAGGTAAGGATGCCTTGTATGGCAGTATAGGAAAGGAAGGGATTTTTTTTAGTGACAAAGGTCTAAGATTTCTGGAACCCTTGGTTCAAGTTTGTGTTTCCTGGCAAATTGTTTGCATGGTGTACAGCAAGTCATGTCAGCTCAGCCCCTTGGAAATCTGTGCTGTTGCTCTGTTCAGCTTTGGACTGCCTAAGGTTTCCTGTATACTACACAAAATGCCTGCTTTTGCCTGGCAAGAGTGAAACGCTTGGGAAGAGGAAGCCTCAAGTACCTTTTGGCCTGGTGCATCCTCTTGATAAAGCAGGGAAGAATAGGAAGAAGAAGGGGAGAAGAAACTGAAATGATCAGTGGTGCCTATGTGGAGGACTGGGTGCCTAACTGCAACTAAGGATCCTGCCTCTCTGCAATCTACATTCTCTTTTGCAAACAAGTTTACAAAGGACAGAGAAAAAGAACACAGAGAAGTGACACCAGTGGCTAGAAGATGTTCAAAAGCCATTGATATGTTGTGGCCATGTTCCACGTGTGCATGAGGCTTGGACACTCCACCACAGACACACTGAAACGCCGTTGTATCTGGAAAGTGCTGCTGCTTTGCTCCCTATTTACTGAGCATTTCTCACCTCCAGCTTTGGTACAGGCTCCCAGCAGGTTGACTACATTCAGATGATGTCCTATGTGTATGAGGATCTTCAGTTCAGACATTAAAGCCTTGCATTCATTAGTAGTTGCACATTCTGCTTAAGATAAACAGGAAAAAATCATCTTTACTCAACAGGATGTCTTTAGCAGGACACGGCAAGATCCTGTTTATACTTGGAAACAAAAGCCACCCAGGTTACTCGCAGTAACGCTGCCTCTCAGACTCTTACATAGATAATAATTCAGCTGCTTCATTGTTTGTTGTTGACCTTTATGAAGTGGAATGCCACTTTATCTTTGGGGTGACTCTTCCTTTCTCTAGAATGGGTTACAGAGGGTTACTGTCCTGTAGTAGAACCCCCCTAAATTAGATAGCAGTCCTTGCCTTTGCAAGGGCTGAATTTTGCAGGCTTAGTAAAGGAACAAACAATGATTCCAAGCAAAAACACACAGCAGAATGTTCTGTTTGTAGCAGTGATGTGTAGTAGTACTTCTCTGTGATACCTCAGAATATATTTCTCTACAGTACTGAGCAACACTCCAGTGCAGGTGATGGAGGAATCCAGCACATCTGTACGATGGGTCCCAAAATGTACTAGAGAATGTACAGCATTGCTGAACCTCAGTCCTGTGAGATCTCATTGACCCAGGAAATTCACATCTGAGCAAAGCAGAGGGGACCATATTTGTGTGTTAACCATGAGCTCAACACGTGACAAAGCACTGGTTGGCCAGTTACACTGTCCTTTTACTCTCTTTTGCTGGCAAAGCTAAGAAAGGCATTCTCAGGCCAGAATTCTGTTCATATACTGGCCTATTTCCTCTATCCTCTTTCCAAAATTTTCATGGTCAAAATGTATTTTAACAAAATGGCTGTGTCCTGTTGCCTCTGTTTTTCCCTTAACAAAATCATTTAAGATTTAAAAATGAAGAAATAGTTACATAACAGATCACTCAGTGTGACAAACGTAACCTCTTTATCTGTTTGTAGAATTCTCCATAAACAACTTTTTCCCCAAGCTATGTGTCATAAAGAAGGAGTTATTCCAAGCCCAAGATTTCTTCAGTCAACAGTGTTTATAGATGGGTATTTATGTGGGTGGCATCACTCCTCATTTACACTGGCATGAGCTGGAACACATGCCTGGTAAAATTTAAAGAGAACAGCCTCTGAAATGCTTCAGGTAATCTAGCATGTTAAGATGTAGCCTTCAAGCCAGAATAGATACCAGTCAATTTCATGGAAATGACAGATATGCTAGAATTGTAGTAATGCAAACATCTCCAGAGCCTTTTTTTTTTGAATGGTTTGACTCCCCCTAGAGAATCTGGCTTATTCAGGAACGTGATGAATTGATGAATCATGGGCATGTTAGTTTGGGATGGCCAGGTTAGAGCAGGAGGCTGCTGGCCACACTGGGGGAAAAAAAGGGTAAAACTAGATGGAGAAACTGTCAGAGCATTTGCTGAATATGTGTGGGCAGGGTAGAGTTGACATGAGGATCGGCTGGGAAGCACAGCGTGGAAGTGAATGAAAGCCCAGAGCTATCCAGGCCAGTAAGTTTGGGATGGAGAAGGATGTCTGGCTGGATCAGGGGCTTCCAGGCTGTTTCAGGGATGGATCTGGAGATGGGCATGGATCAGAGAAAAAAATAGCAGGAGAGAAGACAATCTAAAGATCTACTGGCTAATGCAGAGAAGGCAGACAAGGTTCAAAGGAGGTGAAAAACTGATGGATTTGGCACTTCAGAGAGATGGGAAGTAGCAGAGCACCAGGAAGGCAAATGCTGTGATAGAAGTTCCTGATTAATGGTACTGAAGGGTTAATACTGTCATGCAGCAGTGATGCAGAGCAATGTGGGCTATGAAAAGCCATCCAGTGGGCATCAGCTGTACCTTTGAAAAATCCTACGTGAACAGCTAAAATCCTCCAACCCACAAACCTGGCTGATGCATTTATTCATGTGCTGTCTGCAGAGGCTTTGTATGTAAATGTAATATGAAAGAGCAGTCTCCAAGTTCATCCATTCCCCACTGCCGAATGGTGAAAGCTTTCCTTAATTTCAATAATTAGAAGCAAGTTGTCTCTAATTCATTCCCTTGGCACTGCTTTTTTTCAGCCCCTTGAACTGTTCTACATCTGGAAGGGCTGTGATCGAAGGCTTAGATCCAAATTCAGACTATCTAGTGTAATTACATTCCATAATCTGTTTCCCTCCTAACCCCACAGACCTGGAAGCTGCTGTTTTCCTCCTCCAGGAATACAAGACTTAATCAGCAGCACAGCATGGAGCCCACTTGTCATTTCCTACATGTTAACATCCACTGTATAACGACTAATTGCTCCCATATGGCAAACCCACTCCCTTCTGAACACAATGAACTTGGGACTCGTTTGGAGCTGAGAACTGGAAGCTTGTTGCCCACGTGTTCCCTGAGGAGTCTTCTGAGAATCTCAGAGGGATATGTACCTTTAAGCATTTTTACAGCAACTGTTTTGCAGGTTGAAGATTTATCAATGCCAAAAGCAGACGCCTCCACCACCTTCCCAAAAGCACCGTGACCCAGTGTTTTACCTAGAGAAGCAAGAGTCAAGAATGAGCCAAAGGGGGCTTACAATAGTCTGCATCAGATAAGAGGGAAACATGCATCCTTAGCTCTGCAAGAAATCCAGGACTCCAGCACCCAGCACAATGCAGACCGGTAGTCGACAGAAACCTGTATCACATATTTGCAGTATATGGATATAAACAGGATGATTTATATCCATATGACTTTAATGCAATACAGTATGTGACAGAACAGAGTAGAATAAATAAATCTGGATTCAGCTGAAGGCAAGGCTAAATATATAGATAGATATATATATGGCTTAAGGGTAAAAACATTACATACAGTTATCCTCAAGCCCTGGAAAGTCAGAGGCCAGGTTAAACATAGATTTGTGGAAGACTGATCTCTCATGAGTCACAGTCACAGAGAGAGCCAGCTAAGGCACTCAGTCAGGACCCTTTGACCCTTCGGTTATTGGCATTTCTTGAAGTAAAAACTATTAAAAAAACCACAGAATTTCAGGAGATAATCTTTCTTATTTTCCCTTTCCTTTGAATTTTCAAGCCCATATTACCTAGTGTGCTCGGAGGGCTCTGACCCACAATGCAGAAGGCTACACTGGGTATTGTGGTCTGGCTTTTTGGTTCTGCCAGGTTCACCCTGTGTCCCTCCATCTTCTAATTTTTTTATTTTATTTTTATTTTTCCTGTCTTCCTCCTTCTTCCATGTTTTCCAGCTAAGGCTGTGGGCACCCCCCCCCCCACACGCGTGTTCCCTGCACTCATCATCGCACACAGATGTTGCCATTTCTCTAAACAAACACCGTCTGCATTTACATTTCCTTGCTCCATCACCCAAGGAGCTGAGCTGTTGAATTCAGTTTGGTTCATTTTTCTTGGTAATTCTTTACAGCTCAAAGCCAAGCTTGAATGCTTGATAAAGAATTGATTACTTGAAGAATTTGAAGATTTCTTCAAAAGAAAATTCACCCTAAGACTGTCACCTTTCAGACTCACTTCTCTCTCCATCATCCCCTCTGGGAGTGAAACGATGGTTTTGACAGGGGCAGTACCCAGAGGTACCTTTCTTCCCTGTCAAGAGTTTGGTTTCACTTTTCCAAGAAACAATAAGAGGTGATCACTTTTTTTTTTTGCGAGACATCTTTGCTTTTCTTACCAAATCTCTTGTTCCCCCCGCCCATTAAGGATGATGCTAAATTCTGTTACTCAGTGCCAATTCTCACCAAAGGATGGGAGTATGCTGGCGCTAAATGGTAGGCTGCTTCTTGGCTAACACAACAGATATAACTGAAATTGAGGAGCATGAGAAATCATCATTCTTTACAGTCCAAACCACTCACCCAGCCGCAGTCTGTCTCTTGGGAACTCCCATTTGCTGCTGTCATAGGGAAGACGGTCACATTGCTCGTCGAGAGGCATTTCCTCTGGATCCATTATAATTGACAGGTATCCTGTTTTAATGTCTGTGGCATCAGGCTAAAAACAGGGTTTGGAGAAATTATTCACAGTGTTTACCCTGCAATTCTAATGGGAGAGAGCTGTCATCTACAAGACTGAGTGCAAGCTGGGGAGTTCCCTCAATTCCAGTCTTAGCTCTGAAATTTATTCTGAACCATACATGCATCACTTCAGCTTCTGCCTCTCTTTTTTTCTTATCTGGGAAATAAATGTTTACGTATGCCTGCCACTCAGCGGCGTTGGGAATAGTAATGGATTAATGTTGGTAAACACTCGGAGGACACAAAATCAATCATTGTCTTCTAGGTGTGTCTTTACTGGAGCTCGGAGCCTTTTCCCGTGCACTCTGTGAGCTGCACTTCCTGGCACCCTCTGGAGCATGTTCTGTTGCATTTTCACAGTTTAGCAGCTTTTTAACAGGCTGGTTCTGCACAGCTATCAGCTTTGTAGCTATTGCTTTGATGCTAATTTTAAATTGAATATTAAATTAATTAACTTTTAATTTAAAAGTGGTTGAGAGGCGGTGAAAGCTGCTACCCCTCATGCTGCTCAGCGAGAAACTGGGATTTGGTGGAACCTGTGAATAGACTCCCATGGGTGTGGAATATAATAGGAAATTCACTGTTCTCCACAACTCTTTAAAATATGAGACAAGGAGGAAAAACATGAATTTGATTACTGTCTTTGCAGTAGGAGGAGAAATTTTATTGAAGTATCAGGTATCGGCACTAAGACTGCAGTTGTGGTGAGCTTCAGAGCAGAGAGCTGTGGTTGCCATTCTCTTTACAATGTAAAAACAGAGCAAAATTCCTTGCAACTTTCCTGAAATTGTAGTTTTTTGAGTCACTAAAGGGAAGTAAACGAATACCAGGGCATGGAGATAAAATAAGCCTGTGGTTTGGGCTCGTTTCTAGAGTAAACATCCTAGAATCTTTCTTTAAACAGGGCTCCCTTCAATATCTATATTTCAGATATTCAGCTTATTGGACAGCTGTTGAAATCAAGCCCTCATTTTAGGGGATTGGGGATTTTGTTCTGTCTCCTAATCTTGCAAGGAAGTTTGTCTCATAAAAAAGGAAGAGCCTGATTTTCTGATTCTGTGGAATTGAGTAGAAGGCTCACAAGTACAAGGGGTCTTTTGAAAAGCCATGGGGCTGCCAGCGGAAATCTTGGACTTAAATTTCATGGGAATGTTTTGCACTTTTTCTACTGTCTGTCCCAAACATTCACACCAACTCAACTTCAGCCCTAAACACTGATGCTACACTTAAGGAGGGCCCAAAAGAAGAGCCTTTGCACAGTGTGGAAGCTCTCTTACTTTTCTCAGCTTCCGAATGAAGAGGGTGAGAAGAAGCCAGAAGAGGGTAGCTGCTAGACCGGTGCAGACCAAAATGATAACTTCGATGTTGGATTTCTCTTCAGAACCTGTGGGTTAAATGTACAGATGGATTTTAAATGTAGCCAAAGTCCTTGGCTGAACAATAAGTTCTCATCAGTTCAGCACAATATGTGTATTTTACCTTGGCTTGGACCTCACCTTGTATTTTAATGAAGGCTGATGTACTGTCTTGGCCCATGTCATTGGATGCCTTGCATTCATAGAGCCCTTCATCGTCCTTCTTCACTCGCTCAATGACCAGGGTATTATTTTCCATTGAAATTCCTGTAGTGAGGGATCTAGGTTAATTTTGGTACAGCAATCAGCCTGCCTACAAATGCTTGTAGGAGGCAGAACACTGCAAATGAGCTCCCATCCATGCAAGCACGATACACGCTGTTGTTAGGAGCCATTTTAATTTCATGTTCCTCCTTGTGGTTTGGCAACAACCCAACACTTTATTTCACCTCGATACCTGTTTAGATTGCCTGGGTATCACTTAACCTGCAGCAAATGTGGCTGTTTATTTATGCCAAGTAGACAGAGCCTGACAAAACTTCTATGGAAGTTTGTGAAGCGATGGAAAGAGGTTTTCTGAGAGCAATGGGATATACTGGAAGGGAACTCAGAGAAACTACTGGAGAAAGCCAACATTTTGGAGGCTGTGGGAAGTGATGGGAGCATGGGGATCAGGGTATATGCATCCCTGGCGGAGTTACTGGCAGAGTCACTGCGTGGAGCCATCCTGGCCTCACGGAAGGCCAGGGGCTAGAGGTGGAGTGCCAAGAGAGAGGTGGCCTATGGATGACCTATGTGAGGCTTCTCCATGTGTAATTTTCCTGATTTTGTGGCATGAAACTGAGAGCTTCTCTGTCTCACTAGGGATATGTTTGGGGCAGAAACAAGATAACACACTGGGCTTTGAATCCAAAAGGGAAGGACGCTGCGTTGGTTGGTGTTCTGCCCATGAATCCTGCTGTTGTTAACAAGAGTACTGCACATAACGTGCCATGCACTCTGCTGAAATATTTACCCTGAGGTGTTTTTTCCAAATATTTTATTTATGTTTCCATCGGTTGGATGTTACATGCTTGTCCCTCTAGAATTATTTATAAAATTTCAGTAGCTGTAAAGAGTTTCTGCTCAGAGCAGTCTGATCTGAATTATGTACGATCCAGGATTTCCTACCTAGTCCAGGCAGTGTACTTAAAGTCACAGGACTAGCTACTGACACAGGTTCCTTCAGCATTTATAGGAGATTTCAGGGCAGAGAGATGAGAAGGAATTCCAGGCTCAGGTGGAGGAGCCCATTCTCCCTGCTCGTGTGATGTGCCACGGCACGGCTCGCCCTGACGGCTAGCTGCCTGCCCACAGCTTGCTGCAGAGCCCTGTGATCAGGCACCACGACCATCTGCCCCCTCAGGGCTGTGCTCTCAGACCCACCCTGCAGGTCCACTCTCCCTTCCAGTTTGATACACAAACAGACTGAAGAGCAGCACGCTGCGCTCCTTGGTTCCACTGACGCTATGCTAATGCATGCAGGCTGGCTCCGTAGAGATGAACACGACCACATGCAGAAGGAAAGCTGCATAGGCACTGGGGTTGCAGCCGGTTGGCAGCTTTAACCTTCAAGTCCAAGTCAGAGACTACTGCAGAGGTCTGATACGTTCGGATCTGTGCTGGTGTTCTCTCAGGTCACACACGTCATCATCCCGACTCTGCCGTGGGGGTGTAAGTCCCGGGCTTGTTTGTGGCAGTCCTGCAAGCCCCCTGTCACGCACCGGGTGCGGTGCTGCACGCACTGGAAGCGACTGCGCTCACCTGAGGCTGCTGAGATGGGGTGGCCGTTCTTCCTCCAGGTAATGTGAGGCTCTGGTGTCCCGCTGACTTTGCACTCCAGAATGATCTTGCCGCTGATGTTAACCTCCAGGTCGGTCAGATTCTGGATAACATACGGCGCTGCCTTTGCTGTAGTCACAAAGGAGAACAATACTCAGTAATGTTTCAGAAGGCATCTCCCACAGCTCTGCCATCTTCTCCCCTTTGGCCAGCCACATGGCCTTGCTGCAAGGGGCAAAGATTTGCTGATGAGTGGTAGCAAAAATCCCACAAAAAATTATGGGAGGAGTTCATTTGGCTTATTTTCAGAGTGCCTAAGTGGAGATTCAGCTCCAGCTGGAACCTCCTCGAGTTTCTCAGCCTCTGAAGGAAACAGAGGACAGCGAGTGGGAAGAGCAAATGCAGAGTGAATACAAAGCAGGAAGGGAGGTGGCAAAGAGGAACCAGTTCTGAGGATTTTGGGTCGTCCTCCACCATGAGAGGGGTTATCTACTTACTACACTGCATGTTAATCTCCGCTTTATAGAACAGAGCAGGTTATGCTCATTTATAAAAGGGAAAGCAATTGAATGAAATCGCTAGCACAGTATAAAAAATACATAAAGCCATCAATAAGGAGAATAGCGGATGGGTGTTAATACGTTTAGAAGAGCTATTTAAAAGCTAGTTTGTGTAGGAGAAGGAGAATTGGTTTGGAGGGGTGACTTTGTATATGTTCTTGAGAAGAACTGCATCTCTGTCATGTGCCAGACAAATAACAGACCCCAGTAATTCTCACAGGAGTGTGATTAAGATTCCAGTTCTCCCATGGCTCTATTCCCAGGTTAGCTGTGTTTTTCCCGTAGCCATCATGTGTAGGTGTCTGTGTAGGCAGAAATTTGACTAAACGAATAAAAATATCTGCCAGGGGAGAGAGAAGCAAATCGCCTAAATGCAGAGCGCAGAAAAAGCCCGGTGCCTCCATGGCAGCTGCTGCTGGCAGGTGGCTCTGCTGCCAGCGGTGAGGACGAGCCAAGCCACGAGCGTGCTATAAGGCAGCGGTGAGATTCTTTCCCTTCCTCCACACTGCAGGAAGAGGCAGGTGCTCCTGCTATTTCTTCAAATAAATCACCTCCCACTCAGGTACCAGAGCCATGCTAGCCACAGCTGTGGCGTGGGCGAGCACGTGTGTGTGTGTCTGTAGAGGGGAAGGGGCTGCGAGAGCCGTCGGCTGCTCTGGGGAGGAGACTGCATGGGAAATGTGTTCCTTCACTTAAATGAGAAGGAAGCCAGCCCTGCACGGCCTGCTTTTTACCTAAGTGACAACTGCTTACAGCAGCATAGCTGTCGCTTCAGTGTCTCATTACCCATTAATGTAAGTGGAGAAGCCAATTTAGAAATCACCATCTAACCCAGCTTCTAAAGGACTCTGTTTTGTGCACCCCGGCTTGCTTCTGATTATTTAGTTGTGCTCTGTTTCTGTGCTTTGGCTTTTTCTTCACCGGGAGAAGAATGGTGTGCTTTCTCAGCAGCACTTTTTTTTTTTCTTTTTTCCCTGAGAAGGCTTCGAGTTGATCACTCTCACTGTCTCCTTTATGAAGCAGAAGAAACTTCACTAATTATCTGTGAGTTTCTGCCTGTGCAGTGCTGGGAGAACTGCCTTGCCCTTAATGGCAGGGCCAAATAAACCAGGCTTTGGGATCTGTAGTATCACTATTTCATGAAAATCAAAGAGCTGGGGGTTTGGGTATATGTAACTCTAGTGCAGTGCATCCCGCTCACTCAGAACGATGGTACATGTCACCTCAGTATACACCCGACCAGTAACATTTGTGATGACATCAGCTGGGTCCCAAGCTGTTTAGGTAACTACACCACCCTGCTGGCTGTAAATGGGTGGTCTGCTCCCAGTCATACGGATCTGGGGTGGCAGCCCCAGGTGATAGAGATGGGCTGGCAGTAGCATGAGGGCCATGTCTTTTCTGCTCGGTCAGGGCTAAGTCTGCACCCAGCACAGAGTTCGGGAGGTAAAAGGCTGATGAAATCATTCTGTGTAAGGCGAATATTTTGTATGAAACCAACAACGGCTGGGTGAGTGATATACACGACTAGGAGTCAAACCTCACCCAGTAACATGAAAAAAAACCAGCGCGGTGTGTATTAGGACTGTCCCTAAGAAACGCTGAGCACCTTCTGCTTTGCAAAGCCTCAAAGCCAGCTGTAGGTTCACAGCATTTCAGCCCCTCTGGCAGACTGATGCCCTGCCCGCCGCCGTTTGCCACTGGCAGGACCCACCTCTGACAAGAAGCTGGGTGTGCTGCTCCAGCGTGTCCGTGCTGTTGTGCTGGTTCTGAGCTCTGCACTTGTAGAGGCCACCGTGCTCCTTCGTGACGTTAGCAATGACCAACGTCAAGGAAATGGAGTAGTTGTCGGTTTTCTTGATCACCGAGTCGCCAGGAGCTGCCTCTGAGGAGGGGTAGTACCAGGCCAGGTTGCTGTAGATGTACTTGGAGGCCCGGCAGGTCAGCTGGGCGTCGTTCCCCACAATGGTTGTGACCTGTGGGTCTGCTTGCAGCCCGAACGGCACATCTGGGAGGAAGAGAAAACACGTCCACAGTTCAGTCACACCTCAGAAGATTTTGGCTGCCTGTTTGCAGCTTGATGGTCAGATTTCAAAGAGCAGTCCTAACGCAACAAGCCCATTTCATTGAGGCCTGCGTTGGCACGCACAGACGGACACACTGCTTGTGCATTGAGTAAGCGACTGTACCTTGCCCGTCACAGCCCCAACCTGGGGTAATTTTCACCCTCAGTACTCTAATCATGCCATTTTGAAGTAATTAATTGAAAGCTTTTATATAGAAGTAGTTAATGGACTAGGAGACTCCGCTATGCAGGTAGACAAAGGTGTTCGTGAGACCTTTCTGTCTGCTCTCAGTGCTTGAACGTGCAGCAGCATAGGGGTAAAGAAACCTCTCCCATTTCTCACAAGTGACACTCTTTCTTCACCACCGAATAATCTTCCCAGTTCTCTTTTATTTCAGTGATATGGATATTTACTTTCATCATGTGGATATTTACTTGATCAGTGGAAGGATTAACTAATCTAATGATGTGGCAGTCCTCGAGGCTGTAACAGTTAGTCGAGTAGTACTTGGAGGCACAAGTCCAATCTAGCCACAAAAGAAGAAGCAGTTTCTTGCTATATTTTTAGTAACTTTTCACTTCAGAAAAAAAATCAATGTTCCTGAAGTGCTGAACTGAATCCATTTTAAGACAATAAAAAGTGTTTCTGAGTCGAATGCCAGAATCTGGCCTACAGATAATTCCTCTTTCTGCATTAGCTGCCAGAGACCTACAATTAAATTGTGTCTGCAACGTACTCTTTTCCCTTTTTATTCTGTTAGTTTCAGCCATCTATATACCAACAGACTAATGAAAATGCACGGATAACCACAGTGACCTGTGTTCTGTCTGTCAGGTCGGGATTTAGAAGCAGTGGACATGGAGAGTGGTGAGGAATCCCTTAGGAATGTTACCGCGCATGGGGCTGGGATGATGAGGCTGTTTGGGAGGACTAGTTCTGGGTTACCTCCTGAACACAAACAGTGCTTGCAACAAATCCGACAGCCTGTTGCTTCAGTACTGGGCTGTTAATTAGATGCTTTCTCAAGCTAGGCTGAAAGGAGTGGTACTCTGGGGGGGACAGAAATTAAAGCCGAGCAAGTACACTTTGCACTTGCAGTCGGACAAATTCCACATGGGAGCTGGAATGTGGCCAGGGGCTCACGCTGCAAACTCTTGCAGAAAGCTCCGTTGAAGCTACAGTTGAGCGTAAATAGCAAGGCTGCTGAAATAACCAATCTACCTAATCATAAACCATGTATTATGTACACTCCAGAGCCCTGAAGGAGCTTTCGGATAAGGTTAGAAGTCTTCTTCACAAGTCATCTGGAATAGAACCAGTGAGCTTTGCTACATGGCTTTTAATGACCAGCACCAGAAATGTTCTACAAAAGTTCCAAAAAGAGAAGAGACCCCTCAGGCCACAGCAGTGGGGATTGTTATTTTTTCTTTCTTTCCTTTTCATGAAATTTCCCTTTACTTTATGCAGTGTTTTGTTAGGCTCAGTTGCTCTCTTTCTTACTTCGTGCTAGCTGCGTGCTCAAGCTGACGTGTGTAATACCACCATTCTTCTCATCTGATGTCTTGTGGCTCCGAACTGCCAATGTGATGCTTATCAAAAAGGGGGGAAAGTCTGAGGCCAGCAGAAATTCCCGAAACAAGAAGAATTAAGATCCAGTGAAAACAACGGGATGTGGTATGAGCAGCATCTCTCTAGCACCCGTTGAAGCGAAACAGGGAAAAAGTGCCCTCTTTACTTGCCTTTTCCTTGTTTGCTTTTCTAAGCATTTGCTCTTGGCTCCTGCAAAAGTTACAGAAATAAAGCGGATGGATCTTTTGGTCCTTAAATAAGCTCAGTGGTCTGGGAGACCTTCTGAGAATCCTTCCAACCTGAATTACCCTGTGAGCCCTAGTGCTGGGTCACAGGGGAACTATGAACGGATTCTAGGTAAAGTGCTGAGGTTGGAGCCTTGTCGTGTTACCCAGATAAAACACTGTGCAGCTCGGCAAGCCTCCAAGGCAGGCTAATCCTAAGTGGCTGGGAGGGCAGCCCTGCTTGCCCTTGCTTCTGCCTCTCGGGGAGGTTTTCTTCAGGAGAACTAAGTCATGCGACTTGTAACCCCTTTTGTTTTGCAGGGCGAGTTGCCATGAATGGCAGTGGAAGAAGGCCCCAGGGGGAAACAGAGCTTGTCTTGTGTAAGGCACTGTCTCTGCACGGCAGTGACAGCGCAGGCTGGAGCACCCAGAGGTCTCTGTCATTTCAGGGCAAGTTGCCAATGTGCTATTTTTCAAGCTGAAATTGTGAGGGATGCTCAGCAGTTTCACCTTGCTGCTGGACTGCACTAGCACAGGGCTTTTTCTGCCAACTTACCATTCTGGGAGCAGTGGACGGGCTTGTTTTTCTTATCACTTCTTCTACTGACATTTTTTATTTAGCATTTTGAATATTTTTAGCTGAAATTTGTGCTATTCTCTGCCATCTTGTTAGTCTTTCAAGCAGCTCTTTCAGCTCCAATAGAATATTCATTGATTTTCATTACAGTGGAAGGAAAAAGAGGACAAGAAAAAGTCTCTCCTGCTCTCCTCTCTCCTTTCTCCTCCTACCTGGGTTGTCTGGGGAGTAACTGCAGCGTCAGGAGCACATTATGAGTCAGTTCATCTCTTAGACTACTTTGCTTACACAATCTTGAACCTGAGCAGTGATTAACTTCCTCTCTCTGAACAGATACAGTGTTTTAACCGACTCCTAATAACTTGGCCAAAAGAATGCACCGTGGGGCCTTTTCTCTTTTATCAGCAGTCACCAAACATTTGTCTTTCGTATTGTATTACAGAGTAGTAGCCGCGAATTTCACTCTCAACTGTGTGGGATTCCATGACAAAATAGGGAAATGAGCCATTGGGAGAAGGTAAAAAGTCAGCATAAATCACAAGAAAGTCTGGCTCCGTTTGTATTTACAAGGAATTAATTGGTTTTAATTTCCTGTGCTTTGCACAATAATCTGGGTAATTCAAAACTCCTGCTCCTGCCCAAATTCCATCCCTATGCCTGTCAGAGGGGGGGTCTCCAGCAGGCATTCGCATGTAGGGAGAGAGAGAAAAAGAAAGGGAGAGCCCTCCATCTGAAGCAGCACAGAGCTTTCATAAATCCTGCAACCATGTCAGGAACAAGCAAACTGAGAGTGGCAAGCAGTTGTAGGGAAGCCCAGTTCATGCATTGTTCCCATAGCTGATAGCCGATTCTTATCTCAGTTTTGAAATATAGGATTTTCTTTCTGGTAGAAATCCTTAATTCCGTTTTTCTGAGTTGTTTTTGCAATCAGATACGGGTTGATAGGGGGCTTTTGTTATTATTTGTTATTCTTATCATACTTCATTTATATTCCAAGAATATTCAGAGGTTTCAGCTGGGTGGGATCCCATTTTGCTTTTTGTAGTACAATTTTACAGAGGCTTGAATTTAATTTACTGTGGAGCTCCGGTGACACGCAGTTGCTCTTCCCAAGGTGCAGAGCAGAGATTAGAGGGTAAATAACACCCGGTGGTGGCAGAGGGTACCTCCAGAGGGCACCAGCTCAGCTTTGGGCTGCACTGGGAGGGTTCGGGCAGCCTTGAGCACCCTTTGGTGCACCAGCAGGGTCGGGCAATGCCACAAAGCTGTCGTGAGCATCTGATGGCTGCCCACGCTGCCTCTGCCCACGACAAAACAGTCGTCTGACTGAAGTGGGAGCACCGGCAGCAGACCCGTGGTAGGCAGGAAGGCTGGGAGACAGGTTCTGTTTCAGCAGGGACCAGTAAGGGGTGTTACACAAAGACAAATACAAGCACCACTGAGGCCAGGGCAGGATGGAGAATGCCACTACTGCCGTGCTACCGGAGCTGCTGCTGCCTCGAACGGCTTCCGTGGGGTGCTCACAGGTCATCTGCAGGAGGAGCTCCGGGAGGTCAGCGTGGCCGCCGGACGGCATTGTTGCTCCCCCCACTGCCCCCTTACATGGCTCACTGGCAGCGTGATCTCCAAACCCTGGTGACCCTGCACTGCAATGGATTCCAGAGAAAAGATTTAAAAATAGATCGCAGGGCTATTTCTAGTGTCTGTGGGAGTTTTTGAGGGGGCTGAGCAGTGGAAAAACAAAACGGCTGGTGACGTTATTCCACTGGGATAAACGCATTTCTCCAGAAGGAGCGTGCTGGTGGTGCAAGCACCAGGCTGAAGTCAGGCATTTCCCCCAAAGCAGGTGCAGCCTGGGCAGCACCCGACTAAGCTTCGCCTCGTCAGTGCACTGACATGACATCTCAGCCCCGGAGGATCAGGCTGCTGAGGGAAGAAGAGAGTTCAGCCCCTTGGTACCTTCAGGTTTCTGGCAGGGAGAAGTTAATTCACCTAAACTCCTCTGAAAAGTTGGAAAGCGACTCGGGGTCCACCAGCCTGTTTGCCAGTGGAGATCAAGTGAAAATCTAAATGTTGAGGCAGGATTTGTGATCATGTCACACTACAGGTTATTCTAGCATCTTTGCCCAGCATACACCCCAAGCTTTTACTTGGGGTGCAAAGCTTTTAGTGCCATGGCAAAGTTTATACAAAGCACGCTCGGGGCCTTATGCTTTTGGGCTTGCCCCGGCTGGTGTCTCAGGAACTATCTGCCTCTTACCCACAGCGGCACCAGCCCCCAGCCTTCCCTTCATGGGCAAGAATCTCTCTAGCCAAGCCCTATTCATCTTCTCATCTGTTTTGGTGGAAATGAAATGCTTCCGCCATAGCCACTGTCAGGAATTTAGGCTGGTGATTCGTTTCCTTCTTAATTAAAAATGCACGATTAAAACATTTGTGTCTCAAAACGTTGATACGTCGATCTTAAACTAAAAAGTCTGAAATGCTGCCTCATTGTGGGGAAAGAAACCAACACGACGACTCCGTAACTTGTGCCAATTCGGTATTTTCTTGTAAAATAATCTTCTCCGAAAGGCACAAAATGAAAATAAAACCTAGTTCTGAAAGTTGCAACCATTGTCCCAGCCCTTTGAACCTGCCCTTATGCCAATTGCCTGTTTAGTTGCAGCAGCGTTGGCTTTAGTCACTGAGTATTGCAAAGCCCTGTGACTAGCTCGGGAACACGCTGCTTTGAGTAACCCATCCAGACATAGCTGGCAGGACTCAGAGCAGAAACAAACCCACGTGAAGACTCACACTTGGAAGTGAAGGGTAAAATAAATGGCCTGCCTCAAAAGGCATCGTGTGGACCTCTTATGTCTGTGCTTTATCTCTCAGAGGTGACCCTTGAAGGGCTTTTTCTTAGGTAAATGAGAGTTCGGGCTTTGGAGAACATCTTTTTGGGGCTTAAACTCCCTTCTGGCTCCATATGGCATTGGGTAGTACACAGAAGCTGTAACGGGAGGTGAACTCCTTCCCCCATATGGCACCGGCTTCGTTATCCTTGGATCACATTTTGCTACTAGTACATTGGTACTCCTGTGTAACAAGAATGGTGACAAGCTTTAGTGAGCACTTGGCTGGTTAGTCTGGTTTGAAATGTGCTGAATTCCTTCTGAGCAACGGAGTCAAACAACACAGGACAAACGAGAGGCAAAGGGGTGCAGAGCGATGCTGTGAGCGAGCTTAGCCCTTGGAATTGGCTTCATGGGGAAGAACAGAAATGGTGCCAATGAGACATTTCTCTTCCAGGGCAATTCTGCACTCTTTGTTTTAACATTGTTATTTTGATGCAAGTTCTACCAGCCAACATGCACTCATCCAGAAAGTGAGTACAGAAATGATTCAGTTTAGTCTGGTTAAGCACTTTAACAAGGCTGTCCCTGGACTCTTTGCCTTTTTTAAGCTCCCATTTCTCCTAAAAGCATGATGCGCGTCCTGATCTCACTGCTAAAGAATTCCTGTGTTAAAAGGTTAAGAACATATTTGTTTGGATTTGTGTTCTTTGGAGCACTTGCATGTTCACCTCCTCCCTCCTTAAAGGGCACTGCAAAGGCTAATGGCTCGGGCAGGGATCTAAAGGCACAGCAGCTCCCAGTGACAGCAGCCCTGGATGCGGGCTGAATATTGGCCTTGCTCACCTTTGCTATGTCCAGCGAATTAACTGGAGGTCGACCATTTTCCTGAGTCAGAGAGAAGCTTCAGGCCATTGCGAGACTACAAAGGACTAAGCTTTTGCTAGAGGTTTTGTGAGGACAGTGCTCAGCTGTCCTGAGTGTTGCTTTAAAACCCAGGCAGCTAAACCTGGGGCCTGAATCCGTAGCTGGAAAAGGCAAAATGGGCATCAGCTCTGCTGCTGGCTACGTCAAACTCAGCTGGGCACTGGCAGGACCCAGCCTTGCATGTGGTGAAGAGCCTGGACTCTGTGTGGTTTGGAGAGCTCTGAAAACACAACGCCCAGGGATTTTCAGTTCAGTCCACACTCACCAGCTCTATGCAGCTTTAGAGTCAGCCACATTGGCAGCACCTAGGTTTTGTGCAGTGCCCCTGCGTTGCTTACCTGAGACGTAGAACTCGATGCTCCTCTCCTCTTCGCCAATTTTGTTTGAAGCCACACAGTAATAGATCCCCGATGTGCTGCTGTTTTCCATGGTTAGCGTGCTCACAATCTGCCAGGCAAGGAGAGAAAAATTAAAGGTGCTGAATGTAGGGTAGGCATAGCAGGGGGGGTTGGGAGTAGTGGGTAAGAGTATAATTGGTGGCAGAGTAGTTAACAAAGGAGCTTCTAGCCATGAGTGAAACTCACAAGCATACAAGTGCTCGTATTAGCTTATTGGTCTCGTCTCACATCACCTCATCCCAGTTAATTCTCTCCTTGTTCCTTCCCCATGTGAAAAACAGGGTTGCCCTCTGACATGCTGCCAAGGTTTGTGTACAACAATGTCAGCAAAGAGCCCAGAGTGAAGGACCTGAAAGATTCAGCCAGGACAGTGCAAATCAGCCCCACAGCCACCTCCTTTCTTTTCAGCTTCTCAGTTACGGTTTCCATGGGTGACAGGATGCGCACACTTGCACGGGAAGCAGGTCATTCACAGGGCTGTGATGGCAGGGTTTTGCTTTGTCTGGATATAACCCCAGAGAAGGGGGTGATGCGGCCCCTTTGGCCCCCAGCTCGCTCTTACGAGTGGTCCTGGGAAGCACCTTGATCCCGTAACCCTTCCCCTGAGCCCCGCTGGAACCTGCGCGGTGCCGAAGGAGCCCTGGAGAAGCCGCGTGGTAGGACACTGGGCAAATGCACGAGGAAGGGGCGGTTCGTGACGGGGAAGGGAGGAACACGTGTCCTGAGCTTCACCACACAGAAGAAGGAAGCAGCTCAGTCACTCGTGGGGGCTGAATTCACACACCTCTTCAACAGCTTGTGCTCTTTGAACATCCTAAGCCCTGCCTCGATACAGGGCCTGGCTAACGAGGAGCCAGCCATCCGGCACTCCCCTCTCCCTGCAGCGATGCGCCATCACAGGCCTATGGAGAACTATCCATGGGTCGTGGCTTTCATTATTTCTAGTTCTTCCTTTGGACTGCTAGCAAGAAAGTAGGGTCTGGGCCACCGTAGCAGAGATGTTCCTGCAAGATTGCTTTGCTTTCCCTGCAGCCATTCACTCGAGGAACTCTGAGCCCTCACATTTGGAACAAATACCACTTTCTGTGCTGTCCTCTCTTAACGACTTTGAGGATCAAAACTTATAACACCCTCTGGCCGTTTGTCCTTATCTCCAGAGAGTGCTTTGAAGTGCACAAAAGCATCTCTCGACTTTCTTATTAATATCCTAAACTAAACTCACACAAGACATTCCTTTGCTCCTTATAAAGCTTCACCATGACTGCGTCTATAGCTGTGCGGGATGTATTATCAGAGAGTTATTTAAGATTTTCTGAGCTTTGGCACTTTAAATCCTGTAGGGAAATGAGTTTCAAAGGTTTTGATCCCGTATGCATTTTACATTCTGAAGGGGAGTGTTTTCCTTTGCACCTCAGCAGAATAGTGGGTAAGTGGAAAAGTATCCACTTTGCATGGTTACGGACCACGGAAATTAACCAAAAATGGGAACAACCCAAATTTAGGGGTGAAAATAGGAGACCAGCAAACCCAGCTCCCTCTGGTGTCCACCAAAGAAAGAGCTGTGCAGTTCTGCTTTATTTATGATATGAAAATAGTTCTAACGCGGGTGCTGAACCACCCAGGGAGGCAGTTTACTCCTCTTCCTTGCTCTATTCCTGTAGCAGGGGGCCTGATGCTACAGGTTAGTAACAAGCACGTGCTCAGAGCACTGCCCCCTGACTTTGAGGCCTAGACGCTGCTTTTTGAACTTCTGCTGAGTCACAAGAAAGATCTTTCTTCTCGTGATCACTTGATCTAACGATTTTATATTTGAGAATAGAAAAAGTCCCTGTAAATGTATGAGCTGAAACTGATTCTCCAAGGACAGAAGAGGATAAATTTGGACAGCTTTTTAACAGCTATTAGTCTTGCAGAGTGACAGTTCTAGATCGGAAGTCAAGAATAACACTGTAGAGCCAGTTCAAATTATAAAGGGGGATGTAATTATCCATTTTGGACTACGGCCAAAGTTGCAGGGGTGATACCGTGACTCTTCTAAAAACGGTTGCAATGCCTCGAGCTGCATTTGGTGGCCCAGAGGTAAATGCACCCACACGCTCACGCACACACACCACACGCAGATGCCAACAGCTCCAGCTATGTAGGTCAAGAAAAGTCTGACATGGTAATAGGAAAAAAAAAAAAAAAAAGGAGCCAAATAGCTGTAACAGGACCTCGTCCTAGCTAATCTCAGATGTATCTAGATGTGAAGGTGAAAAAGATGTTAAGGTGGAGGGAAACAAGCCTGGTCTGTGGGCAGTGTATTGGGAAAAAATCACTGTGGAAAGGAGAAAAAGGAAATTTCTTGTTTGTGTGCTCAGACTCCCTGCTCTGCGCTGGGATACCCGTTCAACACACAGCCGAGCACAAAAGGGAGCTCATTTTGCTCTCACCTTCCAGCTAGCACCTCCCAGAGTCCTCCAGACTGGGACTTCCAAAGCAGCAGCATCCAGCAGAAAACGGTGTGTAATTTCTGAGCCAGAAGTGAGTGGAGTGGTTTTTTTTCTAATAAGAGGAATCCCTCGAACTCAGTATGCATCAGCTTTTCGCTCTGTGTGCTCCTGGGTAATCCCTGAGACTGGGAGTCCAGTTATCTTTGCAGCATCGTGAGTAAAGCCCTCGGCTGCCAAACTGCCCTAATCCTGGTTTAATCTTCAAGAGGCTGATGCTTTGGAACACAAACATGTGGACCAAAAGGCATCCAAATTTTCTTCCCCTTCATAAAACCACACGGTTCTGACTTTTACCAGAACGAACACGAAAGAAGCAGTTAGGGAGCCAGCAGCGTGGCTGCTTTTGGAAGTATCTGGACAAATCAGTCAAGGATATCGCTTCGAAAAGTAGCCCCTACTAATCCAGATGTTAAAATACCCTAACGTTCACAATGCAAATGTTCGGGCAGTTCTTCATCACCTGGTACTGGAGCCAGTCCAAGCTGAACAAACAATCTCTGGGGCATCTGTCTGTACTTGGTCATCATGGCAGGGCTGAGGGGGTTCTTCTAAATGCCACCCGTGCCTCCAGTGCAAGCGTTTCAATGTATGCAGAAAGGAGCTGAACGGGAAAACAGTCTGAACTCGAGCGGCTGAGTGTAGGAATCTTTTCCTCTTATTAACAGTGAAAACTGTTGGCAGGATTTCCTCTCTCAGTGGAGGGGCAGAGTCCCAGCATTTGGGAACCTTTAGCATGGCAAAAAAAAATAATAATCTGCGGAATTAACCTACTTCATGTGCTTAGGCCATGCAGCTGGCAGAGAGCTTTCCATTCCCGGGTTCACAGCCAGGAGAGCAAAGTTTGCAACACGTTGGCATTTATTCGCTGCAGCGATCAGAAAGACAGAGCTGCATGGGACCCCAGTGGGCTCCCACCCCTCCTCCAAGCAAGGCTCGCTGCAGAGCCATCCCTGAGCGTTGCCCTCAGACAGCCCTGCTCCCAGACAGCCCAGGCCTTGCCAGTCAGGTGCAACAGCGGCACCAATGGGAAATCTGCAATTACATCAAAAAATTGCATCCCTTCAGCCAAACTACAGTTCCCGAACTGCTGACAGCCTGGAAGTTAGCGCTTCTAAGTTTGCTCTCCACCCAATATCCCAGTGGAGAGCAGTTCAGACCGACTGACACTTTAACCCTTGCCAATGCACTCCAGCCCCAGATGGCAGCACGGGCTCGGGGGCTGTTGAGTCCTTCACTTCTGTGCAGGCTGCGCTGGAACCAATGGAATTAATAACAACTTATTGGCATGTAGCGTCTAGACATCTTCCTAGTGGGAGCTGGCCTGAGATCCTGTGAGCTCACTGCATGCCAAACACCAAACATCCTTCAGACCATAACCAGTTTTGATTGCCTGTGTTGGATTTGGAAGTAAAGGGCTCCATTTCCTATTACTTAACCTAAAGGCCACCCAATACTGCACGCCCAAGGAAGGGCTTATTAGCTAATAAATAATCACTGTAAAAGAACAAACCAGATTTAAAACTCAGTAAGAAAAGAAATAAAACGACTGATCTCTGAAGAACAGCAACGGCAAGTAAATAGACATTGCTGCTGAGTTCAGTAAAGCCCATATGCCTTGGCTGTAACATTCCCAAGCTGATAAAAACAAGCCACTTTAGAAGCAGCCAAATAACATTCCACAGCCCCATGCCATGAGTGTTTTAAGACATCTTGTAGTAAGGACAGAGCAGCAAGGCCTTTTTCTCAAGCTGGAGCCAGCATGAATTAATCTATCTTGATATTCCTTGCTTTCTCTTTTCTTTGTCTAATCCCTCCCTCCAACAGCTCTCGTTAACAATTCTCTCTTTCACTTCGTTAGCTGTATGTGGGCAAGGATGAGGAGTAAAAAAGTGGGTGGAAAACTTCTCAGCTGTCTAACTCTGGCAGAGCTGGGGTGGAGGTGGCTAGAGGGAGATGAAATTAATAGGAGCTTGACTAGGGACCCCTCAAGGAAAAATTCAGCTAGCTCCCAATCCATCTACTTGAATGGCAGAGAATAGCACTTATTTTTATAGCCTGACAATTCCGATTCATGGTTTTATTCATCCATTCAAAACATGCTAAAGGATGGACTGAGGACAAGTGATAAGAGCAGTCTGTCAGTTGAATGAGAGCTTGTAGTGTTTGCTTTCCTCTCTGCCAGTGGGAGTTTCCCTCCCTCAGAGTGCGGCAGAGCTGAGGGTAGTGCTGGGTGATGGGAGAGGTGCTGAACGGGGCAGAAAACTGCGGAAAAGCAGAGGTCTGAGGTTGCTATTGCATTACTGGTGCACATTTCTACTACGGATGGACTGAGCGCTCTCAGGGGTGACGTGCAGGTGCTGGCCAGCCTCGAGCAGTGACCACCCCGTGCCTTCCCCTCGCGCCCAAGTCATGGCAGTCATGAATCGCAGAGGCTGGGGAGGACAGAGGGCCCCAGAAGTTTCCCCAGAAGACTTGCCTAGGACACTCGGGGCTGTGTGCTCCTGTGCTTGTGCTTGGGCAGTGCCTGAAACGTCCAGGTGAGTCTCCCACACTAGGGACACTTCATTCACACCCCCAGAGGCAGCTCACCTTCCCCTGCCAGAGTCTAACGTGGCAAGTTTGTGGGAGCTCACCGAAACCAGCACCCACGCAGGGTGACATTTAAACAGCGCTGCTGAGCTGTTCACATGCTCGTCACCAAACCCACCCCGCTGCTCTAATATCATCCTTTTGTTCCTCCACAAGGCTTAAGCCTGGCACTTTGGGGTCACTTTGTGGAGTGGTTATCAATTTCCCCAGCAAAACTGATTCATGAGTTTCACTGCAAAAACATGCACATGGCCGGGTCACGCTCTCATATAGACACGAGAGAGAGGAGAGGTGGCAAGAAACCTGCAAGGAGGGCTGAATTCTGTAGAGATCTTACTGTTCTTTTCTCTCAGGCTCAAAGCACTAAGATCAGTTTACTAACAGGAAAGAAAATAAAATAGCAAGGTAGCGCCTTGCAACGCGAAGAGGAATTGCAAGCAATTCATGCAAACAAGGGCGTTTCATCTGTCATTAAAAAGCGGTCTTCAGAAGCAGCTACACAGCAGCTTAAATCACGGAGTGAAAACTTTAGTGTTGACTTAAAACTGCCAAGCTGATGAAGCTGGCACAATGTCATTGCTGCAAGCAGCATTTTACCAACATTTCGACGAACTACTTCATACTGTTAGTGATAACCACGCGCTTTCCTTTGGGAATGAGACAGCCTTTAGGATGACAGGAGGGGGTGAATTCATCTCTCTGTCTTGGAATATTAATGGAATAATCACTGTGGCAAAGATGACAAGAGACCTCAGTCATACATGCCACTTTCACCAAACAGATGCCTACAGATCTCAGTGTGCGCCTGCGCTACTGGAAAAATCCCTGCTTGCTGCCTCGGCAAGCTTGTTCTTACGCAAGACTCTGGATCTGGGAATTTCTGGGGATTTGTTCCCATATTCTTAGCAGCTCTAAAAAGTTTATGCATGCTTTCAAATGTCAGTGAATAAACGTGGCGCTCCAGTTCTTTGAGGGCAACCTGCAGGGACACTGAGCTGAAATCTCAGGGACGAGGTAAATTCCACCTTCTGCTCTGAGACTCCAGCTATTGTCGGACGGACTCAACTCACACAGGAAAAATAACCAATCTCAGCTAATCCCAGCTTCATAACACTGCCAATAAAAGCCACACTCAGTCAGACTCCAACGTCTTTATTATTTCATGTGGCTAGTCAATGCAGATGAATTACTTGCTAGGGCATAGTGGGAACAGATTGGGTTGTTTCCTGTCTATGTATTTTCTGGTGGGAATAACGACTGATAAAAAGCAAGGAAAAGTCTGAAGGCTATGGGATTTCATCAGTATCTTTTTTGAGTTATATTCTATTATCCAAAGATAATAGAATAGATAGCCTTGGACTTCAGAAAGAGGGAAGGAGAGGAATTGTCTGCTAATGCAAGCGGGGAGACAAAGTGCCGAAATCTGAGATCCATAAAGTCTAGTTTTATTACTTTGAATAAATCTTAATCAGGACATAAAAATTATTAGGGAACACCTCAGAACGTGTTTTCAACCACTGGATCAGCAGATGAAAATAATGAATATATTATAAATTGTAAAATTATGTAACTTGGAAAGAAGTATTGTTATGAAACTTTAATAATGAAATATGTAAAAGCTTAAGCTGAAGGGTGTGGGCTGAGCTTTTGAACATGTCTAAAAACGGAACACTTCAGGATGCCTGGAGCCTAAGGAAAGGGCAGAGGTGGCTGAGCGATGTGGACTAGCAGCCTCAGGGCTGTCTGTGGTCCTCGAGGTGTAAGTGGCAGCAAAGCTCTTAGGGAACATGAGGAGTCCTTTGGAGGACCTTGGGGGTCCTTGAACCGAGGTTCCCTCATGGCCCCCATTCCCACTGAGTGCCTACCCCCGCGGTGCCTCTCCTCGCCCTGCACTGGCAGGCTCCTGGGCACGTGGGTGATGTCAGGAGCCACCTGTGCAGAGGTGCTGGGGTGTCCTCTGGGGCAGCGGAGCACTATTTCTCCTCGCTTTTATTCTTTCTGGGGAAATCAGGGGATAGGGGAAGGCTGCAAAGTCCCTAATCGTGCACCAATATGGAACAAGGATGCATTTGGAGTGCTGCACTGAATCCAGGAGCTCTGTGGCACTCCTCAAGCACCTCACTCATAGAGACTGCAGCCACATCCCATCATTAAGCCTGTGATCAAACACAAATTTCACCCTCTTATCTATTTACCTTAGCAGAGTTGGGAAAAGATGAAATGGGAGGGGCATACATAGGCATAAGCATAAAATAAAGAAAAATGTTGTTAATTTTGATTGAGGTGTCTTGCTATCCCAGGATGTGGGACAATCCAGCAAGCAAGAGAGTTTTTGAGTCACAGCAATGGTGAAACTCTTCACTTTCATGTGGGGACTAACATAAATTTAAGACTGATCATCAGACATAAAGTAAGTTCTTGGATCATGTATTTTGATGGGCTGTATACATGGAGAGTAACAGGAGCCACAAAAGCCACAAAACTCTTGTCTGGCCATGCAGCAAACAGGAAGGTTTAGAAAAGGAATGAAGTGTACAGGTACATGTTGCCGACCTCCAGTTTTTGCAACCGGAGCTTTGTAGATAGTTGTTTTTACCAAAGATCCAAAAATCTTAAGAGAATATTCTAAAGACAGCCCTTATGCGACACTGTAGTATCCAAGTAAACCCCATTTCTAGGCATCTTCCAGCAAAGGGACAACTCAGGAGTGAAAAATTGGAAGACCAGTTTTTGTCTTCCCAGCCCAACCTCCATGTTTCAGAGCTCTGTTGTAGATTATGTTTAGAACTGGAAAGTCTCCATGAGAAAGAGCAGATGGCTTAGGCACTGATCCTGCCAGATGCTGATTTAGTCTGGACCCGCTCCAGAAAAGCACTTTAGCTTTGCGCTTAACTTTAAGCACGTGAGTACCCCAAGAATTATCACATGCTTAAAGGTACACCAGGATCCGAACTGCAGCACTCAGCACCTTGCAGGTGTCAGCACTAATCTGAATTGCCCGCCTCAAAGCACGTGGAGCTGCAAAACCACTCCTACAGCCACCAACGTCTGTAAGTCCAACAGGGATACGTCAGTGCTCTGAGCAGGACCACAGCAAGGCATCGCCAAGAGTCTGTGAATCTAGAGCAGAAAAGCTTGTGGCAGTTTCTCAAGGGTTAGCGTGGACGTGTAAACGGAATCACTCAGCATCACCCCGTGTCCCTGCAGGTCCCCGAGGCATTTAAGAGATAATTCATGGCTGGGATCTTTGCAGTTCGTGCAGGAAGCGTGCTCCGCCACGATCTGTTCGGAAGGAGAAGCAGGTAGGGAGGCGGAGAAGGAAGGAGGTCTTGCTGCCCTCCTGGGCTCGGTAACATGGTTGGGGACCTAAATGGGAAGGGAACCATCCACGCTTCCAGCTGAAACAGGCGGGCGCTGCGGGCATTCAGACACTCTGAACATCAGCCCAGCTATCTCTGGCCATGGTAGGCCTCTTAAATTACACAGCTGTTCAAGTCCTGCTACTGGGAGAGTAGGCAAGGTTGGGTAGTACAAAGTACTAAGAGCAGAGCATTTTAATGAATTTGATGCCCTTATCGGCTGGGTGCACTTCACAGGACCCCTCTTGCACTGAAGCAATCTTACACTTCCTCAAGGCTGAGGGAGACAGAGAGGTTTTTGACCCAGAAGTCTTTGGAGAGTTTTAAACAGGGCAAGTGACATCATTGCCAGAATCCCAGCATTTATAAACAGCAGAGATCTGAAAATGATCCCAGGGCTGTGGAATTTCAAGCATGCTAACAGCCAGCAGCAGCTTGGGAACCATGGGGAGAGCGCCCTGTGTGAGCGCAGCATCCCCTCTGTAAAGCCCACTGCTATCCCATGACATCAGTGCTCAGCTTTCCATCAGACACATACCTTCCTTTTATCCCCGTGCTTCATGGTCATATTTTCGATGCTCTTGATCTTGTTGCCTATGATCATGTTCTCCTGAACCAGAATTTTTTGCCCATCGGGGTTGCACCTGGAGGTGGAAAAGCAGAGGTGACGTTCAAGAACCCAGCTCACTGCAGATAACCCAAGGAGGCATGATGAAAGTGAGACAATGTCATTCTTAAGTGACAGCCTTAGGTCTTAAAAAATTCTGAAAGCTCTTGCTGATAGAGATCATTACCTCTTTCTAAAACCGCTGGATTCCTTCATCACAGCCTTTTAAAGGTATTTAGGACCCACCTCCACAAAGGTGGCCAAAGATCAACGCATGAGCAGCCAGGAAACCCCCCAGACATTCTGAAGATTGAAAAAAAAAAAAAGAAAATACTGGACACCTAATGATACCACGTTTGTTTCGTCTGGCTAATAAGGGAGATACTCCAGCTCAATGCAGCTATGGCTCTTTAAGTGCTCTTTCGAGCACTTGCAGTGCATTTCAAACTTCAAAATGCCGGTCATTCAAAACAGTGTGGGGATGGGTGTCACTGAGCACGGCTGGCTGGCTGCTGAGCCTCCTGACATAAAATGCAGGCTGAGGGAGTGGAACGGGTAAGTACTGGGCTAGCAATACCAGAAGGCTCCTTTCATATTGCGTATTCACCAAAAGACAGCTATATCTCTGTCAGTTCTCTGTCTTAATTTCTGAGTTACGGTTGAAGAGCAGTGTATGGAATGCTGCACATGTCATGCTGCAGGGTGTATCTGCACCACCCGAGGTAAAGGGCTTTTCTGTCTTCCTTAACACCAGCCCTTTAAATAACTGAGCAGATCCACAAGCCTTCTCTAGCTTAGGAGCACAAAGGCTTTGGCAGGCTGGAGCTCCAGGGATGCTGGCTGAGGGCACTGCCAGCTGTGCCACTCCAGGAAATTTCTTATTTTCAAATTTCTAGTTCGTCTCCGGTCCAAGGTAGGTGTTGGGAACTGGGACCCTGTGACAGCAAACTGCTGAAGTCAGCTCAGTTCCACAGCTAGCTGCAGTTGGACGGTGTGCAAGTCATCGCGATGCACGGCAGAAAAAAGCGTCCTTAATCACCTCCTCCGCCCACGGGCAGTCCCAGCAGCCTTGGAGACCACAACAGCAAATGAGGACTGTAGGAGGGAAAATGCATATAGACTTCTACAGGTGATGAGCAAGGGCTGATACTGCAGGAAACGAGTCTGTAAACCAGCCATGCCTTTGCCAAATACGCACAAGACACATGATTAACACCCGGGGCTAAGGGAGGGTTTACAGCTCTCCGAACAGCCTCGTTAGAAGATGCCGTGGGTGACTTCCTGCAGGGCACAATGCCGTCTTCAGGATGAAGGGAAAAAACTCAACGGAAGCAAATCATATCACAGCTCTAAGGAACAATGATCGAGTCTGGGGATTCAAAGTGCACCAGTGAGGAGGGGGGAGAGAAAGAGAGAGAGAGAGGAAGTGAGACAACAGGAGGAAATGGGGGCTGTGTCATTTCCCACAGGAATCCTCCTACAGCTTCTGCTGGGAAAAGATAAGGCTGCCCCGGGGGCCAGAAGAGGTAGACGCCACTCTGCAATTGTATTTAAATTGATAAGATCAGAGAGTCAGAGAGCTGGAACAAGGGTTATACAAGGTCTTTGCTACCAGGTCCCTGGTTCGAAACTGGTGTAGTTCAGTATTCATGAGCACTTTTATCTCCCTGGACAGAAAGGTCTGGAAAAGATTTCATGTCATCACTGTGGCTTTCCAATGATTGCATGATGTTGCCTTAGGGTATTTCTGCCCTGCTCTGGTCGAACACCTCCAAAGAAGCAGCTTCAGCTTGTGTGCCTTGATGCCAACCACCCTACCTAAGCCTCCAAATCTCTGCCATGTAATTCCCAACGGTGCAGTGTAACTCCTGGCCAAGTGCTAAACACGGTAACAGGCTACTTCCCCAGGGGAAGGACATCGGGTCCTTTCTTCAACCCAACCTGAGACAACATCACCTAACCTTTAACTGCTGCTGTAGGCAGCCTGGGCTTCTCTTTGTGGCTTTTCCCTGCCTCATGACAGGGAAATGGTTACAGGTGGCTCCTCTGCAGCCCCTGGTGCTCTCCGCTCAGAGCTGAGCCGAGACCTCTCCCCGCAGGTCACCCTGCTTACATAGCAAGAGGAAAGAAAGCGTCTACTTGTATGAGGTGAATCTCAGAAGGCATCTTTCATTTTAACTTGCCTCCTTCCTTTCTGACAGTTTTGACCCAGTGACTTCCTTCTGTTTCTTGACACCTGAGGCCACCTCCAGACCCCTAGCAAAGGGCCCTCAGTACGGCGTGAAGGCCTGGTTACCTTCGGCACCTTGGGCAGTGCAGGTGCTTCCACGGGAGACAACAATTAGTGTGCACTCATAAGTGGCAAAAAGTCCAGATGGCAACTAAACAAACCCAAGTCTTTGGCAGGTTTGCTTGACGATAGCTCTTAGAGGCAGAAGATGTGTGTTACCTCTACACAGGGAACCTCTCTGTATAGGCTGTGCCCAAGAGGTGCAAGGAAAGGTGGTGGTAAGGCAGAGGGACACTGCTGGCTGCCTTAAAGAACGTTCAGATCTGCTCTTTAGTCACTTTAACCTTATTTGATGATTTGGATATTATAGAAGGTGCTTGTAACTGCAGAAAGATCAGAAGCAATAGAAGTCTGTTGGGCTCATAACCCTGTAGCCTTTGGGTGGGGAATCACTGCTTGTGATTTTTAATTAAAAGAAAGAAGATGGACTGGAAAGAAAAGCTGACTCGAATGCCCCAGGCTGTTTGGCATTGTGTTCACCGTCAGGTGGGAGCTCCCCGAATGGGCACTTACAGGGTGTCTGTGAGACTGCAGGGCTGCCACTTCCACTCGATCTTCGGGTCGGGATTCCCGCTTACGGTGCACTGGATTTTGTGTTTGCTTCTTAATTCCACCCGCTCAATCTTATCGAAATCAGTTTCCTTTTCGTAGATCTTGGGTCTCTCTGAAGAAAAAACAACACAACATCAACAAAATAAGCCCAAAAGGGCAAGTTTACATCCGTGGTTGTGGTCCTGCTTCCATCAAAGGTTTCAAAACCCTTTGCTCTCACCACTAACAGTGATGATTTAGGGAGGTTGAAGTTGTAGGGCAATTACCAGCAATACCGAAAGCACCCACACCCACAGGAACACAGGCACCGCTTCGGCTGGTTTAGAAAACACATGAAAACACCGCCACATTCACCCTAATTGCTTTCAAGTGCCATCGTGGACCTGCTCCACTTCTAGAAATGGTGTGCCGTGAACATCTGTTGACTGGGGACTGCAGGATCAGGCTGTTAGTGTATGTACCGTGGACAAAACAGCATTCAACTTCTGGTGTCCCCTCCTGAGAGGAACTTTACCAAACAGCTGCTGCTCTACAGCATTGTTATCATTGTGCACGGTTCTCCGCAGGGCCCGTGCAAAGGAGTCCTTTTGATCTGAAAACTTTGCTTTCCTTTTCTGTTTACATGTAGCACGCACTGGATGAGGGGGAGAAGAAGGCACAGAAGAAGTGGCAGCGAGAAGCCCCTTGTAGAATAACGCCAAGACATCCTCGCCAGAGGAACAGCAAAACCATTAAAAACGTCACTGCGTTATTCGCGTCTGGAGGGGCTGCAAGATCACACCCTGGGGCTGGAAATCTCCCAAGAGCCAACTTATGTGTGACACTTGCCGGGCTGCTTGTTGCCAGCAGGAAAGCAATGCTTTGTCCCATCTACTTCCAGCTCCCACAGGAACATGCGAAAATGAGAAATAATGTTAAAAAAAATCCCCAAAGTGAACTGAACTTTTCATAACCTCAGACAGGGTGGGTTTGAGATTGGGGTGAAAGCACAGGCTCTTCCCTTGTGCAGACAGCTCTGCCCATCCCTGGCCATATCTCTTTGTCTGCTTCTCATAACAGGAAATCAAACAGATTTATTGGTTGGGGTCCCTCTGTGGAACACCTCTGTGCGCTGCTTTACACTGAGGGCTTTTGACAAGTTGGGAAGTGAATGCAGATTAGATTTCTATTTTTTGGGCTAACTTATTTTTTCTGCTGTCAAGGAGGCCCCAGATATATAAACAGGAGCTGCTGCCCACCTCATCAATCTTGAGCCCTTTCCCTCTTTTTTTTTTTTCTTTTTTTCCTATTTTTTTCCCCTCCCAGCCTGCTACTCTTGCAAGAGGACTGACCACTCTGATCCCATGTCTCGGTGGGATCCTCGCTTTCCATTTCTCATGGCTGCCAGGTCAGACTCTGAAAGAGCTTCTGACCTCATCGGTGCCTGGAAATACATCAGCATTTCCTTCTCTACCGGATGAAAGGAGCACTGACTGTAGCTCGTTCAGCCATATCCTAACTCCCATTCTATAGGAAAACGTTTGCTGCTTCAGAGAACCTGGATTAGGTCTTGATTGGTGTTTCACTTAAAAAAGCACACCACAGGACCAACAAATGGCAGGATTTGCTTGGTTTTGCTGTTGCGTTGTTTCGTGATTCCGATCCCCTCTGGTTTTGTTCCCCGCTCTGCCTGCAGGTGATGGCCTTCCAGGCTCCAGAAACGAACTCCTCACTCCTTCAGCCTTGCAGGCAGGGTGAGGGGTTGTCTTTTTGTGATGGAGAAGATGAAGAAGGGAGCGGGCAGGACTCTGAAAAACACATCCCCATCTGCAAAGTGGAAGCAGGGCTACCGGCCCCACGTGGCTGCTGCGTTATGCAATGCATCACTGAGCAAGTGTTCGGAGATCTGTGGGTGTACAGGCAATTCACAGGACAAATTATTGGCACTAATGTTGCATTTCCATGTAACTAGCATCTCATTTCCCACCACTAAATTATTTCTGATCATAAAAATAATTCTGCAAAATTCCCCGGAGACAGAAGCACATTTTTCATGGTCTCAGACATTTTTCTTTGCAGTCTCAAATCCTTTGTTCTGCTTGTTTGGACTGAGCTCAAATGTGTAATTTTCTCTCAGAAAAAAAAAAAAAACGACTCAAGTTCAGTGTGAAAGGTTTGCTCAAGTGTTATTTCTGAGTCGAAAGAACAAAGCTTCACACACCTTGGGGAGAGGGACAGTCAGCTGGTGTGTTTGTGTTTGTGTTTGTTTGAACGAGTGTGGGAGACAAAGCAAGTTTGATTGTGATCTTTGAAAATTGGATTTTTCTGGGCGAAATGATGAACGCGTCGAATGTCATTTAAATTCTCCTTCTAAAAAAGAAATAATCATTTTAGCTTGATCTAATTAAAATAAGAACGCACATGAGTGACAAATGAATTCCTAATTCCACAATTACTTTACTGCATGGCATTATTAAATATTACTTGAAACCTGGAATGAGTCAAAATGATTCATCAATTGAAATAATTAGTATTTATGAGGTTTAAGCAATTATTTTCTTAAAACTTGAGGGGCTGGCTAAAAATGCCTCCCCGTCATTTCTTTCAGAGCGCGTTACGACGCAGTTAGCGTGGGGTAACAGGTAATTACAGGCACGGCACTCAGAAATCGAAGGAATTTTTAAGTCGCTTTCTCTCGTTTCCCTTGCGTCGACTGAAGTGGTGGTAGGTGTCATCCTGGAAGCGTCACCCCACCTCCCGCAGTTTTGAAAGCAGCTTCTTTGTGCTTTTAAGGCTGCTGGCAATGGCCCCAGCACGCCTCGGATTTGGGCTGTAGGATGTGGTGGGGGATATTCCTCAACCAAAAACCTTCCCACCCTATGCGCGGTGGGCACGGTGGCCGTCTTACGTACTGTGCCCCCACAGACAGTGAAGGAAGCATTCTCCTTCACGTCAGCTAGATCCTATCTGCAGCAGTTGCCTCCATCAGTGCTTGAAACATTTGGGTCTGTTCAGTCACATCTGCCATGGCAGCTCCTGGCCGTCTGGGTTTCGTCGGGCAGTAACGAGGCAGTTGGCTCAGTGGGCAACCGCAGCAGTCTCGCCGGCAGGAAGGCTCTCTGCATTAGCATGACGAGGAGTTTCTAACCTAAAGCCGGTGATTATCTATTCGACACCTACTGGTGTATTTCTTAGATAATTCTCTCCCTCCTCCAAGCCCTGCTTTGCTTTCTCTTTCATGTTTGCTTACGAAACAGCGCGGTGGCTTATGCACAACCTCCTGTGTATCTTTGCTCGTGGGTAGGTGTGGGGAAAAGCTTGGGGTACAAACCCATCGGTAAGCACTGCCAGAATCCATGTATATTGCTGCTTGCACCCTAAATTACATATCCAAAACAGGGGTTTCATCAACCCAGGTACATTTGCATGTGTATAGCTGTTCTTAAGCATGCAAAAAAAAAAAAAGCTGTTGGGAATGGAGAGCTCTAGCAAGAACTGGACTAACGGCACCACAACAGCTGTACAGAAGCAAGCTGCCTCTGCACGGCACCCTGCAGCACACCTTGCCTCTCCCAGTCACTGCAGCAGAGCCTCCTTTCTTCTTGAAGGTCTGTGGCTGTGCCAACCTCCCGTGCCCTCTGCTAGCCTCGCCTTGGGCTCACCGAGCGCCTCCCTGTGAAGTCTTGCCCCGACCCAGCAGTCCTGTCTGCTACATGGTGGGGTGCTGAGCTGCAAGAGGAGAGCCCTCAGTACCCTCCCCTCCTGACCTGAAGTTTCCCTCGCCATTCCACTCTCTGCTTCCCACCTGTCCCCAGAGACCTGCCTGCTTACTTCCAGCCTCTGCCTCCCATCCCTTGCCCGTTGCCTTCCCCATGCCGAGTTTCCTCAAGCAGAAGCCAAACAAACCTTAAAAGCTTTCTCGTCTCTGGCCGCTTTTGCAATGTGCAATGTTCAGATGGCTTTAAATGTATCGAAATAAATGGGTTTTTGTCCTCTCTGGCTTAAAGTGTGATCGTATCCCCAGCTCTCTTTGCAGAGGTGCACTTGCTGGTGTGAGAGATGACCTGAATAACTAAAGACTTCGCTGCTACTGCACTGTGAAATGCAATCAGAAAGCAGTTCTGCTTACTGTAAGTTTCAAATTGATCAGCATTATGTAAATCTCACCTTACTTTCTTGTGTAAAGGTTAGTCTGTGGCGTTAGGAGCAAATAATACAGAAAAGGGCTGGGACATTGGCATCACCCCTTTTGCAGGAGACCCGTGGACCTTTAAATAACTACATTGCAGATGGTGTTAGGGAGTTGAACACTTGTCACCCAGAGAAGTACCCAAATGTAGAGGGCAGCCCCCAGAAAGGCTTGCTGTATTTGCAGAGAAACTTTCCCTTACTTTCAGTGACTGACTGAAATGCTGTTTGCACACCTTCCCCACTACCTTCTCGGCCGGGTTTCGAAAACATCTTTTCACATTGAGCACTTCATTAAAATACCGTAGAGTGGTCCAGTGAGGCATTTAGTCTCAACCTTATGTACTTAGCTGGACATGGGCTTCATTAAATGTATTCACAGAGAGGCCACTCGTTCTCAATTTACCTTTTCTGTTTCTCAAAAGCAAAAATAATTTGCACTTCAGAATCTTTCATCTGATGTTTGTACGGCACTTCACGGAAACAGAGCTCTGCAAGTTGAGCCAGGTGAATGTTTTGTAATGTAGATACGAAACTCATTAATGCAAGTATGGACTGGTCAAGTGATACGGGAAAAGAGGATGAAATTCACCCCCCAAAAAACCACTTAATCTGTGTTCAGCTTGCAAGTGACGATTGTGTTTGTTTTTCTTTTTGTTTTCTTTCTTTTTGTTAAAAGAAAGAAAAATGATTTAAATTAAATGAGCAAAAATGACTTTTGTTTCAGGCTGAACAGAAGACTGAGTTTGACCCCAGCTGATTTTGTCTGGGGGGGGTTGCTTTGCTTTGTTCTGTTTGCTTTTTGTTTTATCCTGCGCAGCACTACATGCCAGGCTGCCGTGGAGTGGGTGCACAGCACTGTCCCCACAGTGCCTCTGGGGAAGCAGATGCCAGGATGAATTGAGTGGCCCAAGTCTATCTGTGAGTCAGTAGCACGGCCAGGAATAGAAGCAGGCTCACCAGTTATCGGTCCCCTTCCTAATCTTCGGTGCCCACACCCTGCTGCTCCATTGTAAGCCGCTCGCACAGGCTGGGAACGCCAGCGGGGTGGAAGCACGTGGAAGAGAAAGCGTTCAGCTGCATACTGCATGGTGAGAGCAATCACAGAGTCCTTGGCCCACCCTACTGGGAATTTGGTGGTTAAATGACACTGCAATTTGGTTTAGTTTACCTAACCTCATACAGTCACTTTTAGATATGTCTCTTGACCTGGTAGGAAGACAGCTGTCTCTGTGTCAGCCCAGCACCTTGCCCAGATGTGCCATTCATCCCTGATGCAGCCAAGCTTTGGGAAAAAGAGGTTTTTATTCTCTGGTCTCTCTCCTTCTTATTTTTTTTGTGGCTTAAACAGAGTTCAAAAGCAAATGTGTAGTGGTGAACTGCTTAATTTTCAGCAGAGCAGACTGCTTTCTAGGATTTTTGTCTGTCCCCTTTGCCTGCTTTTCAAAGGAGAAAACCACCAGTTAATATACCTGCAGGCTTGGCTGCGAGACTGCGTGGAAACCATGTGCTGCCACTTCCCAGCTCCCCCCCTCTGGATTTTAAGGTCTGTCAGGGAGATAGCGCTGCTGCAAAGACGTGAGTTGAATGTTTTAGATTTTTCTGGCAAACTGCAGCAGGCCCCCACCTTCCTATTCCTAAAATTGCTTTGGCTACTTCCAGCAGAATGACAGTGGCTCATCTGGCTTTCGCATCAGAGCCTCTCCTGGGAGCGCGCGGAGGCTGAGGGGAGGCTGGGCTGTGGAGCTGCAAGTGCGCAGGGACCGCGTGATGTCAGTGAGAAAATTCTTCCTAATTTGCTCATAATTAGTGTCTGTTCGTGCTGCTGCATTTTTTCTTTTCTCTCATATATCTCCCAGAACAAGTCAGTTGTTTCTCCCTTGCCCATGCCTGATAAGTGGGCCCAGCAGGACAGGCCGAGCGCCGCCTGATGATGGCCTCGCCGTGCCCAGGAGGAAAGCAAAGCGATGGGGTTGGGGGAGCAACACTGAAGTAACACTTGGAGGGAGACTGGCGGTGTTTTATTTGGGGGTTTCTAGTTTGCTTGGCTGGCTCAGAAGATGGAAAATCAGGTTTTCTAGTTTGGCTTTTCTTGAATGGGTCCTCCTCCAAGGAGCTACTCTGGAGGTGGATATGACATGCAATCCTGGCAGAATATTGAAGCATGAATGCTAGGTGAAGGTAGAGCATTTTATTTAGCCCTGCTTCTTCCACCTGGCTCAGTCCTTTCACCTAATCATCAGTTGGGTTACGTTGATAATCCAAAGAAATTCCTGTGTCTCACAGCATAATGATGTCCAGCTTGGAGATTTCAGTGGCCCTTCGTGCACAAAAGGCCCCGTGAGTCTCCCCTCTGTCCTCAGCTGCCTTTAAATGAGATCCACCGCTCCAAGAGCTCTTTTTCTCTGAACTGGCACAGCCCAGATGTATTAAACTCATCCTGAGGATTCTCCCCCCTCCGCAGACTATTTCTGGATCTGGTTAAGGTTACAGGGTATTGTTCACGTGGATCACCGCGTGTTTATTATGGAGATCACTGGGGACTCCTTTGATGTCAACTCATCCCTTGCAGGCCGAAGTAGGTCAGGCACAGAACCCCGTTTGCCTTTGATTTTAAACCAAATATGCAGAGCTGGCCCGACTACAGAGCAGGGCAACGTACACATCACTAAGTGCTCTGGAGCTAATTCTCCCTAGTACCGGACAGCACCGTACCGCCGTCACCTCGCTGCCGTGACGAGGCGCACATGGCAATGCACACGTGAGCTCTCCGTGCAGTCCTTGCTCAGGGGAGAAGGAATCCCTACGGAGCCTGCGAATTACTGCTGCTCTTGGGTGAGCCTATTGCTAGCACTCAGTCCTGCACTTGTGGGTGCAGTGCAAGAGCTTGGGGGATCAAGGCTCTAAAGGGAATGTAGCTTTCATTGACTAGAGCAGCAGGAACCCAAAGCAACACTTGCTGGAGGAGTCTTGAGGGAGCACAGGAGAGAAACTTTGGGACAAAAGGAGAAAGGCAAAGTGGTGAAGGAGATTATTCATCCCATTTTTTACAATTGTTTCTATACAACCCTCTCTGACAACGTGGTGGTCAGAGCACGCTGACTGCTCCATAGAGGGCTCAGCAAGAACCTTTGTCCGTGCAGATGGCATGGGCAAGGGTGAGAAGGAAGTGCAGCCTGCTTGCCCATAAATAGATTTGGGGATTTTTCTGTTTATGTTTTGTTCTGGAGCAGCTTTGTACTCCAGCCCGCAATAACTCTTTTCTCCCACGTTTCTCCTTCTTGGCTGCCTCAGATGTGCAGCCACCAGCTGTTTGCTAGGATTGTTCCTTCTTCTCGCTCCCACCCCTCCAAATTCTTTAGGACATTATTTTCTTGAAGCTTTTCTCAATAAGAATTTAAACAAACCAAACAAAAACACAGCAACCCGCCGCTTCTTGGACAGCGTTTGATGTGTAAATATGTAAAGGAGAGCTTTGAAAACGCAGTCAGCTACCTCCTGGGGGCTTGAGTCCTACAATGAGCCAACGCGACTCCACAAGGGAGGTATGTGCTCCTGCAAGATTAAATTCCAGCTGCAGTGGGAGCACGGATGACCAGAGGCACAGCTAAGCCACTTCTTAAAGAGACATTTTTTGAATAGCAGCGTGATTCTCCTCCAGGCCAGGCAGCAAGTGCACATCTTCATGTACCTCCTTCCTGCATGTTGTCAACCAGGACCTCGCCCAGGGCCAGCATTGCTATCAGCTCCTACCCAGCAGCTCGGGGAGTTATTTGCCCTTTTTGCTTTTTCTTGCCTCCGTGGAACTGCAACGATGGATACCTGTGCTCTCTGCAGATCCCCACCAGTTTTCTTGGCATATCAAACGTCGGGGAAAATAGCTCCTAATATTTTGCTCATTACTATGGAGTGAAACGCCTTGCACATCCAGTGCACGTTTTATGCCAGAACTGCTGTGCTGGCTGCAGTTAAGTACGTGGAAGGCAACTCCAAAGAAAGCCAGCAGCAGTGTGGGTCTTTTAACAGGTCAAGAGGTGCAGCGTGTATAAGCTCCTATCTTGCAGGGCTCAGCAGATCATTTCTTATCTTGTTCCCACCTTGTTTAAAGGGGTCTCTTCTGCTGCTGTTATTACTGAATAAAATACACTGCAAAATTAATACAATGCAATTTGATGAGTAAGGGCCCCATGCTATTTAGGTGGCGTTTGTGGGTGACAATTCACAGCACTGTTAACTTTAAACTTCCTCCACACCTGGTTCGAATTGGCAGTGATGGGTTTGTCGCAGCGTGCTGACTGCCAGTCACACTGCGTGACTCGGGAACACGAACGGTGCTTTATTTTGAAGAGACTCACAGGAGAGGGGGCTGTCTGCTTGCTTATAATTTCTTCAATGCAGTGACCATTTACAGGAAAAGAAAACATTCAAATGGCGTTTAGCATTTCATTCAAAAGTCTATTTAAGTGATTTTCCATCTTCTTTAATGTTATAGATCAGAATTCACTGTCGTTCCCAGATGCAGCTCTGAGATTTAAAAGACTGGCGCTGGCTTTTGGGGACTGCCGTTCCTCGAAAAGAAATGGTACTCTTCAGTAATAGGAAGCTGCTTCATGGCTGTGTACTCAGCATGAGGCTTGTCAGGTGCTGGACTGCCACAGACACCACCTTTTAGACATGATACAAACCTGATGCTCCTATCACCGTGTTGACTTGCAAACCCAAGAGGATTTTTTCATGAAGTCTGTTAATCCCTGCCTCCCAACTCCAACTTTGGTAATTGCAGACTGCCTGTGGTCTAAGCAGAGACATTTAATCACCCTTCTCAGCTCAGAGGTGGTTCTGTTTCAGTGGTGGGCAAAGTAATCACTACATAAAATATCTATAAAGCATTTTGGCCTCCTTCTGCATGTCTAAGTGTCTGCTAAAACTCCAAACCCTTTGATCTATTCAGGTGTGATACCAGGGTATCAGTCACGACGACTGGAGATGAAGTGCCGGGTTATTTCTGGAGGAGTTAAGGGAAAAAATCAAATCTGCATTCAATTTGGAGCTTCAGGTTGTTTTTTGCATATAAAGCAAATGATGCTCAGATCTGAAAAAGAAGCAGTCCCTTGACTCCAACCGAAAGCACAAGAAAAAAAGTCTGTTTTCTGCTCTTGGATAAGCTTCAAGAACAAAATTTTCCTTTTCTGATCGCTTCCCACATGCATCTGGACCAAATGACCCTGTCCTTGTGTTGAGTGCTGCAGGTATAGCATGCTGGGCTAGTGCTGCAGATGACAGCCCGGCAAAGGCAAGAGAGCTTTCCTAGGAGTTTTGAGTCATTCCTGTTCGCAGTCAAGGCAAATACCCCCCTTGTTTCCAGTCATTTGCTTAAAAACAATGGCTCTCGGGCAAATCTTTTCCTTTGCACGCTCTCATTTGTGGGGTGGCCTTGTTTTACCAGGAAAGCAGCACCTGCTGTTCATTCTGCCCGGGCTTCCACACGCAGCGAGTGCCTTCTCCAGGCAGCAGCATTCCTGCAGCTGCTGGACTTTGCCTACTTGAGAAGGGGTGTTTGGCAACGAAGTAATTGCTCCTGATTGAAGTCTTTGTTGGGCTGCTCTGAAACAAAGGCTAACAATGAGCACCACGCTAGGCATGCACTGTGTGTGAGAGATGGAATACCACATGCTTGTACATACAAGAAAGATGAAAGGCTTCTACTGTAGTTAATAGCATGGGATGGTTTAATCCTGAAATAGCATCTTGCTCACACAAACAAGGTCTGTTTGTTTTTCTATGCCTATTTCTGGAAAGGCTACTCTTCAAACTAACATTCTCTTTTGCATGCAAACACTAATATTTACCTTGACAAGATAATTTATTATCATTCTTAATTTTCTCTTCCTTTGAATGTTTCCGTTCTCTAACAAGACAGCAAAACCATTGTATGGGTAAACAACCCCCAGGGAACAAATTGCCACAGTTTAACACCTTCCTGCTCATCAGCTGAGCTGCAGTAGCTGACCATAAACAGGTTCATAGCTCTCTCCAGTCCCGATTGACACCTTAAAGGGATGTCTAAGGTGGCGTAAGGTACCCTATCTTACTTAGCATTTGCAGTAGGCCAGGTGTGCCTAAGCAACAAGTTCTCCGTTTGTCAGGCATTATTCCTTTGTGAAAGGTGAAATGAGAAAAACACAAATACTGGGAGCTACGTAGTGCAACTGTACCTAAGTAATTCAAAACAGGACAATTGAGAATATTTTTAGGTGTAAAGAAGAGAAAGAGAAAATAATTCGCCTTGGAAAAAAAAAAAAACACAAACCTACTAGATCAATCACTTTATCTATCTCCCTGGCTGAGCAAACTCGGGAAATACAAAAGAAAGCAGAGCTGACTTCTGCTGAACTCCTGCTTGGCCTTGTGATTCAGTCTCTGTTCCCAAATTCAATGGATGAAAAGAGGCAGTGGATGTGCAAAGAGACAATGTGGCTCTGTCTTCCATTATCCCAGCGAGGGAGATTAATAAATGTGATTCCAGCATCTATTTTCCCTCTCTATCCAGTAAAACAGCTTCAATGCACACAGTTTACGTCAGTTTTCTCTGGATCCCCCTGAAAATGAACCTGTCTCTCGAATGCTCCCAGCAGATAAATAACAACACATAAAATACAGACTTTGAAAGTATTTCTGTAGCAGGATGATGGAGAGACATGAAAGACGGGGTAGCTTATCTAGTTCCTTCCGCCAGCGCATTTGGGACTATTCCTATCCCAACAGGATGTTCTCCAGTGCTTTGCCCAAGCTAGTTTTTAATCTCAAGGGATAGAACTTCCACCACTTCTCTTGGGAAACTGTGCCCCCAGCTCCAAGACCTCACTATTAGATATCCTCCCAAACTCCTGTTACAAGTTTGTTCACTTCCAAGCCACTTCTGTTTCCCTCTGCAGAGGCACTGGCCCAACAAAAGATGCTGCAGTCTCTTTCTGAGGTTCAAGTGGAAAGTGTCTTTAGATGACCTGGTTTCAGATTAACTCATATCAGCTCTCCGTTCTGTTGCTTCTATTTAGCATGGGGTGACATGAGACGGATCTTCAGTAGTTCCTAAATAAGATGGTAATCTAGGCGCCACGTTGTGTGAGCTCTTACCGGCTAAACATGGGGACTTGGCACTCATTCCTGCTGACTGGTACAATAGGATTGCATGAAAAAAGAACTCAACAGAAGCTATGGTAAACATCAAGGCCTTACCTGTCACAACCAGCTGCATGGTGAGGTTCTTGTACAGACCGTATTTTGCATTGCTCAAGACGATGGTGTAGTTCCCGGCATGCTTTGGTCTCACGTCTCTTATGCCCAGTCTGTATTTCAGTGGGTCGGGCTCATAGCAAGTATGGTTATCCTTGATCAGTTTGCCATCTTTGTACCTGTTTTGAAAGTCCCATCAAGGCTCGTTATGTGGGCACATGCCTGTTAAGCCCTCAAACAACTTTCCTGGTACCCAAATTAGAGTGGATAAAGAGTCATCCTTCAGGAACAGCAAGGGAGACACA
This sequence comes from Heteronetta atricapilla, assembly GCA_011075105.1. Classification (NCBI taxonomy): domain Eukaryota; kingdom Metazoa; phylum Chordata; class Aves; order Anseriformes; family Anatidae; genus Heteronetta; species Heteronetta atricapilla. The sequence goes on along the minus strand of CM021734.1, from coordinate 16,156,926 downwards.
GGCCTGGAAGCACTGCTTGAATGGCACAGCTATTGCTTTATCCTTCCTCACTAAAACTGAATAGCAGCTGCAGTGCTGTGGGCTCCATCCAACAAACAGGAGACAGAAATTTCAATGAACCTGAATGATCAGTCCTTTTGCATGCTCAGAAATATAATATATAATAATATATAATCAGAAATGTACATCTAGCTTCCCCCAGATTACGCTGGACTGCAAACAGCAGCTAGATGTGCGACACTCAGTGCCGTGAATCATGGACTAGCCAAAATCCGTGTCATCAGTTTTAAAACAAGATGGGAATTAATCACAGTTGGGTTTGGACACGTACATAAGATCCTTCACTGTTTCTGAAAAAGCTAACATCCATGTCCTGGAGAGTTTACAGTCAATAAGAAGGTCAGGGAAGAATTTACAGTCCTGAACCTTCTCTAACTACAGGTGGGATAGTTGAGCCTACATGGCTTTCCCTCTTCACTGCTAACCCGATGTGCTCGTTTGGGTTATGAATACAAAGTAAGCCAGACTTTGCCACACACAGAGCTTTAAGTTTGGTGGAAGGAGAAGCTGGGGCATGTGTCCTACTGTCTTAGCATGCTGGAAACCTCCTTTGCAGACGTTTAAACAACTGCACTGAGAGACCTCCAACATCAACAGCTGTAGCACACAGGGCAGGCAGCTCTGGTGGTCCCAGGCAGCCACCAAACTGCTCCACGCTAAGCCCTGAGAACAAAGCTTTGGCACAGGAAAGGGGGATGGTCCCTGCTTCAACTCCCAGGAAGGTTTCCATCTCCTAAAAACCAGCAATTAAAAGTATCTCCTGGAATGCTGAGTTCACTGATTTCACTGAATTTCAGAGAATTTTGTGTTTCACTGCTAGAAAAATAGAGCAAACTCATCCCTGACCAGCAGCTTTTGCTGACTGCCAGGCCACTGAAGAAGCACTTGGCCGGCCAGGGAGAAGCACACCCTGAAGATGCTAACTTACCAGGGCTGCCTTCCCTGCCACGATACACAAAGCCACAGCAGCTGCCATACTGTTAGAGGTGTGCAAGGTGGGGTTGTAAAACACAGAGCAGAACGAGTGACAGGGTTGAGGACAAGCGATTTAAGGGCAACAAGAGGAATGAATGTCTGCTGGACTTGCTGACACATTGCCTTCACTATTAACCTGATCCAACACACTCCAGGTGGAGCCCTCATGGTGCTCAGGAGGATTCATTGCGCTGTCTGAAAGGATCTGATATTGCTGGTGATATCCAGTTGGAGTAAATTATTCAAGAGATATAGAGAAACAGTTTCTCATGTTAATAATGTGATCCGCAGCTTTCTAGTACGCACTGCCTCTTTGCAGACTACCACTAATGCTGATAAACTGGCAGCCTTTCCCCAGTAGCTTTCTACTGGAATCTTCCAAACAATTCTGTGTCCAGTGTAAATGAACCCCCCCATTTTTCCTATAGGAACCTTTTTTTTTTTTCATGACAAAGGGGGAAAGTGATAAGACAAGAGGAAATGGCCTCAGGTTGCACCAGGGGAGGTTTAGGTTGGATATTAGGAGGAATTTCTTTACTGAAAGGGTTCTGCAGCATTGGAATAGGCTGCCCAGGGAAGTGGTTGAGTCACCGTCCCTGGAGGTCTTCAAGGTACATGTAGATGTAGAACTTAGTAGCATGATTTAATGACGGACTTTAGTACTAGGCTAAAGGTTGGACTAGATGATCTTAGAGGTCTTTTCCAACCTGATTGATTCCATGAGTCTATGAAAAAGAGCATGGGAAAAAAGTATGGCCTGCCCAGCTTCAGAGAGCACTACCAAAAGGAGTCACATCTTGGCTGAACTGTGAGACCACAGCAGAGTACTCCCAAATCTCCTGTCCTTGATTTGTTACGTAAGGAACAGTGAAAATCTGTTCCAGACAGGAGAGCAAAAGAAGGTCGTGTTCTTCTGATTTCGCTCAGGATGGTGGGACTCACCAGGTAACAGTTGGGCGAGGAAAGGCGTCCACCTTTGCAGCTAGTTTCAGTGACTTGTGTCCTGATGTGATCTCGTAGTAAGGTCCTTTCTTATGTGAAACCGTAATGAAGGGTTTGTCTTGAAAAAGAAAAAAAAACCAGAAAGACAAATAATGGCAGATCTGTCTACCACAGTGTAGTGCTCACATCTTTGAATAGCGCCGTGTCTACCCTGGATCTAAAGAATCTACCGTGTCTACCTACAGCCCTACAGAAGCTGCAGACGGCCACATGGAATGACAACCTGTTAGAGCAAGTTCCCGGCAAAGCTCTGCCACAGCCAGTGAATTCTATCTCCAAATGAAAGAGTTGATATTTAAAGCAGAGAATTGGCATCTGCCATAGCCCTGGAGCAGTGTGTAGAAATGCCTGGGGTATCCTCTCCCTGCGAATGCCAGCAGGCCAGGTTTTCCAGGGCATCTGCAACCACGCTTGGTGCCCGCCTTTTCAAAGTAGTTCAGCTCCCAGTTAAGCCGTGTCCTCAAATATCTCAGTCTGGAACTCTCTGATGTTTTTTTGAAAACATAGTGCCGGATACTGACTCTTTCCTAGAATGATTCCAGATTATAAATTATTGATGGTTGTTTTCACTAGTTGTCATTCTTCCCACTGCTATTTGCCTGTCGGCAGATTTAATAACATGGCACTATCCTTTAAGCTGACCAGTCTTGGTTCTAGGGTGCTCTGGTTTAGCTGCAGAACTTACCATACACTGTGACTGTGACGTTGGCCTCCAGCCTCGTTACATTGAATGTTTTGCACGTATACATGCCTCCATCTTGCATGGTGACATTTTCAATCGTCAGAATGCTGCCAACTTTATACACCGTACCACTCTGGTCTATTTTTCTTCTAGGATAAGGGTGCTGGAAGTTGAAAAAAAAGGAGGTCAAAAAGCAGCACAAATGGGATTGTTTTGTTCATCCTTTCAAAGTCTGCCACTTAAGAAAAGCGGTGATTCATATCAAAATTATCATCTCTCGCCATCACTGAAGTAAATATTATACAAGACAAATCAGCAGGAAGAGCTCTTGTGTGAGCTTTCATTATCAAGTCTAATAAGAAAGAGAAACAGAGTGGAACTGCAGCACTGCTCTACTGAGACCTGGGCATGCAGGTAAATAACGGGATGCAGCAAAGATCAGCCCTACTCAGAGACCAAAATCCCAGGGAGCTCACTGCAAACTGCTGTTGGCTTCTGCAGGGTTACTGTTGTGCCTCTTTTTTTCCTGGTCACAGCCAGTTTTCTTGTCTTAGAAAGAAAGCCTACTTTCTGAAAGAGTAACAGATACCTAGCAGATAACAGACAGCCAAATACCAATGTAAATTCAGGAAAAATTTGAGAAAGCATTGTATTCTTCTGATAAAATTTTGATCCTAGAGATTTGGCCAAGAAATTCTTCCGTTATCATGTTAGAAATCTAAGGAGGGGTCAAAAAAACATCTCTCTTCCATCAGGTGGGGTTCAAGAAACAAAATCCAGTAACATTGTATTGCTTGAGCTTCTATAAATTCTATATTATATTTTCTGCAGTTTCTTCACAGGAAAACAACAACAACAACAACAACAAAACATCCCAACATTCTTCCTTTAAGTAAACAAAACATGTACAAAAATAAACAAATTTTAGGGGTCACGTTTTACTTTTCCAAGAGGCTTAGATGCTCCTTTGAAATGTATATTTTGCTGAATTAAAACAAAAAGAAACCACAAGTATTATACTGGATAAATGAATCTGATCTGGAAAATACCCCTTCTTCTCTCCGTTTTCCTTGGGAGAACTGAAAGGTTTCAGCACATCAAAGGGAATGCAGTCTCTCAGATGTTTCTACTTCAAATTCAGCATTTCCGTATTGCATGCCACGGAAAGCACAAGAACCTACACTGAGAATTTAAATTTAATTCTTTGGTGAGATTTGAGGAGATACAATTGGCTTCTGTTTCACTTTTCTCTACTTGATAAATGCCAAGGAGGCTGAGCATGTTGACAACTTGCAGCCTTCACGGCTGCCTTTGAGACTTGCCACTTGCCAGAAGGAGGCCACAAGAAATGAGACAGCTTTTTGTTCCAATGAGAAACATATTTAGCCTGAGATTTGAAGTTTAATTTGCAGGTTCAAGATGGTAGATAAGTTCTAGATTAATTCAAACTATAAATATAATCAATTGTGGGCATATGAATGGTTGACTATATTTCAGAATAATAAGCAATCGGTTTGCTCAGCCTCATGAACAAATCTCTCTCTTGAAGAGGAGGAGACTGCACCAAAGCAAAATCCTGAATTTTCATCAACTCACTCGCCCGTTCGGACACGTCCATATGAGTTCGATGCGCCCATTGATGAAGGTTTCTGCTCTGCATTCCAAATAGAGAGTTTCTCCAACCAGCAGTTTTTTGGGAGTTGCTTTCAGAGCTAGGTTCTGTACTCTGCCCTCTGAAACGAAAAGAGCAAAGGTATAACCACACACAGCACCCTACGCGTCAATGACATTTAAGAGGGAATCTGCTCCCCGAATGCCTCTCCAACATCTGCTCCTTTCAGTTTCCCAAATACCTCGCCTTCTTCTGTCATTTCTATGGAAATTTTTGGAAACACGCATGCAATGGAGAAGCCAGGTCAGTTGTATAAATGCCTGAACACCAGCCGATCAGACTAAGCGGGCCTATGTGGGTACAATAATTTATTAATTATTTTTCTGCCTTTTTCCATGTTTGGCTCCAACTCTCAATCACCAGCTCCACAGCCATCCTGGTGCTGTTCTTGTACCTGTTCTCTTCATTCCTTGTTCAGAAAAAAAAAAATCAAAATCAAAAGTACCTCAACATTTGTATAAGGAAAGATGGTTTATAAAGCATTTCTCCTGCCCTCTGATGGCCAGCTACCCTTCGATTTTGAATGGGATTGCCAAATCTTGGCCTTAGATATTTATTGATGCTCTAAATACATCAAATGTGAAAAAGCCTGCATCACGGCCTTGCCTCTTTATCTGTTGTGCAAAATAGCAGATACACTTCGAAGCACTATACAGTAATATGTTCTAGAGAACAGCCTTGCCTGGGTGTTTTGGGGCTAGATAAGGATGACCTAATGTTTTTTTTTTAGCTCTGCATTCATGATTCTAGTAATAAATAATTACTCCAGCAATGAAAAAAAAAGAAAAAAGAAAAAAAATGAAGAGATTTACAGGATTTTTATTTGACTGCTACCCAAATCCGTTGTTGTTTAAAGCTGAGTGCAAATTGTATAGCAGGATGCCGTCATGTAATGGGAATGAAGTCACAATAAACTCTCCTCTGTGAAAAATACAATGTATGAGGAGAGAAAGAAAATACATTGAAAAGAAAGGAAAAATAAATTAGAAGAGGATTTTTATTAATCTCTGTCGGTCCAAAATTTAACATTTTAGTTGCTTCAAATTTAGATTTTAATTATGAGCGGAAGCTCAACTGTAAATACAAGGGGAAGGGCATAGTAAATCACCAAGAGAAAAAAAAAAGTGAAGATGTGAATCAGAGCTTTAATGAGATTTTTATGCCATGATCTTGGTGTTTGATGACCAGGAGCAAAAAGAAAGGTAGTTTGGTTTATTCTAAACCAGCAATTGTTTTAATGTAAATATTGCTCTATCCAAGCAAACAAAGCCTTGGTGGGGCTTGAATAAAATGCTCCTGTTCTGCACCACTTCAACACTTGGTAATTTTTCAAAACCAGGACTGGATCAAATCCAAGCTCTGCTGAACAGGAAGAGAAGGGGAAGATTCAGTTGGCTCTAAGTGTTCCAGTTTGGACATGCTACAGACACATACCAGTGAAACAGATCAAATACCATTAAGGCTAAGCAAGAAGTAATGCCCAGGGGCTCAGCTACGAAACAGCAATATTGCGGTCATTCCCTGGGCACGGCAGTCACTCACCCAACTTCTGTGCTAGGTAATAGGATGTGAACACGCTTCCATTGACGTTTGCAGTGCATGTGAGTAATCCAGAATAAACAAAAGCATGAGAGGGGATGACAAATCCTCTTCTTGGGTCCCACACCATCCTCTTGAAGTTCGTCTCTACAGAATTTGGATACTGAAAGAGAGCAGGCAGATAGGAGGCTGGTGAGACATCCCGTTTCTCCTCAGATCATAGGGGCGAGCAGCCAAAGCTGCTCTGCTCTGTAGACTGGGTAGATATTTGACCTTTCAGAGTAGTTGGTGATCTCATCCCACACTTATCTCAGGCAACATCAACACATGCAAATAGAAAAGTCCACCCTGAGGTATGGCTGTCTTTGAAATCCTGAACTTGGACATCGTAACTGGGGCTTGTGATTCAGCAGCCCCAGTCATCTCAGATCTTAGGCAAGATGCTGTGCTACCTGCTGCAAGTCCCATTTCCTTTCTCTCTATACTGGAAATAATTATGCCCATCTTATGGGAGGTTTGCAGGGTAATCTTTTTGGAAGTGCTGAGAATAAAATTGGCTTCTCCTCATGCTACATGTATGTACCACGTGTCTTTCTGGGATCTCACAGTACTTTAAGTGTTAAGTTAGACCTCTAAAAATCAGCGGTATTCATATCACTACCTGATGCCTGTCGCCTCTAAGTTACGGCCTGTGGCTAGTCATCAGCTTCTCTGTATATCACAGAAAGGGATGAGGCACTTTCAAGGGGGAGCTATTGATTTCCACTAGGCACTGAAGCAACCTGGGTGACTTGGGATGGTAAATCACAGGATGGCCGCAGTAAGGGGCCTTAATAACATAGACGTTTGTTGTCCTAAATTCATAAATATTTGTAGTGTTCTGCAATTCTTGAAAAAAAACAGTATCTTTAGGTTCTGGTTATGAGGAAGAAGCAAGGGTATGAAAGGAAATTGTGGAAAATAAAGCAAACACTCATCCACTGTTATTGAACCCTGAATATATCCTTGGACAGCATTAGTGTCAACCAAGTTAGCTTTTGTTGGTGGGAATAATTAGCTTATTATTAACACAAAGAGAAATGCTGGTTTGCTAGAGAAAATGCAGTTGACTTTGCTTTCTAATCATTCTTGAAAATCCTGGAGAAGAGAACTATGTGAATGTAATCAGAGAGAAGTAACTCAGGAGGCTGTGAAAGAGCAGCTCCCTGAAGCCGACCCATTTCAGCCTGTTGCAGGCAGGCGTATGGAAGCGGAGGCTGTTGCTATGTCTTGTCAGCAGGACACAGGAAGGCTCTCTAGGACCGAGGAGAGCTTGCAGGAGTGCTGAGACCACTTTGGGCTGAAAAATGAAGGGTTTAGAAAAACCTTAGCGTGCCTAGAGTTGCCCCATGATAACTTAGAACCTTACTTGCATAATGCCTCTCCCTCCTTCACAGCAAATACTGGTTTCTCCAAGGTAAGGCAAGTTAATGGTTTGCTTTTTAGAGCTACCAGATTTTGGCTTTTGGAGTTAACCAAGAGAAAAGCTGTACTAGGGACTGCAACTAGGGACCCCAGTGATGCAGTAACTTTGCTCTTACCCTTTTTGTTGTGCAGCACACAATTCATTTCTCTGCCTCCAAACAAACAGCAGTCTTGTGTTAGGAGTGTGCTTTAAATAGGATTCCGTTTAAGTAACACTCCTGTTCTGAAGACATCGCAGCTCTGGGCTTTGAGAGCTGATGCTCATTCCTCTCGTGTGAATACACTTGTGGTCAGGCTGGCCTTGCTTTAGGTCACTTATTATTACATGTGCAGACAGAACAAAGACCAAGGAATTAAGACAGTGGGGCAGTGACTGGTGGTGTTGCTTTGGGATAGCAGGCACGGCTTTCTTTTGGAACAGGGGTTCCCTTCTGATGGTAATAGCAAACATGGATTTCATGTAAATGCTTCCACAGTAATCGAGCTGTGGCATCTCTGTGCAGAGCCATTAGGAAAATGCAGGGAAACTGCAGGAAGAGATCTGAGACCTGAGGCTTAATTGTGCTTTAACACCCATGAAGGTCAAAGCTGTAAGTAGCACATTGAACCAGATCAGTGACTAAACAGATCTGACGGGACTGAAAACGCTTTTTTTGCCCAGAACTGAAATCATGTGAAGCAAAATTAAAAGTTGGAGTTGTGTCTTAGCATGCGTTCCCTAATAGCAAAGGTGATGTGTAGAGTTAGCTGGGTTCTGTTTAATATTAGCAGGCGGTACCTTTCCCCATACATATTTAAAGGCCAGAGAGTGCAATGATTTTAAAGTATAATGGTAACATAAGAAACGTAATTTACGATGGGAAAAGTACATTTTTTACAAGAATAATAAAATGTGATAAAGCTGAATTTTATGGTTTGGCAGCTCTGCTCCCTAATGGCAAGGGAAGGGGGAAAGAAAAAATAACCCTATTCTGAGGCCCTTTTCAACACTGTGCACATATTAAACATCTTCATAGAATATTGAAAAATATGTATTTAAACAACCAAACAAAAAACGTCAATGCTGCTCGAAGGAAGTCACAGCGGCTTTCCTCCCTTTGAAGTCCGTTGTCTATAGGAGATTAAATTTGGAAGAAGAGGATGTTCTAAATTTGTCAGGTCGCCTTATTCACCTCTCTTCCCCCACCCTTACCTCCACCCCTTCTCCCACGCCGCTTCCTCTCCGCATGGGAAGCCGCCACCTTGGCTCCACACGGCGCTACGAAATTCCCAGACAGGGCAAAACAAGCGGTGACCTTCCCTCTGCGGGGCCCGGGGCTGGCTGCAGCGGCTCCTGGAGCCAACACACACCTCCCAGAGCACGGCCCCATGAGCGGCGACGTCCCTCCGGCTCCCAGCCTCGGAAGGATCCCTCCAGGGAGCAGCACTCAGCATCTACATCCCTTCCCCACCACCCAGCTGCTCGCCCTTGAAGGGGTAAAATTGTTTGGGGCCAATTTTCCTTGCAATCCAAAAGAGAGATTCCAGTGAAGATTTCATTCCTCCAGCAGCTTGCAGTAAGGTAAAGGACTTGAGGTTGTGTTTGAAGAAATAACCAGGGGAGAGCTTAGCTCACATACAGGAGAGCAGGGTTGCCTATAAATAAGGGGATAAATCTGGAGGGCTGTTTGCTCAGGGCTCCAAGGCCATGTTTAAGCTCATGCGACTGTGCCGAAGTCAGCAGGAGTATTCCAGCAATGAATTTGGTTGAAGCAGGCTGAAATAAGATGGGGATGTTTCATTTTTATAGCCAAGGAGAAGGTGATAACACTTACCCAGGCTAAAGCGAAAAGCCACAAATGGAGAGGAGCCTCATTCCCCGCCTTTTAATCCCCACTGACAAAACTTAAAAATAGGGATCTGCTAAAGCAATAAGGCTTGTGCTGTCCCTGTGCACGTCTGCTGGAAGCCTGCCATTGGTGTCGGCAGCAGGCAGCGTGCTGTGTCAGGCCGCCGTGGGTCCCCATGGAGGAGCACACACCTAACGCCCAGGAGCAGTGAAGGCCTGCAGACCCCGCTACCAGCATGGGATCTCCCTACCCTGTTGTCACACCACATTCAGCAAAACAAGTGCATCTCTAGAGAGCAATCCTAAAGCCCTCCGATTGAGGCTGAGGAAGCCCTGGGCCCTAAATTTCCATTTGTGTTCTACAAAATGGCCTTGGCCTGCACGGAGCATACTGCAGCACTGACGGTCACATGTGAGAGCTGCCCAAGGAAGGAGGAGCCATTTATTTCTGAGGCTGAAACTTGGTTTAAATCTGTGAAGTCAAGCAGAAATGGGCAATTGTTCTGAGGAGGTTCAAGGCATAAGATGTGTGAGAGTAAGCCTTCATGGAGGCAGCTAATAGCCATATGTCATAGAAGGAATTTTGAAGAAAAATAGTGTTTTGTCACCTGTCCTTGTCCATTTATGGCAGGGCATCAAGCCATGAGATGGGAAAAGCATTTGATAAGCTCAGCCTAATGCCAGCCTCGTGCGCAGCTCAGTGATAGCACACTGCGAGAGCAGAGCAGTGCTTCCAGATTTTTTGTGCCTTTGCTATTTTATTTCTGAAGCTTACCTAGCTTCAGAAGTTTTATTCTACATTTCTACCCATTGTGTTGGCAGCCCAGGCTTCTGAATTGTTTGAGTTTCTCTGCGAGTCACTTACCTGGGCAAGCTTGGGTTTGATATCTGGAGAAGTAACTCGGCAAGGGACAACAACCGTTTTCGTCTCATCTAAAATGTAGATGATCTGGGGATGCTCCGGGTGGATCTCCACAAACGGATTTCTGTAGTCTGCGGAGAGAAGCACACCGATCTGCACAACTGACTCTTCACCGAGCGCTGTGATCCCAGCCACTAACACCCGTACCAAGCCCAGGGCAGCATGTGACGAGACATCCAGCAATATCTTGCTTGTTTTGAAATGACACCATCGCCTAGGGGTGATTTGTAGCCAGTGACCAAGAAGCAGAATATCCCATTTCTAACTCTATTTCACTGGTTTGCAGTCTAAACTTATAAAAGCTCCTTTGTATGTCTATTCCCCATCTGTAGAAATAAAGTTAATAATCAGCTCTACGGGCCTTTGTGGCACTTGAGTTAGTGCTTCCCCCGTGCTTTTGACTTCTTTCACAAGTGGTTTTATACCGCGTGTGCCACAGCAGCCAGGTGTTGCACTCAGCCTAATAACCGGACCGGGAAGCGACCTGTCCCATCCCTGGGGAACTGCGGGACTTTCTGCAGCTCTGCCATTATAAATCAGACCGGATAGACAGGCACAGTTGAAATAAACAGGAATCTAAGGTAGTTTAAGATATTAAAGCTTCCGAGTCTCATTTACTGATTTTCCATCGTATGAATACAGTGATGGTCATCAGAATAATAAAAGAACATTTGTGAGATCCCAAAACCTTCAAGATTTTTCCAAAAAGCATTCTTTGACTTGATATTCTGATGATTTCAAACACCATCCAGCTAATCCAAGCAATCCAAACTACATCACACAGAGCAATCAACCACTTTTGCTTTGGATTACACTGTTGATAAGAAAGGATGTGCGCACTGTACAGTTACCTCAACCGGCTTATCTGGCCTGGGACCTGCCCCCACACACTTAATTGTATTTTGGCTAGAAATGGCTTCACCTAAAACACGGGAAGTAGCTGACTGGAAAGGTTTGTGAATAATCTTCGTTGCAAAAATGTGCTCTGAAGTATTCTGACAGTACTTTAAACAAGGATGCACCATGAGGAAATTAAAACCAGTTTTCAAAAGCCTGTTTAAGTACTCCCCAGTGGGCTGCACTGGGCATGAATGCAGTTGGCCCCGGCTGACACGTCATCTGCATGGGTTTGGAGGAGGCCTTCAACAATGGCCAAACGCTTTGTGGCTTTGGAAAAGGGAAATGCCCACAGTGTAGGTGACCTCTCCTGCAATGCTGTGTAATAAGGAAAATGTCCTCCTTGATGAAGATCATCAATGTACTTCCTGAACAACCCTGGTATCCTCATGCTGTGTTTCCTCTCTAATTCCTGATATAACATTAACGGATTTTTTTACAGAGAAAAAATCAATTACTTCTTGCCTGGTGGATCTAGCCACCCTGCTCATCCAGAAATTGCCCCGAATGGCATGTCTCTGTGCGAAAGCTTAAAAAGCCCCCACACTGCCCAATTAGACAGCAGTGCTCTTTGGCACTGGGCTGAGCTTGCAGCACGGTGTGACAGCATCTCCAACAAATACAGCGCGTCGGTGACCAAGTGCCTCTCCGGCACAGAAACCAAACCCACGGTGTGTGTTTAAGAGTCGGAGCGGTGCGATTGCTTTGGTTTAGCACCAATGAATCAGGCCAGCTGGCCCCTACCCTTTCACCTAAGCCCATGCTCTCATTCTCTCATTGTACAGCTAGGGCTGTTGTGGCAGCTGTTCCGTGACTGAAGAAAACCCTCGCTGAAGAGTGTTGCAGTAAGGCTATCTGTTCATCCCATTAAGTCTGTATGAGATCTCTCCCTTCATCATCTGTTCGAAGAACTGGGAATGCTCTAAACTTCCCATGAAAAGATGATAAAATATTTCTCTAATGTTTTTGGCTAATGAGGAAAAAAATCCCTGTATGTGGAGTTCTAAAAATTCCAAGTATCCCTTTCTGGATCTTCTGGCAACTCTCAACAAAGGGTCTAAATAAATGGCAAAGCCTCCAGAATTTCTCTTTTTCCAGTACCCCATCCATTTGACACCTACTTGGGCAGCCTGCTCTAAGGAACCTGCTTTGGCAGCCGGGTTGGACCCGGTGATCTTTTGAGGTCCCTTCCAACCCCTACAGTTCTGTGATTCGGTGATTCTGTGATCCATGGCAAACAGTATTTTGCTTCCAATCAGTGAGGATCCATTTTTAGTTTGAAACAAGTGTTCACCCTTTGGACCCTAGCAGGGAGCTGTCATATTCCATGTTGGATTTTCTGTAATTAAATAGGGGGTGAAGTGCTCAAGTATGTTGAATTTTTCTGGGTAACAAGCACTTTATATTTAAATGCTATAGCTATGCTTGCATTGTATTTTTATCTAGTCGTTGGTTTCCACCGTGTCACTTAAGTATGTGCATGGTTTTGATGGTGCGTGACTTTGGAAAGTGGCCGTTGGTCATGCGCTGGCCAGAACCTCCCTCTCCACATCATTATCAGCTCAAGGAGGTTTGATCTCCTTGAAATTGGTGCTGCTTCTTGGTGACCTGCAGAACAGTTTGAACATGGAGTGTGGGGTTTGGATTTGCTCCTTCCTTCCTAAGTACAACTCCCCTGACAAAGGAAAGCACCGAGGCAGTTTATCTCGCTGCCCCATGACTGGTAACTCGTTTGGGAGCAGGTCGTTCATTTGGCCATGTCAGTGTTCATTTCTTTACTAATGACAACAGTCCTTGCTCAAGGAATGTCGTGGAAATATGTGAGTTCTCTCCCTTGGAATTAATCTTCAAAGCATGAGCTGGATGCAGAGCTCCTTCTCTCCACAACCCAGCAGAGTTCCCCTCACAAAAACATGAAGGGTGAGAGGTAGGGATTGGCACAGGGAATTGGGACTGTTGACTTTGGTATTTTTGATAGCTTAATTTTAGCTCTGAGAACTGGAAATAGGATTCTTAAGAGCTGAAATGTACCAAGTGCTTCAGTCATGATGCGATCAAATGCTGGTGGAGCTCCGTATGTATCAGGAAGGTCGCAAATGTTACAAAGATGTTTTAGAAAAGCACTTGGATCACCGTGTGTGCACAAGGGATGCATGATGAACATGGGGAGCTGTGACAAGGAGCTGCCAGTGGCACTGCAGAGCTCTTTTTGCACACTTTCTCAACTGAACAGGAGGCAGTGAAACAGAAGAGAAAGACCAGAAATCTGGGCGATGTCTATCTTTTCAAGTAATGTCTTTTCATGTCAGCTTTTATTCTCTGCCATTCATTTTTTTTTCTGTGTTGGTCTTTAAAAAAAACTCACGTACTTTGGAGTAAGGGCTTTTGAAGAAACATTATATGAGAGATACTAATTAGAATAAAAAACAGACCTCTAATCTCCCCACATTTAGGAAGTTTCAGATACACATCTGAACTTTTTGGCTAGGCAGGTGCTGGATCTAACCAAGCCTCAAGCTGAGACACCTGATCCCAAGACCACAACCCTGTAGCTTATTCCAACCCCTAAAACTAATGTGAAATATTTACACTCATTACAGTTTGTCTAATGCAGTTTCCCAAACGGGACTGCTAATTTCTTAGATTGGGTTTCATTACAAACATGTTTAATGTTTGTCTGTGGGCATTGATGCTGCTTATTGCAGTCTTGCTCTCCAGCTAAACCATACTTGGAGTACAGCAAACGTGATGATACTTCTACAGCCAAATTCAAAGCTTGTGCAAATGGCAAAAGGCCTTTCTGCTTAGAAGACTTGGATTATTTGCTGTAGAAGAAGGCAGGGAAAGTAGATTTGTGTGTATTTGCAGGAAGCATATTCAAATCTACTACTTTTATGGGTAAGAAGAAAAAAGAGTAATGTGCCACATGACGGGGATGGGACAAGGATATAGGCCAAGAGGAAACTTGCTGTGAAAAAGGAGTATTTTCATACTAAAATATTCACAAGCCTGGATCAAGTTTTGATTAAATGTTTCAACTGAAAAGTTAGGAGCACTGAATTAAAAAATATATTTGCCAATATTTTTAGAAGGAATTTCAGAATAGCAATGTTTGTTTAAAAAGCAATAAATCAAAAGAAGGTGGTTAAGCAAAAGAGCTAAATAGCCCTAAAATGTGTGAAAATGTTGAATTATGCAATGATGGAAACACCTTAGTCAAAACAGAATAAAATTTCTCTAAAATATTTCCTGTTAATGGAAAACAAACAATTAGTTAACCTCATTCTCCTCCATCGTCTCTCCCCACCTCCAGGGCCGACATCCACCAAATGTTCAGATTCACACCAGACCTAAAAATAATCCACTTTTTTCAGCTGTAAATGGAAAAGATACTCATTGTGATGCTACTAAACTACTGGAAAATACCTAAATGGGAAGCGTGAATTTATAGTATGTATAATAGAAACTGTAATTCATTCCTGACTGACTTTTAATGGCAGCCTCCACCTGCATTGCCATATGTCTAGCCAACAGCTAGAGTTACACTATCCCAGATCATAAGCTACAGCCTGAATTGGAAGCCAATATATATAAATCCAGCCTTCTACGATCACTATTTGAAATCTAGATAGTGCTTTAAAATCACTCAGCAATTAACAACAGCAAAAGGTAGTTTCTGGGTTATAAAGAAGGGGCTGGGAAAGGAGGGGATGGCTTGAAAAGCAGTTGGCTGTTAATCTCTAGTAGATGTCAGGTCTCACAGTCATTATTCTCTATTTTGAAAAGAAGAGAAAAATGTTATCTTTATGGGTTCTTCTCTTTCCTACAGTAATTGAGGTTTCCTAGAGTGTAGCAGCCCTGTGCAGTAAGCAGGCGTCTATAATTTTTGTTATCTCAGTGCTTTATCCAGGTTACGGCTTCAGCCTAAAGAGCTCTCCGTCCACCAAAGAGGATGGGATAGGTGGAGGCGGAGGTGGTCAAGTGGCAGCCATCTGCAGGGCTGAGCTTTGGCACAAGAGCTTTAACACGAGGCTGTCGCTGGAAAACAACCCCGGAATGAACAGCAAAGGGTTGCGGATGGGGATCAAGCACTGACTAAATAACTCCGGGTCTGTCAGTGAGGCCAGGGAGACATTTTTCCTCTGCCTGTGAAACTCTGTGCAAAAGAAAGAATATTGTTGAGCCCCGAGGAGGACCAGCACAGAGGGCAACAGATCTGTGCGTCGTGCAGCTTGCTCATGCTTCATCCCAGCTGCTCTCAAACACGCATGGGCAGGAGCGAGCTGACTCCATTTGCTTTGGGCAGGAGCGTTTTCCAGGCAGCTGGGCTGTTCCCTGAACAGATAAGCAAATATAAAGTGTCTCAGCTTCAGATCTTAACAAAAAGACAAGGAATAAATGCTGAATAGACAACTAATCAACTACCAGCTGGTATTTTTGTTATAGATACCCAGACAAAAAAACTGAATCCTTCATGAAACTGCTAAGTAGTTTGGGCTGACTGTGGCATGGAAAAATGATCTGCTGGAACGCTGGGAGTGTCACTGCCAGCTTTACAAATGTGCTCACCAGCTTAAGTTAATCAGCAATCAATTTACTCACTGTAAAAAAGCCTTTTAGAGACAGAACTTTGTGAAACAAAAGGGACAGGGTCACTTTGCTTTAAAAATGATAACCTTGACCTCAAGGAAGATCTCAAATTCCAGATGGTGTAAATCAGTCGCACTCAACTGTTGCTGTTCGGAGAGCTGTGGCATGGGAAACACAGGTGCTGTCCTGCAATACAAGACTTGGAAACTCTGCTCGTACCAGCACTGAACTCCAAGGAAAAAACTTCTCAGCAAAGAAATACTTTATGAAAATAGGGTATTTCCCTGTAGCCTGGCACATCTGTTCCTCCTCCTGAGCTGGGAAGGTAATATGCCCTATGAATCTTACCCATAAGAAAACACCATCAATTCCCATAAGACAGTTAAAAAGAATAATTTACTGCAGGCTGCAAAGCTCATTATATGTGAAGAAAGACAAGAGCTGCGCATTAGGGACTTATCAGCTGCAGCACCAGCTCGGAGGAGAGGGAAAGGCCCTTTCCCTTGGGTCTCAGACTGGCTGTCTAGCTCTGCAGGTCAGTGGAAGTTTGCAGGAAACTGCAGCCAGGCCAGGGTGTTACTGTTTACCCAGCCCAGCTGAAGAAGGAACACAAACAGCAAAGCGAAGGAAGCAGAGGCAGCGGGGCAGCGGAGGGGAAGGGGGCCTGCTGCTGTCCGGCCACAGTGACAGATCCGGGCAGAAAAATCCAGCATGCTGCACACAAAAGCAACTCAAAGGTCAAGTGCCTACAAGAACATTGTTTTCCTTCAGGCAGAGAAGCCTTTCATGTTGAAACTCTCGTACTGTCTAGGAGGAGATTAATTGCTGCCTCGGATGAGCTGCGGGAGGGTCCCTTTTAACTCCGCGGTGTAATAGCTGTGGCCTAGGGGACGTGCAGTTCCCTCTCCAGGCCTGCACGGTGACAGCATGTGAGTGCAGATATGGGACTCCTTCGCCTCGTGGTGACATCTGTTCTTTTGGTTAGCGTTATCTGTACTGGAGGTGACTATCTACCAGGAAGTGGTGGAGCTCTCTAAGTATGACATGCTCGCTTGCCATTTGAATTCCGTCCTCCAGCAGGCTCTTGGCCCCGTGCTGGCAGCTGGAGGAGCTGAGGGGCTTGCAAGCCCTCACCCTAGGAGCTCAGCACGCTGTAGACCCAGGCTCTCTCCTCCAGCTTCTTGCTTTTCAGTGTTACATCACCTGCCTGCGTGTTCAAGACATCCTCCTGAGACATGTGCACAGGATTTTGTACAGAATTTCGAGTACTTTTCATTTCTGCTCATGTTTCCTACACTGTGAAGGCAAATTGTCTCATGATATTTGTATCATATCTAAAGCCGTGAAGATGACATCACCTCTCCCTTCAAATACTATCCATCAGCCCGGAGCGATGAGAAGCACATTTGAGGCCAGTCACCCACTGTTGCTCCTTTCTGTGAAACTCCTGAGTGTTCTCTCAAGTTCCCATCAGAAAGGACCTACAAAGGTCACTCAGTCCAACCGTCAGCTACTCATTTTGCTTCTCTTTGCTCCTGCTGAAGGTCATTCTCTCACCCTCACTATTTATTTCCTTCCATCCATCATATCTTAGAAGAGCAGACTTGCTGGAAAGTCCGGGTAATAAGAGTTTCCCAGGTAATTTTGTTAATTTTTTGACATAAACCCCATCAAGTTTGTCTTCCTCAAGGTCAAGAACAATCTGCTCCTTATGTTAATAGGATCATTAGCAGTTAAGTGACACTTTGGTCAGAGCATTTTGGAAAGCTTTACAGGGAGATTGCCTAGTCTGCTCTGTTCTTCCTGGTAAACTATCAAAGCTTCTTCTAGGTACAGAAGTAACTCCTATAAAGTCACTTGTTTTGAAACCGGACCTTTGAAAATAAAGGACTTTTCAGTTTGGCAGGCAAATGAAAAGAATTGGTGGTGGAATGTTTAGATTAAACAGAAAGCAGAATATTTTATCTGTAGGCAAAACAAAAGCGACTGCAAAGGCCCCAGAAGCCATTCTGAGTCAACATGAAGCGTTCTGTTTTGGTCAAATGAAATGCATTCTTCTCCTGGAGATTGCTCTCAGAAACACAGGAATATCCGTAGAGAAAAAGATTACTTTAAAAAATGCTACTTCGAAAAATTGTAGGAGCAAAATTCTTTTCGATGTCAAGGAAAAGCCAATAGCAACAAAAAAAGCCAAAATGGATTGAACAACAACAAAAACAACCCAAGTCTCTATACTTCGGCTGAAACTACGTTTCAAGTATCAGATGAATTCATGGATTGTGACTATCCAGAACACTAGATATTAGGCAGATGTAGATGTAGACAATATTCACCAGGATTACTGAAGTCCCATCACTAACAATTAGTCTCCTGCATGAGCTGCTGCCGGCCACGGAGCTGGGGTAAAACTCGGCAGTTAGTGCTTGCTGGGTGGATAGGCAATGGGAAGGAAGAAGTGGGGGAAGCGTGCTGGTGATTTTGGCTGTCAGGCTTTCAATTAGGAGTTACTTATCAATGAAGAGGAGGGGACAGTTTCCTCTTCCTGCTGGGATGGCAAGCGTTGTCACTGACACAGCGCCGGGACGTCGTGCTGCTCACTCAGCATCGTATCTTACAAGGCTCCTCCGCTTCAAAGTGGCCCTTTAGGGTATGGTGTGAAGATACTGAATGTCTTGATTGAGAATTGAAAGGATCTCCTTTTTCCTCTGGATCCAGTCCTTAATACTTGAGGAACAGCACACAGGGTCTGACACAGCCTGTGTTCCCACATCATGTGGCCCTGAACACTGTTGACTAGGATCTGGTGCCAAAGCCATCCACCAGTCTGCACCGGACAGCCAGATTATCTGCTGGGCTCCACACCCAGCAGACAGGACACCGTTTGCCTATCTCGGCTTGCTGAGTGTTTGGCAGCAAGTGTAGCTGTCTCGGTGTCTCCAGCTTGAAAGGAAGAAGAAACAGAGCTCCAACTCTGTTCTCACTGGCAATATCTTCTGGAAAGCAAGCCAAAGCCCAAGTCAAGGCTGTCACCCCGGCCCTGCATTTCTGCTTCTCACATTCAGATTATCTCTGTGAACTGTCAAGAGAATTAAGGAGGCAGAAATCGGCTTCAAAGAATGTCGGAACCAAAATATGATCTCATGTGAGGGGTGCTTTCATGCACTTCCATCCTCTTTAGATTTTTCTCAGGGAGGAAGGATGAAGAAGATGGACTTCACATCTCTGGGCTGTCCCATTTGATAAAGAGGCTGTGGCTGATGTGACACTTCACCCTGATGCTGTACTTGTACCACCTGCCCTCCTCATTCTTTTCAGCAGCAAGAGAGAGCTCGTGTCCTTCCTTGGGGCCGTCTCGCTGCTGGAGCTGACAAGCAGTGAGATGCGTGCTATGACAGGACAAGCAGCTTGGATGCATCCCTCGTTCCTTACAATTAGCTACGGAGGAAAAGGAGCTAGGAGGAAAGGCCAGATGAATTTAAGCAGAGACAACAAGCAGTGAAGATTTTCCATCTTCTGGGGGCTGTGCTCACATGGATGGCTTAAACAGCCCTCGAGTTTCACGAGGAGCCTTAACAGGACTTGATATCCCATGTAAAAGTCTGCCTTGCTTGAAATTTCATTTCCAGTTCTTGTGCTTTGGAGCCTGACAGTGCAGCAGTACAGCTCAGGCCTGGAGTGCCAGTGCTTCGTGGTGTCCATATGAACTTTACGAGGAGCCCAAGCACAATTTCTGCACAGGGATATCTACTAGTTACACTGTGTTCCTGGGAACATAGGTGCTGATAACCAAAGGTATGGAAGCAAATGAGTCCTTCAGCCCTGCCACGTGCCTAATTCACAGTAACACAGATGGTGAAACACCAGCAGCTCAACTACCATGGGTAGGAAGATGCAGTTAAAATGTTCACCATCTACGTGTTCAAAGAGTGAACAGCACTAGGCACAAGCAGGAATTAGTTATTCGATTAGTTATTCCTGTGTGGCCGCCAGCACTGATGTACTGGGCTCATGTATATTGCTCCGTGGTGAGACTCGTGTTGGTTTTGAAGTAGTTGAGAACCAGCCCTATCACAGCCCTACTTATTTAAAGAAACAGAATAGCAGCCCTGCTTTGCATAAGAAGAACACAGGATGTCTGCTGCTGCCTTGCTCTCCCCATGTCTTGCTCTCCCCTGCTGTCCTAGCAAAGCAGCACCACCGGTGTGTGTGGACAGGAAGCAAAGCCCAGCTTGGAAACTTGGATGAACTTTTCTAGGCAGTATTTAGCAAGATGTGACCACCTTGAATTACCACAGTAATAGTGCTGGGCAGGTTGCTGATGGAAGGAGGCAAAGCAGAGCTGAGCTCATGCTCCTGATGCATTGGCTGAGTGGAATAGAAAGGTGTAGCAAATCCAATACCGCTTTGTGCAGCTAAGGACTGCAAGGGGAAATCACAGCAAAAGCTGAGGCAGCATTTCAGCTGGCACAGGGAGCTCTTCCAGCTGACACACTGAGGGCTATCTTACTTGGAGACGGTTGCTTTGCTGACGGTAACAGTATTTCAGAGAGCTGAGGGCTGCAAGTCCTGACTTCTGTCTAGGCTGCGGTCTGGAACAGCACTTGGGGAAGGTGGAGAAAATCTTCCTGTTTCTGTTTTCCTCCTTCTCTAAGCCATGTTTAATTTTATATGTGCTATAGAAGACCTAGCAGAGAGGGGTCTCTATATCAGAACACAAAATAGGCAGCCTGCCCCTTCCCTGGGCTCAGGAATCCCAAAGGTTGCAATGAATGAGTGCGTCCCCCACAGGGACCATCCATGAGGTTGGGAAAGGTAATTGCAGGAGACAGGGGTAAATGCGGCAGCATTTGCAGTGAAACACTGTCCACACGAGCCTTTCTGAGTCCGGAGATGGGGGAATGGCTGTCTCTGCCCCCCGTTCATTGACTGTGGCCACGGGAGAGCTGCTGGGCTGCTCTCGGGTCAGCACTGCGGCACCGGCATCAACCAGACGCTGCCTTTCGCTGCAGAGGTTTTCCCTCAGAGTTGCAATGAAGTTAAACGACCACATTAAGAAACTCCCAACTATTTCTGGTCCAGCCCTAAGCTACATTGTATTTCCAACGAGGAGATGGGCAACAGGAGGAGGGGGTTGTCTGCCTTGTAATTACAGTCCCTGGGACATGCAGCTGCAGTGGGAAGCAGAAAAGCCTTCAGGAACAATTGTTCAGGATTAAGGTCCTGAGCTCTCCCTCCCTGCAGACTGTCGGTGCACAGCTGAGGCATGGAGGCTGACCCTGCTGCCTCCGGGTCCCCTATGATCTGACTGATGTGCAGGGGTCATGGCTCAATTGCGCCAGGGGAGAGCTGCTGAGTGCCAGATTCTGACAGAGCTTAGGAGCTCCACCAGGGAGGCTGTAAAAACAGAAGCAAGCACAGGAAATAATAGCCAATAAGCAGGGCTTCCGATACAATCATGTTCTCATTTCGGTGTCAAGCAGCAGGCCAGGAATGAAGGGAAAAAATACCATTCCCCTTCCTTTTTTGGCAATAATGGCTTGTAACCTCTGAGGAATCTCCAGCCTTCAGGGTCTGGCTCCATATTTTCTCACTCCACCTGGCTCGGTCCTATAAACACCCTGCTGAGCACACGCTCTCTCCACAAAACATCCAGAGAGATGTCTTTTGGACTTCTCCTTTGTCTGGCACTCACTGGGAACTGTGAGCTTCTTCACTAGAGACAGCCAATGGCCTTCTTAGTGAGGCCCAGACACTGTGAGACCAAACCACTTACAAAGGCATGTTTAAATATGTAAAAAATCATAGGTACGGCCTGAACGCCTTCCTTAACTCCACAACTCACAGATCCCGTACTGGTGAACAGTTTCCTTGTCCCCAGAACACCCTGCTGGCATTCAGCAAACACACACAGGAATTGCAGGGGAAGAAGAGCACGCCCTGCGGACAGCATCCATGCTGAGGTATAAATAGCTTCGTTTGGCTGGGGCCAAGCAGCTTCCTCAGCCTGGCAGCCCTGGTCCCAGCAGGCACTCGCACGCTTACAACCCGAGCTGCTGCGGTCGGGCTCTGCTCTGTGGTGGACGAGCAGCTGGCTCGACAGGACACGGAGCAGAGGGTTCCCCGCCGGCGTGCCTTCCTCACCACTTCACCCACGCATAGCACAAGTGGCTCGATTTCTGTACGCTTTTTCTTAAAAACTGTTAAAGCAAGGGACTTTTAAAACTCTAGGTAAGAGTTTATAGAGCAGGGAGGGCATATTGCACAATGAACTCGCATCTGAGAGAGGAGAATCTTTGAGGGTGATTTAAAGCAAATGGCCGCGCAGTGCTGTTTTTAGGGAGAACCTTGGCACAGCAGGCTCAAGCTAGCAAGAGGACATCCTGTGATGTTGTGTTTTTTTTAGATTAGCACTGCTCTAAGTGCATCGCCAGCAAGCATTTCATAACTTGAGATATTTTCTTAAGGAAAATGCTCAGGCAGTCCCAAAAGATCCATAACATTTCCTGCACGTGCTCCCGCCATGGCGTAATGAAGTCCTGGGTAGCTGGCCAGGGCACTGAATCAGGATAGAGAACTGAGTTTTCAATGCACTGTTTCCTGAAGTGTAGGCATTGGGCTGGGTTAACAATATTAGATGCGGGGCATCTGAGCAGTGTGTAATGAGAAAAGGAAACAGCTCAGCACAAGAACTAGGGTGGATAAAGAAACCAGGGCTTAGAGTAACAAGGAAAAATAAGAAAAAGGAAATAGGCAGAAAAAAAAAAATGACTGCAGGAACTAACAAGTAACACCAAAAAGCTACTTTCCAATAAGAGAAAGACTTACTGGGAAAGCAGGATGAAGGCAGAAAGGGATTATTTTCAACAGACATACAGAGACAGGAAAATCTTATCCATGTGCATCAGCCAGGTGTGTTCACCTCGTAGTCCAGAAGTTGAATTTAGCTGTGCGGGCAGACCGCAGTCCCCTGGTGATGGGAGTCACACCTTGGGCTGGTTTCTCCATAGTTAGCAGCACTGTGAGACTGTCGGAGCTGCCCGGCACATACACAAGTGTGTTCTGTGGGTAGCTTACTGAACTGTCCAGATCACAGCAAACTCATTGCATCTCTAGCATTTGATTTATCACCAAGACTCAAAGAACCCCATTTTAGCAACTACCGGAAAAACTAAATTCACTCATTTGTATGAGCATGGGGAACTGAATAGTAACCCTATTCAGCACCAGTGGAGCTCATGCCATCCCCTGTCCCAGCCCCAAAAGGTTAGCTCCTTTGTGTAATTACTTACAGTCTCAGCCTGGAAGATCCAAGATGATTCAATAGTTTAACAATGCATTTGTCAAATAGATTGGAAAAAAATATCAGCATTTTCTGGGAATATTCTTTTAAGAAGAATTCGTATTACTGACATGGTTGTTCGGTGTGTTAGTCACTTAATTACAGCAGACCACTCTCCTCTGAAGTTTGTTTCCATTTATTATTGGATCTGAACTCAATGATTCTGACACACGGAGGACAGGCAGCTCAAAGAGAACAGAAATGAGCAGTGGGCCATTTTTTTACAAAATATCTACAATGCAGTCATCCAGCTTTGCTAAGTACGTCTCACAGATGTGAAGGACAAAGCTGTACACAAATGTATAGGAGAGACAGGAATTACAAAAACCCTTGTCAGGGAGTTTCATGCCTGGGGAGGAAGGGGAAGAGAGAGGACTTGGTTATTGAGTGTGAATCTTAGGAAAAGCACTCTGATAGCAAAACCCCCTAGGATAAAAGAATTTAGTCTTAAAAGTAAAAGAACGTAAAAGATGTTTGAAGAAATCAGTGTATCGGTTATTTGGAACACGTAAATAGGCAGGACAATCTAGTTTTCAAGTCCTGGGATTGAACAAGATAGCCAATTTCTGGTTGTCACATCCACGTCCCTGTGAATTCAGCTGGCCTGAAAATCCAGGTGTAATCCAGCCTCTACAAAATGTTAGAGCTGGTGCTTGCTGGGTCAGCGGGGAGGTGGGATTTGGGAAAGCATCTGAATTGGGTTGCTTGTTGTACCTAGCACAGATTCAGCAGCTCAGCTGAACACGGTTTACGTCACCAAGAAGGCGTAAAACCAAAAGAAAGTGAAGATCTTACCTTTAATGTAGACGTAAATCTTGGCCATGAGATCCTCGTTGGATGGGGAGTCGTCATGGATGCAGGTGAAGTAACCGGTGTCGTTGGCTGTGACTTTCCTGATGACGAGCATGCTGCAGCTCTGCCGCGTGTTATTTCGGCAGCTGCTGAGGTGCACCCTGGGGTCTTCCCTCTGGTCCTCCCTCAAAAGCCAGCTCACCGAAGGTGCTCCCCTGTCAACACAATGCACCCCAATTAAAGACAGGGTCACGATTTCAGACAGAATTTGGGCTTCCTTTTCACCGAGTGTTGTTGATATTCCTGATGTTCCTAAGCTTGTCATTTGGACATGAATGATTAAGGTCGTGGGGTGCTTGCATTACCGGCCATAAGAAAGTAAGGGGGATCACACCGCACTCATCAACAGAACAAGGGAAATTCCAAAGTGGTCTCTAGTAGCTGTGGCAAGCTAACTCCTGGAGGAAAGCTTAATTTTTGATTTAACAGACATCCTGAACACAAGTTTGTTTTCATAATGCTATGTTTTAGGCACTTCAAACATTTGAAAGCACCGGATAAAATTATATGTTTCTTCCAAGCTGAGGACTTTGCATATTTTAACAGCTAAATTAACTTATACTTTCTTTTAACTCTAAGGCTGCATGTAGAGAGAACATTTATGTAACTTCTCATCACCTTTCTTGTTTAATCAGCAGTGACTCAATCTTGATTTTGTGAAGGGTCTGGAACTAATCAGATTACAGATCTTAGAATATCTGCTCAAGACACATTTTTTTCCATTCACCTCGTCACGGCAGCCAGAACATAAAACCAGCCGGACAGACAGATACACCATCTCACCCACCTGACCAATTCCATGTCTTATTTATGAACACAGCTAATGTCAAATGCAATTTTACGTAGCTCACTGACAAAAAGCAAAGCCATTTTATAACCTGTTGCTGGACTCAGAGAGAACTTTCAGCAGACCTAAGTTAGCTCAGAGAGGGGCACGGGCTGTGCTTTTCGTGCTGTGCCAAAAAAATCGGGGCACAGCCTGGTGGCAGGAGCTCCTGGAGCCCTGTCCTGCTCAGGATGTGCTCTGAGGTCTCTGGGGAAGTGCTAGTACAGGCTGGGCCTGCTTGTGCGATGAAGAGGACGGTCTTTTTGTAGTAGTGGTCAGTAGCTGGTCAGTGTGGAAACCAGTCGGGACAGGAGTAATGGGCTGTGAATTCCTCTGGGGAAGATGGAGCTTGTGTTGCTGCTAAGGGAGGGAGGCAGTTCCTTCCTGCCATGCTTGCAGAGAGGCCACACTGTTCTGAAGGACTGGGGGCTCGCTCACCCCTTCTCCCTCCCTCAGTGAATTCCCAGTGACCCAATGGCTTTGGCTGAGCTGAGGAAGGAGTAAGGAGCTCTGGATTTCCCCAGTTGAGTGTCACCAGGGAGAAATCCGGTCTAGACACGTCTACTCGGCACAGAGATGCTAGGACTTGGCGTATCTAGCACGCGTGCTGTGTGAAATTTCCAGTTAGCTAGGAACTGCGACTACCCTTTCTGTGCCAGTGGCTTTGCGGCGGTGCAATCGGTGCAGTAAGGGAAGGTGTTTGCCAGCAAATTCAGTGACACTTAAACAAACATCCTCTTGGCCCCCGTTTCGCCCGTCCTTCTGTCGCCTTCCTGAAGATGATGTGGACACGGGGCTAAGCTCTCGAGGTTATTCCCAGCACGTAGAAGAACGAGAACACTGGGAGAAGTGTGAACATCCTCTGGTGAGCAGCCTCACCCTTACTGGATGCACGGGGGACTTGGACAGCCCCACCTCGTCCGTCACACCAGCTTCCTGGCCTTCAGAGCACTGGATTACTTTATGGCAGGGAGGTCCCTGCCAGTGCTCTTTCCCTACCTTACCGGCGTCATTACTGATGTAATGACCCCTTCGTCAAGAAACAGGATTCCTGGCCCTGAATGTGAACAACGCCACTTCATGTTCAACTCCCATCAAGTGCTCAGGTCCCTGCCCCTCTCCCGTCGCCCGTCACAGGCTGGAAACCTGCAGCAGTGGCTCCGCAGAGCAGATCAGGGTTTCACAGTTCTGTGCGTCCTCACATGCGCCCACTTTCTCCACCTGCCCGTTTTACCCAGGTGGAAGATGAAGACTTTGGCCACTGCTTCGGTATTTTCACACATCTGGCCAAGGGGAGTCACAGCAGTAGCTGCAGTTTAGGCCAGGCTGCCAAAAATGAGGAAATCCTGGCCAAAAACCTCCAATGAGTAGAAGCTGAGGGAGGTGGAACATTAACACGGCGAGTTCAGTCTCCAGCAGCTGCCTGCTCGGCCTGCATCTCACGCTGAGCCCTGCTGCTCCCTGGAGGGACCTGGGAGCTCCCTTCTGGACCGGGCTGGGATCAGCCGTGAGTGTGCGGATGTTGGTGTGTCAGCGGATGGCAGACGCCAGCGTCTGGTTCAGGGGATCTCACGCTCAAAATGCAGAAATCACATTTCCAGCTTCCAGTGTGAGGCAAGCAGCTTAAGTGCTCTGGGCCTCTGCTCCCATGCTAGCACCACAGGTACTGCTTCCTCTCAGCCCTGCTGTGTTTCGGAACACAGCCAGCACTGCTGAAGCGCTAATATTTTCTTCATCTATTCATTCATCTGGTGATACGAGAAAATAGGATTTTGCTAGAGATTAAAAAGGCCGTGGATGGAGAACTGCTGAAAAGTAGTGCTTTAATTGGCCTGGAGCACCGCACTGAACTCGTGTCCACATATCATGTTTTATGAAGCACTGCATCGAGATTTTAAAGGACTGTTTAAACTTTATTGCCATCATCCTTGCTGCTTGCCAAGCTAAAAATACCATTATAAGGTTGTTTTGACCTCATAAGCCACACGGCTAGCTGGAGGTACTTTGAAAAACATTACCTTACACTCCAGAAGACATCAGAAATTTACACAGCATGAGTCAATTTACCTTTCACTGTAACATTGAATTAGATAGACTAGGAAAAAAATCTGAAGGGATGAATGTGTCAGCATAACCTATGGCTTAGATTCACCCCCCCATTGCTCTTACTGGCTCCAGGAACAGGGGTTGCAAGAAACCAACCACGTACTGGCTACAGTCAAGGGGAATTTACAAGAAGGTGTAAAAAAAAGTGTGTGTGTGAGGGAGAAACTGTGATAGTTCAGATTACCTTAAGCCTTCTCTCCTACAATGCCCTCTGAAGAAACTGAAAAACAGCCTCTCACAGCAGCTTGGCATTTAAATCACACTCAGAACAAGTGACACCTCTGTTCAGCCCAGTCTGAGGCCTTTTTTATGACTGAGCGAGCCCGCGTGTGTTCGGACACAGCAGAAGGTGCTCTGACTCTTGACATTTACTGCTTGGTTGTGACCAAAACCCTATATCCCCCTTTTGCAGAGGTCCGCCGCCCTGCAAGCACAAGGCATTACCAAAACTTTGCTTGTTTCTCGCATGATTGGTTTTTACACATCGTGTCAAGAATCGAAGAGCTGCCACAATTTATGATTAATGCTCTGGTTTTTACAAGTCCTGGTTATCTTTGATTTAAAGATGTAGGTTCAAGCAGATCAGGTCTTACCACGTACACATAGTAAGTGCTGCTTATTTAATTGTCGTCTCTTGGGTTAGCAGTATTTGAGGTTAGGAAGTTTAACCTTATTCATACATTTTTTGTCTTATATATATGTATGCATATGTGAAGCTTTAGACATATATACATATATATAAAGAGCTAATGACACAGTGTGATGATCTCAATTGTCATTTGCTTATGGACAGGGGGCAAAGGAGTGACTTTAGCTGCAGAAGAGCTGAGTGGGAACCTATTTTCAGATGAGGATCTTACAGCCATGCCCTTAAGGTACAACCCCTTCCATAAGCTTACTTGCGCACTGACTCAGGGCTTCTCTTGGGCCCCCTTACAATGTGAAGAACGAGGTCGGGCTGCATGGTGACCACAGACCTTGCCAGCCCAGCAAATTCTCCTCCACTCAGAAACACCTGTGAGGGAAAACTGCTCCAGTTTCCAGATCATGGCTGTGCAGCAATCTTTGCTCTCCCCTACCCAGAAGCTGTGTTGTGCCAGGGGAATCGGTACAGCCAAGGGAATCCAGCACTGCTGGAGCAATCCTTACCTGCATTTTATTTTTAGGGCTTCTCCTGGTAAGATGACAATGTGGTCTTTTGCAGTGCTTAGCGTCGGTTTCTCAAAAAATTCGTCCTCAGCAAGACCTGATACAAATAAAGAAGAAACCATCGTTAGGCAGGCTATTCAGTATGGTTGGAACGGGCACAATGCAGCTGAGGAAAGCTTTTCGTTTTGTAAATAGTTCCTAAATTGGGGGCCCACACAGGGTTTAATTTATGTTGTTGCAATTCAGTTGAGCACACTGTACCTACTGAGTTCCCCTCAGTTTGTTTTTCTTTCCCTTACTCATCTCTTTCTTTTCTAACATGGGGAACCTGTATTTCTGCTAATAGTCTTCTTCCTTTTATTTAGAGCTGGCTGTGTTACTGGATTATTACAGTTTTAGAACAACAGACTAATTTCAAAAGGTTTTTACACACATATGGAACTGGCAGGAATTGGGTCTTTGGGAAACAACTTGGTGCATGAGCTTGTATGTTACCTTGTAATCAATGGGAGGAGAGAGAGCAATAATTCTGGGAGCAGCTCTTTCTGATTCACAGCCATGAAACATCTGCTATGTTAAAAACACATCAAAAGCCTCCTGTTTTCCAAAGAAACATTCACAAATACTGCACTGGAACTAAATAGCAAGCTGCTTTCTTTGAGGCAAATGGAAACAAACAAACAAATAAATAAATAAAGTAGTGCTGCCAGGCAAGTTGGCAGTGGTGTCTGAGACACCATCCCTAGTGCTAGCCTAACAAGGTGTGTCAGGTCTCTCATGACAGTGGTCTTTAGTGACAGCAGTGACAAAGGCCTCTCTCATCATCATCCCCATCATCATCATCTCCTGGCTCAGGAAACGTCTGGAGCAGCCGCACTTCCCAAGGCTCTGTGGGATCAGGACGGGTTTCACCCAGCCCCCGCTGCATGGATGAGCGCTCGGTGCGGCTCGCGCACCAAGCAGCTTGTGAGCACAGCTATTGCCCTGTGACAGCCCCACAAAGCCGGGCGCTGAGAGGTGCTGGGATGCTCCTGACCCCTTGCAGACGACCACTTGCAGGGGCAGCTGACATTCGTGGGCAGAGCGAGGAGCGTTGGCAGGTGGGTGCTGCCACTGCTGCACGGCCCCAGCCACGGCACTGTGCCCCGAGTGCTCCTGGCAGCTGCCTGCAGAAAGCTGAACATGAAACCATCCTGCTATCGGAGCGTTCATCTATGGCAATATCACTTTCAGAAAGTGAAACTGAGAAGAAACAGAAGTGAGGCTGGCTGGGCTGCTTTCCTTGTCCAAATTCAAAGTAACATAATCAAGGAAAGGAGAAAACAGGCTTAGATAAGTATCTCAATTTCTAAAGCTCTGACATTAAAGCCGTATGTTTTCTTTCCCCTCCTGTTCTTCAAATCTCTATCTTCTCCTTTGCCTTGAACTTGATAAGCCAGAAATCTTTAGCTGGGCTTATAACAGAGGCATTATTCTCAGCAGAATAGTGAAGATAACATATCTAACTAAAAGAGAAACATTAGGGTTTAACTTTTCAACTGGATGAAACAGTGATTTTCTTGCCTCCCACCTCCCATCTCCTCTCATCTCCTTTGTGCTGGCTTCAAGTAAAACGCTCTGAGCCTGGCATACTCTCTCAGCGTGGAGAGTGAATCACTCCCACGTTGAGAGCATGGCTTGCTTTGTGAGCCATTCAAATTCCCAGCAGAAACTCCGTGGAGGCCAGCTCATCTCATGGCACCAGAGTCCTTCCCAGGGAGCATGCTGCCCAGACAGCATGTTCCTCAACCCCCTTGTTGGGCACACTGAGCCTCCCTACAGACCTCCAGCTGACACTGCACCAGTCCTGACCGTGGCTCCATCGTCAGAGACCTCCCGACACCCCGTTCCACATGGTTGATGGCTCTGTAGCTCTACCTCTCATGTCCTTTACAGAATAAGGAATAAGTGGGAGCCTGGCCAACGTGAACTCCCTCCAGCGTGACATTGTTTAGCGTGGCCCTACCTAAAAATGGCTATTGCATGTAATGCTGAATGGCATCCCAGACTCAGAGAATCCCAGAATGGTTGGAAGGGACTCTGGAGATCCTCCTCTGGTCCAAACCCCTTGCCAAGCCGGGTCACCCAGAGCATGTTACCCAGCATGTTAGACGGCACGATCTGAGCTTTGGCATGTGCTGTTCTGTGATGCTGAGGAATTTCACTCTCCTAAAGCTAAGTGTTGATCTTTGCATAACGAAAACAAAAAAACAGTCAATGTAGCTTTGAAAATGTTTGCTGAGTGACATTTAATTAGCTAGCTGAGGGGGCTTTGGGCCCTGCGTAGCTTTTCCAGCACACAGCTACTACCGCAATCCGCTCTGGGCTGTTTGTGCTGTGACTTCAGCCAGGTCTGCTTTGACTTAGAAAATCCTGGAGTTCTGAATAATCCTTTCTTTGGTTCCTCTTGCGCCGTCAATTGTTCTTAGGGCTTAGAGTGGCTTAGCTGAAGGCTCGAGCTGGCCTTTTGAACAGGCCTGACTTTTGTCCCTCACGAGCAAGTGTGATACTGTGGGAGGGGTGCGGAGCGCTGTGCCAGGCAGCGGGCAGGGACCCCAGCTGCTCTTGTGACTGGGGAGTAAGTGCTCGGGCTTTTAGAATATGTGAGACTGGTTTTGCTAAGAGAAAGAAAAGTATTTCTCAATTATTCTGTTTATACATCTGAGCTACTTTTTTTTTTTTTCCCAAAGTTTATTTTGGCTTCAGGAGCTGAAGAAAAGAATAAGCAAAGAGTAATTTTGGCGCGTTTCTACCCCATGGAGGACAGGAGGAGAAATACCTCTGCCACACACATTTCATCCCTGCTGCCAGGTGACAGAGAGTTTTTCTAAACATAGCGTGTGCCCTTTCTGGCATGCCTGAGCCAAAGCTGAGCGGACTCAAAGGAAAAAAGTTGCAGGGCAAAACCAAGTAGGCCGTGGGGGAGATGGCAGGATGAGGCCTCGCAAAGCTTTCAGCCTCCCCTGGTCCCTTTACAGCTGGATTTTGGTTTTCTGGAGGCAAAGCTGGGGACAGCCCCAGGGCACATTGGATGAGAAGAAAGGGAGCTGCTCCGCTTTCATATTTATTCATTGGATGTTGTGTGCAGGTCTATTACTTGCTGGTAAGCTCTTGATTGTGTTGTAAAACACAGGCAGGTGCAATCTAGTTCTGGAAAGGGCAAAGTGAACACAATGTTGGCAGCCCATAGGTAAGCATTGTTTAAATGCACCCTGCAGCTTGGTTACAGTGCTCTTCCTTCTTTGTATGCTACATGAATGTTCACTATTTTAACGTAGTTCATTTTAATTGTATGGCTTTAATCAGTATGTCTAGCATTTCTCCAAAAAAATACATAAATTACAGCTAGCTCTGTACTTAGAATCATAGAATCGGAGAATATCCTGAGTTGGAAGTTACCCACAGGGGTCATTGAGTTCAGTTTCATAAGAAAACAGTCAGGACTTGAAGAAATCTCTCTGAGGTGGCACTCTGTGGTATGCTATACAATACAACCAGGGCCTCCAACCTGCTCAGGGTGGGGTGGGAGACAAATACTGCTGGACTGAGTCGTGCTGAAGCCAGCATCTTCTGCTTGCACTGCTGAAATTGTCATATCAAGGCCTAAAATAACATTCTCCTCTTCTTTGGTAAATAATTTTGGTCCTACACTAGGGTTACAAGGGTCATAATATCAAAACCAAGTGCTCAAACCAAGCATGTCCTTACCACAGCAAAGCTCTGCCGAGGAGCGAGAACCTTGGCAGGTGCTGTTCTGCAGAGCAATGTCTAAAAGCCCAGGGAACAGCCCCAGTTCTGCGGCTGTCCCTGCCACCCTCTTTGTGAAGCTAGCATTGCTGTCTGGCTGGGGTGATGAAGCTGGTGCCGCATCCTTCCTCAGATCTTCTGGCCCGGTTTGGGATAAGATGCTAGGGCTATCATGCTGTAGAGTTAGGAGAGACCATCATGTAATGCCCAACATCCCCTCTGTAAACCAAAGGAGAAAGGCAGGTTCCTCCTGGAATGTGACATGTGGCATGTGAGGTTAGTTCTTGCCCTCAAGGACTTGTTGCCAAAGCAGGTTGACCACAGCTGGTCAAGAGACACGCAGGGCCAAGCTAAAGAGAGGCTTTAGAAAGAGCTCTAGGCCAGGACAGGCCCTCCAACCTGGGCCTCTCTGCACCATTTCTGCTCCCAAGAGCTTATTCTCTCTGCCAGTTTAACATTCTGCTCCTGACAGAGCAGAAAACTCCAAACGCAGCACATCTACACGGGTCCTTGGCAGTGAAATGTGAAAGGTTGACTGATACATTGTCCAGGGAAGAAAAGTATATTGAAAACTGCTTTTCCTGGGATAATCTGATTTTGCAGCATAGCCAACATGAAACCTGGGAGGATCCCCCGGCGGAGGGTAACGTGTGACCTCCCTCACCTCTGTCAGATGATTCCTAACTCCATCTCATTTGGCCGAGGGACATCCCTCCCACACTAAGTGAATGCCTTGTTCATGCTAGGACCATTGGTAAGCACGGATAACAACAATTTTTAATCTCTGTTTCTCATTGTAACAGTCTTCCTTCAAGCATCCTTTAGGCACTGTCACTACCCAGTAGCTATGCCAAAAAGAGCGCTCACAAATGCTTGTGAGATCGAGTGTATCTAGGTATCGTACACAGTGACAGCTAATGTCAATATCACACCTGATCAAGAGATCCTCTTATCCCTTTTGGGCACTGCAGCACACAGAGGAGGGCAAAACTGAAAGAACAGTACCGAAGAGCACCTAACCTCTGCGTCAGATGACAAAAA
The DNA here is from genome assembly GCA_011075105.1 of Heteronetta atricapilla. Taxonomy (NCBI): domain Eukaryota; kingdom Metazoa; phylum Chordata; class Aves; order Anseriformes; family Anatidae; genus Heteronetta; species Heteronetta atricapilla. The sequence goes on along the minus strand of CM021734.1, from coordinate 16,124,196 downwards.
AATAACGTCTAGGCAAAGCGCAGATCGCTGTGCTGACAGCTAAATGAAGCAGGTTAGACCAAGGCCCTGATTCCACAAGGATTTGGGCACACAAATTTTTTGCACATGATTGAACTCCAGGGACTATTCATGTGTGTAAAGTCACCCTTGTGCACAGATCTGTGCCCTAGGACACATCAGGTCCCATTAGGAAGGGCTGGAAGTCAGAGTTTTAGAGCTGACTTAGTAGGGAAAGGGGAGAGGCATGGACATGTTATTTAAAAACTTTGTCCACTGCTGACAATAGATTGGGAACACTTTTGTAAGCCGTGCTTAACCTGTAGAGTTTCTGAAAGTTAGAGCCCAGATCAGGAACATAATTTGTGCTCTGAAAATGCTTAGGGGGGGGTCACTGGGGGCTCTGTGAACAGCGTGCATGGCCCTGATCACCGTTAATGAGATGGTTGCCAGTAATATGGGTTGTGCAGATGAAGAGCTGCTACCTGTTCTACCTGCCAGGGAAAAACAGATGATAGCTCAGTCTCTCCAAACTGCTTTGTGTCTGCAGCACTAAATGACATAGAGGAGGGACAATGTGCTGTCCTCTGAGAGGCCAGGGAACCTCATCACAAGGACACAGCTTGAGTGCATCTGGAAAATGAACAGGTACCAGTTTTAAAGGGTATTTTCATGACTATATCCCCAAGGAAATCCTATTTCCACTAGAATTAGAAAGTTCAAGGATTCAGTGAAAAGCTGTGTGTGTTTAAACCAACGGCCTGTAATCATTTTAGGATTTGTTTGAAGGTCACCCACTATGAAAAGGGAAGGCAGTACTGCTAGTATTATGGCATCACAAGCCTTGCAATATTTGGTGTGTTTATTAGGTCTTCAGCTCCTGGAATCAGCTTTCACTTGTTATAATTGAGTAATTTTCTATTACTTTAAAGGCTTAAAAAGATATTAGCAAGTAAGTAAAAAGACCCACCTCTCCCTCCTTTTTGTTGTGACTTTGGGTGGGAGAAGGACATATAACTTTTGATTCTGCCAGACTCATGCATTAATAAAATATCTTATGCTTTCTATTCTAAACACAGCATTTTCTAAATTAAGCATTATTGCTGGCTTTGACTTTCCCAGCAAAGAAGGGATGCTCTTGTCTTGAAGATCTTGGCTTTAAATCAGGAGCAAACTTCTTTTCTTCTTTTCTGCCGGCTAGTGGGTGCTCTGTCAAGCCACACGATGGGTACCGAGTCAGTAGGCAGGGCAAAGGCCCCCACGATGGGCTGCAGATGTGGAATGTGTGGGTCAGCAAGGGCAGCGTGAAGGTAGCTTACCCTCCAGATCTGACGTGGCTCGATCACCTTGCTCCCGTTTCATGGTTTGCTCAGGGAGTTAGCTTTATCAGGTTGTTTGCTCTCCTAAGCCTCAGTTCTCCATATGAGGCTAATAATTGAAGTTGTTTGTACAGATTTAAACTCTTCATCTTTTCATATACACATGCACAGCACTTGATGTATGAAGCCGTGCCCTCTTCCTCAGGTGCTGTCACGGGCCACAGCCCCGTGGGATGCTCTCATGCTCCCTGCCGAGCTGCCTTTCCCAGAGAGGAGTAGGGGGAGTTGCCCCAGCTCTGCTCTCACACAAGCTGGAAATGCCACTTCAGCAAGTGCTAGGTGTTAGGTCAGAGGTTGGACTAGGTGATCTTGGAGATCTCTTCCAACCTACATGATTCTGTGACTTGGTGATTCTGCTCCATGTGCTGCAAGTTGGCAGCCAAGCTACTCCTCACCAGCCTGTAATGGGAACAAAGCACCACCCTGAAAACTGCCCAATGCGTCAACTAGGCAGGAAAGGCAAAGAGCCCACTTGCCCCCAGGTCTCTGGGGAACTTTTGAAGATTTTCTGTTTTGTTTTGCAAGAAGCATATCCTCCTGTTGGCTTCCACCTAGAAAAACACAGGAATCCCCCCAGGGAGTCCTGCCACAGAGATGCTCTGTGTGGGCACGCAGCTAGCCATCTGTAGGCCAGTCAGAGCTTCCATTCCTACAGAAGCTGAAGAAGTTCATACAAAATTGAATTAGTAATCAGTAACTCATTGGGAAAGATAGCTAAGATTTTTTCAGAATATCTGAATGCTAGTGTTAACCCAAGAGTATCTGCTGGCACAGCAGGCTTCATGGTTTTGTTGGTTTTCCAAGCCAGAGGACCTAGTATTTGTTTAGCTGATTCATGAGAAAGGGGAGCAGTTCCCACCCATTCTTCTCCTCTGCCTGCTACAGAAACAAGTTGTGTGCAGCTCCACCAGAGAGGCAGGAGTCTGGATGTAAACGTTCTCAGTAACAACAACAAAAAATTCAATCATTGCTCTCAAGTGGAGGAGACATCTACAGCACAATGGAAACAACTGCTAAGTAGAGCGAGTGTTTGAAGATAAGCTAAGACATTGGCCCTACTCTTGGGATTTGTTCCTACAAGACTTTTCCTCACACATAGATGCATCAGCATTTCCTGATGAAGTGGCACAGGGTCACTCTGATTTCCTCCTGTAATCAGCAGAAATGCTCCAGCAAGGCCACCTGATTGCTTTGTGTGCTGACAGTTAAAAAAACACTGTTAATTAACAGGAACTTTACTCAGATTTTTGGTAATCAAAACATAACCTTTGGAGTTTGACTACACCTGCTGAAAGGCAACTCCCTGAACGTGCAGTGCCATGAGCTTTCTCGTCTTTCCATGATAGGGATCGCCGTATCAGTTGCAGATTTATGGAAAGAGGCCACAGAAAGCAGCTCTAGGTCAAAATTGTTTGGTCTTTGGTGGCAGCAGCTCATTAATCAGAGCCATTGTTTTCCCTCTGACACTGCAGAGTGTGGAGTCCTACAGAATGACAGAGATATCACCGCCCTGTGCTTATGTTGAGTTATGGAGGGGGGGGGGACACGTCCGTTCTTTGTGACTGCGTGACAAGTCCAGAACTTAGATCTACAGCCATAAAATAAACATGAGATCTGGGAAAGGAGGTGGCAACATCTGCAATCATCTGCCATGCACTCAAGCACAATTTAAAGTATTTAGGAAATGCAGCAATCTCATGTTGATGGAGAGAAGGCTGGGAATGTTGTTATTTCTGGATCTAAATTATGGCAATTCCTCTGGGAAAGAGAAGACCTGGCACATCTCCACAATTAGCAAATATGCAGACCCGGTGGGAGAGAGACACACACACACAAAAGAGATCATGCTATGTGTGAAAGACTTCAGGGGAAAAAAATACCGAAATATGTGAGGTATGAAACTGTCTTTGCCTCTCCCCCGATGTGGTCTCCTGAGAATAGCTTAGGGTTGCAGATGCAAGTGTTTCCAATGATTCCCAGACAGGATTACTTCATAGAAGCTCCGGACATAGCTCTCATTCTTCTTTGACTTGGCCATCCCGAGGAGAGGGCCCGTTGTGCTGACAGGCCTGTGAGGGAGCGCAGCACCGGCACGGGCTGGCCTCGAGGAGGAACCCACATGGCAGCAGCCCCTGCAGGAGCCCACCAGGCCTCGCCACCAGCTTCGGCCTTGGGCTCGCACTGCGCTCCCGCTGCAGCCCACCACAGCCCCTGTCCTGCCCACCCTTCGCCCATACGGTAAGGGACTTGCTGCTCCTCAGTCTTCAGATATAACAGCATTCATCTGGAAGTGAGCCTGGCCAAGGTTTTGCTTCTTTCTCCAGAGGGCCGAGTGGGAAATGGGAAGGTGGGAAGGTGGGCTCGGCCTGTCTCCGCTGGGCCCCACCAGGCCTTCCTGGGTCACCTCACATCTTTTAGCACAGGTGAACTCCTGGGAGCATATTTGTGTACTGGTGGACAGATCGCCTTTATCACTTTAATCAGCCCAACACGTCTTCGTAGCTGCAGACACTGATCGAGTTATGACTCCTGCTTGTCAGAACCCTACGCTCAGTTCCCTTTAATCTAATCAGAATTGCCATGTAGAGGGTAATTTGTATGCCGTGTACGCGGTAAAACTTTGAAAGTTTCGGATACTATGGAAGGACCGTTTTTAAACACTTTTAATTAAATTACTTTATTATTTTGAGTAGCTATCAGCAGATTAGCTCATTTATCAAGGGTGACATGTAAGGCTGAAAGTCAACAGCAGTAATTCACAGACTTCATGTGTGTCACATAGAGCAGCACTAAACACTGTGTTCACTCACACATCAATGGGATTGAATCTGGCACCTCTCTATATTTCTTTCAAAGTTATTTGTTTTGTACAGCTGCAAATAATGAAAGCAATTGTTGTGCTGACTCTGTTCCAAGAACTATTCCCCAACCTGCTCATGTGCACAGAAAGAATCAGTCACTATGGAAATCTATCTTGATTTGGGCCAGGACCTCTCGTGAAAAACAAGTAGTAAATCTGTTGATGCAAGCACTGATTTCTCTCTTGCTTCTACCCAGTTTTAACATTTATATTGGACTTTTTATCTGGAGTAAGGGGGCTGCCTGTATTCAGGATAAGAATAAATAAAGCTCTTTAGCCTGGTTATTTCATTAAAGACATTTTTTTTTAAAAAACTTAGAGCATTGGTAGAAAAGTTCTCTATGTCTTCTTGTCTGTACAACTTTATATCTTTCTAACCTTTTTTCTGTTGCAGTGCCAGTAACAATCAGATTTTTAAAAAATAATAATAAGGCAGTAGTTTTATTTTCTGCACGGATACGATATGGTAATATAGATACATTTTTACTTATCAATCACAACATTGCTGCAAGCCTCTTGGCAGACTGGAGATGTAAATCGTGGTTCCCATACGATGGCAGCACTTCCTGCAGGGGGCATGTGGTACAGCAAGGCAGTAGTAAAGCTGCATGCAGGCCCTCTGCTTGCAAGGCAGGAGCCAGGGAGCATGCAGTGGGGTTTGTTTTTCTGAAGGCCCGAGCCGTTGCCCTTCATTCGGTGTTTAGAAGGCATACAGCAACCCACACACACACCAGCTAATTCATCCTGACTGCCAGTAGAGGTCAGACTTTAAGCTGGCAACATATCCTAAGAGGGATTTCCCTTAGGTCCTCATAAAAGTTGCTAACATCAGAGACCAGCAGTGGTGAAATTAAATTTTTATGAGAAGTCAATAAGATAATGCTGTTTTCACACACGTCAAAGATCTGTTCTGGTATCTGGTCATCCAGGCACCTGAAGCATACTGCTGGAGTTATAAATCTAGTCTACTCCCATCACCTTTAGAGTACAATCATGAAACAACTTTCAGCAATAATTTAGAGCTATCAGACTTGTTTCAGAGGGAGACCTCTGGTACCATACAGCTTGGACAATAACATTCATAAATTAAAAGCAAACAGAGACTAAAATAAAAGTCCTTCAAGTTAAATATGCTGGTAAATAAAGTTTCACTTGGCCATACCGCACGAATTAATGCACTGGCCAGCATTAACCCAACATACAACCTCACCTGGCATATATATATATATATTTACAGAGCTGCTGAGGGATGATGATTTGAAATTCACCCCATCTGGCTATTTAAGTTCATAGCCAGAACATGTATTAACAGAGAAATTTTGCATATAATATAAGGTAATATTAATGTGCAACAGTCTTTCAAACTACTGGGTCAATTAAATTATTGTACTCTAAGTCAGCATACACTTTTGACAATAAAATTTCATGATAATTCATCCTAAGTAAAAGAGTTTGGAAAAGTGTAAGGTGGATACCCTAGAGAAACATCAGAATGACCAGGGAGGAACAGGAGAGATAAAAATATGACATCCCTCAAACTCTAGTTTAGCAAAAAGTGTGTTTCTTTGAACTGTAAGGACTCTGCCTTCAGCTTCTGCCTGCATGCATCAAGTGAGGAGGATGCTTACTCCAGTTCCTGCTCTACTGTCCACAGACTAAATTGGTGAATCCCAAGTCTCTTCTTGTTTCATCAGCCACTTTCTCAAGAGACCACTAGGAAACCCTCAAACTAGTTGTTACATATCCTTAAGCCCTGAATAGCATAGAGTGACCTTCACAAGACCTGAAAAAAAGATGCTGTTAGCCCAACTGATGGGGTTTATCAGGATATGCCATGTGGATCCGTTCTGGATCCCGTCTTTCCTATGTTCATGAAAATGATTTGTATGCAGTGATTTGAGTCAGTAGAGCCAGATGAGGCTTAAGAGGGAGACTAACAGAGCCTTTCATTTGGTTTGGTTTGGTGAAAACTGCCTGGATGAGATGGACACATTCCAAAACTTGGTAGCCTGGGCCTTCAATGAATGAAGTTCAGTGAGGAAATCTGTTCAGTGGCACACAAGCCAAAAAAAAAAAAAAAAAGGAAACTTGTCCCTACAGCTAAGCTGGTGGCTCATCTCCAATGAAGATGAAAAGAATTCATTGCTGCAGAGATGTTTGTTTTTAGGAAAGCATGGGTTTACTTGCTGGTTGCGAGTTACGATTTTTGAGTATCATTTTCTCTGTGTTCTTTGATGTTCAGTCAAGGATCAATAGCCCAAATATAAGGGAGAGAACAGTTAAGATAGTAAATACGCATGTCTAGATCTCAGCTTTGTATCTTGACTCTCACATCTCAGGTGTCAGGGGTGATTCTTAGACAATTTTGTCTCGACATTGTATGAGTGTTCTGCCAGTTTTCCATATCTCAAGCAAAACTTCGGTATGGTTTCAATGATAATCTGTCATTTTTCTAATCTGATTATTTGCCAGGTTGTCAAAACCTGAAGACCAAGAGCCCTCTCAGCAGATTTGATACTACTTGCTTGCAGAGCACACTGTAACGGGACCTTTCGGTGCTACAATAATAAAACCTGTAAATCGGAGTGCTTAACAGGAAGGGTTGGGATCACGGGAGGTCCAATACCAAGGGCAGCTATTTATCTGCTTTTACATGTGCAAGTGGTAAGAGTCTAGGGAGAGGAAAGAAAATCTTCCCAACGTTGTTCTATCAGCCTAATTCATCTCCCAAAGGAAGCAACCAGCCCTATCTTTAGGACTATTTAAAATTAGATGAGATAAAGCGCTAGGAGATGTCCTTCAGAAAACATTTGCTGGTGACCTACATGAAGCAATCTCCCAGGGCTTCAGCTGCCACATCTAGGGCTGTACTGGGGCCGCACAGTCCCGCTCAGATGGCCTGCCAGAGCCGGTCTCTTCTTTACAAACTGCTTTGGTACTGCTTCAGCACTGCTGGGACTCAAAGGCAGAGTGGGCGTGCTGGGCTTTGGACTTCACTGTCCATAAACTTAAGCTCAGAAGAGGACTGCAGCTGTTTCTAAGAAACACAAGAGCTGAGAGAGGAATTTGGATGAGGGTCTGCTGAGTGCTAAGAGGGTGGCTTACAAAACAGCCTCTAACCGTACTCCATGGCTAAATCCCCATCAAGCAAGCTGGCTGCCTGCTGCCCACCGAGTGCTCGTGGGCTGGTTGTTCAGAAAGGCTGCCTCTTGTCCCGGGCCACATGCCCTGAGGTTTCCTGCTTGGAGCCTTGCTGGTGCGAATCCAGCAGTCAGCCCTGCGCCCCGGGGATGTCGGTGGGTCGTGTAAGCAGCATCATGCAACACACCAGTGGAAACCAGGTAATGTGTATTCCCAGGCCTTTTGCAGAGTGCTAAATTCCTCCTCTCCATCACCCAGCCCTCTTTTCTAAGAAAAATATCAGCTTGCATGGAAACACTTCTTTGTACAGAACATCTGTGTCCTCCTGCGGATGAATCACTGACCTGCAGAAGGAGGAGGCCAAGGGAAGGTCACGAGAAGGACACAATCAGAATGGGGAAGGTGGATGGTCACAGTGCAGCAGAACAAAAGCACACACCCAGTTAGCATTATTTTATTAGTTTTTCTGGGGCTAGAAATCCAGGAGTAAATGAGCCAGAGCCTCCCAAGATCAGCCCAATTGATGAACCACACTAAAGAGCAATGAATTTGATCAAATCACAAAGATCATATGTGTCAGAAAAGTGCAAATTCCAAATGACAGTGAAATCTGCTTGGCAGGTGATGCCTCTGTTTTCTCTGTTTCTTAACATAACCCACTAAGAAGAAATGGGCTGAAACCAACTTTGGACTTGATGCTGGAATCTGTTTTCGATCAGCTCTGTGTTCTGCTTCTGTCGGCTTTGTGTGCCTGTCTCAAGAGGTTTTCCTTTTTTTTTTTTTTTTGGTTTGTTTTGAAGGGTAGGAGGTTGCTATTTTGGGAGATGAGATAAAAGCTGTTTGCTCGAGAAGGGGAGAGAGAACCTAACGATCTGCTTAAAAACCAATCCCCAATTCAGTTAGGCTTCTGCATCCCCGGGCGACGTTATGTTATCTGCCTGCAACCTCCCTGTGTAGTTTGGCCTAACTAGGTCTGCAAGCTGGTTTCCTCGCTGGTTTGCATTAAGCTGGAAAGTACCAATCAGACCAAGGGAATTGGCTGCAAATCGTTTGTGAAATCCTTCTTAATGACAAAGTCCATCAGGCCGTGGAGCAGGGCTTCAATCGCTTCCTTGCAGCCTCCACCACAGCTACCCTGACGTGACCCCAGCCGCTGCCCTGTTTGTTAGGCTTCTCCGCAGCTGTGACATAATGTTTTTGATGGCAGGGCTTGGAGGAATTCTGCTTGTGGCAAAGCAGGAATCTGCTTCGAATTAGCACTGCACATATTTATCAAGTCTACATAGCATGGCTGCCTGTTGACAAAAGTCCCTTCTTCTGTCCCCTGCTGGTTTCCAGATTAGCTCGCTTGCCCTGTGAAGGTTCGGAGGAAAGGCAGCCGCCGACGTCTGAGCGCAGCCTCTCACAAGCCCGGAGCAGGGCGGCAGGTGGCTGATCCTCCAGCTGGGATGCCCCAGGCTGAGCCTACTTCTTTAGGGCCAGATCCTGGCCCTAAAGATCTCGAGGGGCTCTGTGGGGGACTCACGCACTTCAGGGCTCCCTGGGCTCACTGCCCCGGCGCTGGCTGTATCCTCCCTGCTGCTGCAGCGGAGCAACTCCCTCTGCAGCCAGGTTGGTTGGGTCACAGCAGCTCACATCATCATCTGAAGGAACCACGGCACCGGGGAGGCGATTGCACGGTGCCTCTGGAAGCTGTGTGTTTGCCTTGTGGGACCCTGCTTTTAAAGGTTCTTCACTGACTTTCAGGAAAAGAAAACATTGCTGGGCACCCAACAGCAGACCCGGTTCGCATTAAAGCCACCTACGCTGCTTAGCAAAAGCTGGGCAGGAAATTCTTCTTTTTCATGTCTAAATATTTAAGATCTATTTATTTATTTTAATTCCTGTTGTGCATAGGAATAAAACAAAAATCCTTCAAAGTTTTTTTTTTTTATTTTTATTTTTATTTTGGAAAGCAGCAACAGAAAAAGACTCATCTAAAAATAGCCATATATTTAGGGCAGTTGGAGACACAGATTCAAACGCCCGGTAGCTGGAGACACAGATTCAAAGGCTTGATTCCGCCAAGGAACATGGTATCTCCAGCATCCTACGCATGCCTCTCAATGACAGGGGCATGGTGTCTCTGGGCTGTGAGCAGAAAAACCATCCTGGCTGGAGAACCCTTCCTGGAAGACTGCATTTACCCCATTCACTTTGGACACAAAATTTTGTCACAGTGTAATTTTCTAATGAAAATTTTCTCTCTTGTTATAAAAACCCAGAGTGGTTCTATTCTTACTACTGATTTCAAACCGAGCAGAAACAAGCCCACTGCTGTCTTCTTTTCTTAAAAAAAAAAAAAAAAAAATCCCTTTTCAGCCCAAGAGTTTATTGCAATTCTCATGGATAAAACGTGCAGTTGCTCTTTGAAAGAGTAAGATCGGTTCTTGTGCCGGATAGTTACGGAAATCAACAAATGTGACTCTAAGAGCAATTAAATGAAGAAAGCAGCTCCTCTTTTTGGAACTCTCTCCTGACTATTTCTTGCAGAGTAACAGAAGCCCTGATAAAAAACACAGATCTGTAGGAAAATGTCAAGGAGAAAAGAGACCCATGGAAGCTGAGTGAGCTCTGAATGAAAGCAAAGAGAACACCACTACCAAGAATGAAAAATGTCACCACGTGGATTCAGGCAGGGAGTAATACCAAGGCTGGAGACAGAAGAATAATGGAAATGCACACAGACAATTAATGAGGTTCCTTCCTGTACTGAATCCATGCACAGAGCCATGAACTGCTGCACTAAGAACCCAGAGAAGCAATTCCGATAAGGAAATCCAGATCTGAGGCCCTGCAGAATAAGCGAATGGCTTGTCAAGGCAGAGCACGCATTAGCTGGAGTCCTTACTTGATCTTTCAGAGGTCTGTTCCCTTGGTTAGGCAGCAACATTTTTAGCATGGCATATGAATTTTGGTCTGTGGACTATGCTACTGAAGAATTTCTCCACATGCTAAAGAAAAACAGCAGGTTCTCTGAGTCTCTTGCTGAGTATGGTGGTACCAGTGTGCTATATGTATCTCAGGACGAGGGGGAAGCAAAGCCGACTACAGACAAACAGATGCATTGAAAAAGCAAGTACTGCACAGTCAGTTCAAGTTGGTTTTTTGTTGGTGGTGGGTTTTTTTTTGTTTTTTTTTTTTTTGTTTTTTTTTTCTGTATGTGTAGTAAGTTCACGCAGACGCCTGGATCTGCACAACCAAGCCAGAATGAGACCAGCCACTAGTCTAGCCAACAACATGCAATACTCAAAGAAACATGCTTGCTTTCCAGCTGGAAAGAGAAGCTGACCATTTTGCTGCACTCTGAAGATATTGAAATGTTTGTATCAATTTAAAACAGTCTCTTGCAGAGAGTACAAAAATAAAGAATTTTCAGGCGGAGACCTCAGAGGCCAAGTTGTAAACCCTTGGCTAAAAGGTCTTAGGGTAGAAACAACTGCAGAGCATTAACTTCATAGCAGTGGTTCATACAGGAGCCGTAAGAGTAAAGACAGTATTTAGGAAGATTGCGAGGCATTTCATGTGGGCTTTAGTGCAAGGTCACAGGATGTAAGAAGCTTCGGGAGTATCCAAAAAAAAATTTTAAGTTGTTTGAGAGTAAAAATAGCTGTATGCCAAGCACCAAATCCTGCAAACTTTATTCACGAGAGCTGCTGTGTTGGTATGAGCATCTGTCCTGTGGGACATGACCGGTTGCCCAGGTTTACTGCACCTTGCAGCCCAAAATAAAGAGATCGGGACACTGGGCAATGGCTCGGTAATTAAGGGGCAGGTTCCACTGTGAGGAAGCAGAACCTCTGATGTGCTCATAACACCTCCGGGAAGAAGGACAGCAAATAGTTTTTGGCATTCTTAACTGAGCTATTTTATAATTACAAGTCTTTAAAACAAGTATTACATCTGTTTAGCTTTTTAAAAATCTTTCTAAAAGGTTTCTGTTTGTTTTTCAAAAAGTTTTGTTTGTATTTTGGCCATGAATATACAATTCATCTTAAGGGATTTAATGTAATTGTACAAAGATACCCAAAAAAGCACGATTCAATAGCCTATAACCTGTTACGTGGCTCTTAAAAACATGATCCCTTTCATACAAGCAAAACAGTACTGTCCGGATATGTGACTGCCACACAGCCCCATACCCACACAGAAGTGCTAATGTTTGGGTGCCCTCCTAGGGCCTGGCTGAAATTATTTTTTTCTGCTGCACATCAGCTGATTTTCTCCCACTCTCCACGAGCAGCAATGCAGACTGTACAGCCTGGCGTGCCTGCGAGTTAACAAGGGTAAGCATAACCTGTTTACTTTTTAAAAATGTGTATGTATGAGTAATTCTCTGTGTGATTCATTTAGCTGTCTTTGTTGTGCCTTAGACCAGCCACGCGGTTATTTTAGAAGATATGTTGTTTTATTACTGCAATGAACAAAGGAACTTTCTCTTTTCGCTGGTTTTCACAAAAATGTGTGATGTTAGGAAGGGGTCAAAGAGAAAGACGGAGAATTTTCTATTCTTCCTTTGAAGTCTCCAGTTCTGGGCTTGGTTAGTAGCTTCCATGTGTCCTATATGGGCTTGGACCCTCCCGAGCTGCAGTAGGGATTGCATACAGCCATGACTTCAATCTTTAGCCCTTCCTGGGCATCTTATTCAGTGGTGAAGCAAGGCCAGTTACAGTAGATCGAGACTGACTCTTGTACTGGCAACAGCTTTTTAATCTCTTTGACTTTACTACTTTCCATGAATCTTACAAGCACACTGCCACGTGCCTTCCTATTTTGGGAGCTTTATTCATTCTGGTTCAAATGGAAAAGGAATTTGCAGGTGTGTTGTCATATGGTAGAAGGATTATAGTTGTAATTCAGATACCTAGCAACAAAATAGAAGGCAATGAGAAGGCTCATGCAGGAACCTTCTGTTTGCAAACTTCTGCACTACACTAATTTTTCTGTTCCACTGATGCTTCCTTTGCTGAACATTTAGTATCGAAAACCTGAATCCTGAGGATTTGGACAATAGTAAAATGCAAAGCTTCTTTCTCCCCTTTAAGCTCTGCTTGAACGGTGAGGTTTAGGATCTACAGTCTTTGCTGACCGTCCAAGAGAGCTGCAGGAAGAGGGAGGAAGGGAAATTGTTTTGTATTCAGATCCAAATATAAAATCAGCTCAATGTTCTTTTCTCCCTCATCAGGAGACTCACATTCCTTCCCTCTTCCAGCTTCCCCCAACACTGCAAAATCAGTGTGTTTGGGTGAGTCCTAAAAGTCCAACAGAAAAAAGTAATCCAAATACAAGGTTGAATGTTCTTCTATTTAAAATGCAAAGAGGATAAAATCTGCAGCTTTAGTTCTTCTGTTTTCTTGACAGAAAAGACCTCGTACCCCAGTCCTATGCAGGATTTGGCAAAAGAGAGAAAGGGGCTTTCAGTTACCTAAGCTCTCAAACGCTTCACTCTCATTAAAAACTGTGGTAAGTATCCTCCTGAAGCTCACAGCTTTGGTTACCTACCGTCCCCACCCTTTCCGTTCTCATACCAGGCTGGGACTGGGGCTGGCTTTGAGAAAAGCCATGGGAGCATTATATTTTTCGCCATTGTATTTTCATGGCCGAACACCAGGAGTCAATCCACAAGGTGCCAACAAGCCCTGAAATTTTGGCTCTCTATTAAGAGCTAAACCTAACGCACTATGGCAGGACCTATTCTTCCCAAAGCAGAGATCAGCTGCTAGCACCTCTAAGCCACGGAGCCGTGGGAGGGCAAAACCTGGAGCTGCTGCCTTGGGTGACTGTGCACCCCTCACCCTCGTTCATGGGGTTCACTGTGCATACACATTCAGCTCGGCCTTCTTCTCATAGTGTGCTTTCATCTCTCCCCATTTTAAAGAAAGCCCTGAGCACCCCACCCTGTCCTACAACAACTGTTGAGCTATTTACCACTCTGAAAGGAAATCCCATGTCACAACCCCTAGGAGCACTAGGAATAATGTCCGGAATTCCTTTATCTGTGACTAGGCCTGGCGCACAGTCTTTTTCCCGTCTCTTAAGTATACACAAATATATTCTTTTCTTTTGTCAAGGCAATGGGCCCAGATTTTAATGATGGTTTATTAAAAAATAATTTTAAAAAAAGGTTTTGGCAGTGCTCAAGAACAAACATTCTCTGTGTTTAGGCCCCTTTGTTATTCAAGGTGAAAAGTGGCTAGAAGGGAAAATGAATCACTGGTCTTTGCCCTCCATAGTAAATTTGACCTCCACTGTTTTAACAGCACCTAAAATTGGTGTTTGGGGCTAACCAGGGAAACAATGCGGTAAATCTCATGGCTGCTCCCTACAATGATTTTGCTTAAATTGGGCAAATCATCTCTTTGGGCACTGCAGTCTTTTTTTAACCTTCAGCTTCAAGGCTCCTGCTTGGGTCTCCATGCCAAGTTCTGCTCAGCTAAAGGTCATGCTTATCACTTGCCGGAAGCCTGCAGAGTGATGGAGTAAAAGATGGGCGCTACCAGTTCTGGGGGCAGTGCTGCCCTGGGCTGAGAGGATGGAAAGGAGGGGAGACACCACGTGTAAGCACCCCCACATGCGTGGGTCCGGCGCTCCTCACGCACACTAGGTCTCGCAGCGCTGCTCCATGGCAGGAGGCAGGTGGAGGCCCTCACACCACTGCTCCATGAGGGAGGCAGGGAGAGGCCCTC